>JACDOX010000048.1:1400435-1564641 GCA_014549065.1 Cardinalis cardinalis | reverse complement strand
GGAGCGCGTTCCCTTCGTTCCCGGGGGATTACCGCCGTTATTAGGTGTGCGTGCGGGGCCGCAGAGGGTTTTTTGGTGCCAAGGCTGGCTGTAGCTCTGGGGATGCGTTTTTTTCCGATTAAACTTCGTGTTTTATTTCTGCGAAATTGCGTGTTTRGCTGATCTTAAAAAAAAGCAACATAATAATTAGAAGGCGGTATAATTGCGTACGTGCAAAGATGTGCACATGTTCACATTTGCGTTTTAATTGCTGCGTTGTGCTGTCTAGACTGTAGTACATAAATCTAGTAGTGCATAGTGCATAAATGTAGTAAATCTAATGGTGTTATGCACACAGGAACACATGGAGTACATCCCATGTGCACAGCACAGAGGTTGGAATCCAGCTTTAACTCAAAGGTAATACTAGATGTATGTGTCCCTCTGTTTTCCTGTTCTAGTGTAAGCATTGAACAATACTGTCTGTGGTATGTGATTTCTGCGCATCTGTATCTTCAGCAGACCTCTGTTAACTCATATCTTAACATCCCAACATGTTAAACCCAAAAAATGATTGCTAAAAAATAGTCTTTTTTGTAATGCTCAGCCTTCCCTAAAAGGCATATTCRTCTTCTCTGCGAACATAAAAGGAGTGTGACTCAATCTTGTTTCCCTAGGCCTGACATAAGCAAGATCTGTTTTTTGGATGGAAGGCAAATTTCTTACATGAGCCATGTAATTTTCCTGGCCTTGTAGAAGCTCTTGGAAATCTTCTCAGTGGGACGAAGTACTTATATTCTTAAAGGATCACTGACTTTCCTGTTTTGATGCAAACCCRGTTAATTCAGTGGAAGAATTTGAATGGCTTTAGATTGTGTTCTAAGGTGCTAGTTTCAGTGAGGAAAAAACACCATACAGGTGTGAGTGGTTTTTTTTTTCCACCTACATACTCTCTTGTAAGCTTTCTGATATGCAACATGGAATTTATGATAGTAGAACAAAAAAAAATCACAGATACTGAACAGATCATGAGATGTCTTGCAGGAATTTCTTATAGCCTCACTATTTTTGAAAAATATTTTTCTTTTGAATTAATAATTCTGCAATTTGAATATATGGGATTCTATGCATATGTGCTTGCATTTTTTAGGCCTGTCATATTTGTAGCATCTGCCTGTGATTCTCTAAGCTATTTTTCCCTCTGACACACAAAATTAGACACACATAAAAACTTTTTTATTCATAACAGAGAAAGATATTTTACATAACCTTGTCAGCTAGGCTGAGCTTAACTCCTTCCTGAAACTGTCTTGGAGAAGTTGACATTTCATTACTCTGAAATCATGTTAAAAGCTATCATGTTAAAGTCATCATTGTAGATACATTTCAGTTTAATTTTTCTGATCCTGTACTAGTGAGATATTAAAAAGCATAATAAGTAGAAAGTCTGATTTAATAAAATCTTAGTTTCAAGTTGTTACACTGCTAGATGGTCTTAGTAGCATGTAGGAGATTTAAATAGTTATTAGTGTAGAACTATCATGCTGTTGTTCCATTCATTCTTATTCTTAGACCAAAAGTATTTCTGGCAGTGCAAAGTTATATCTGAATATTTGAACTAGAACTGTCATTTTAAACCAAAGCAAAAACATCAAACAGTAAATAATACTAAATTTGTGGGGGTTTTTTTAATTATAGTGTTGCCTCTTGCTAATTTATTTTTCATCTACCTTTCATTAATCTGGGAAATCCTAAACTCCTTTGAACTKAAATACTCAGAAAGAAAGTTGGAAATAACTAATATAATCCTCATATGGAATACAAGTAGAGGGACCTGAGTGAGAATGGAGCCAGAGTAAAGATAGTTCAACAAATGCATATGAGGCATACATGCATTATATGTACAACCTGTAAATGTCCAAGTCTACCCTCTTTCTGTTGTACTTCAGTTTATAACATTGGCAGGAACAGTTGATCAGGCATGTGGAATCAGACATGGGGAAACAGGAATTTAGAGGTTCCAAACTTGTTGAATGAAATATATTGGAACAGAAGGATAGAYACTCTTTATGAAAGACAAAGAAAGTGTTGAAATAATTTCATGGTAATGCACTAAAACATGTTTAGGGATGAAGACTGTTAACAATAGTGCAATAAAAATGTTAAACTTGAGGGGGAAGATGAGACAGTGTCCACTTGAATGAAAATCTTTGAGCAGGGTGTAGGAAAAATACTGGGGATGCAATCTATTATGAATCTGCTGGTCCAGATTGGAGCTGGAAAACAGTGCCTACAAATATGGGGGGGAGGAATAAAGCTAAAGCTGAGATTGTGTGATCATGCAGATTTKTGTTATTTCTTATGGGCAAGCATCAGCAGAAAGTTCAACCAATGTTGCTGGGGATGACATGAATTTGATCACGATAGAGGATAGCTTTTATGGAACAGATACTGAGCAAGCAAGAGACAAAGATAAATTAGATTAAATTGTAGTAAATTATAGGATMTACAGGATAAACTAATGATAGAAAATAAATATAATGGTTTTGAGCATTTCTACTTCATGTGAAACTTCAAGACTGAAGAATGTGAAGGATCTGTAACTGCAGTCCAGTGTTTCAGAAAGGCAAACTCMGAAATAAAAATCTTTAGTGGGTACTGGAAGAAGAATTCAGATAAGAAAAATACTACTTTATGTAATAAAGAAAGCAAATATTTCTRACTTTTTACAGTGGAGAAGAAGGGGAGAAACAAAATAGTCCACCTAAACTGGAATGAAAGAATTCCCAGAAGGTGGAAGCCTTAAGTAAGTTATTAAGAGTAAGCACAAAACCTAAAGAGAATGGAAAAGAGATACTGATTAGCAAGAAGAAATCTGCATCAATAATTWGAAGGCATAAAACCAAACTGAGAATGGTCAGAAACCTTGTTAAACCAAAACTTGCGCAGAAAGCTGAAATAGAGTAAAACATTGTTAAGCAATGTAAATAAAATGAGAACTTAAGAAGTGGGATGGATGTTAATGCATGGGGTGGACATTAAGAATAAAATAGGCCCAGACCAAATAGGTAAAAAGGAAAGTTGCCTTTGTTTCTGGTAAGAAGATGTGTAAATTTTGTTGTCTAGTGAAAGTAGGAATAGGGTAAGAGAAATCCTCAGTGTATCRTGGCACAGGCATTTGGTCCAGGAGTTTTATGTCCTAAAATGCTGAAAGGATCAGCTCCTTTGTAATACACATAGCACTGATTAAAGGGTATAAGGTAAGTGGGTCTGGACAGAAATTTTAGACAAAATTAGAGGTCTTTCTGAGAAACAGATGTGTTGGGATACATATATATATATATATATATATATATACATACTATGTAAATATTTAACAATTTTAGTGTTATTGTCTGTATTCTAACATGTCAGTATTTCTAAATTCAGTTCATGTCTGTCTATATATTGCTTTTCTTTTGGTCTAGGCTGATAGAAATAGTGTGAAATTCACTAGTGCATTCTACAAACTCATGAATTAAAACTTTTGCTATAAACAGAGAAAATCCAAGTCTATAAAAATTTCAGAAATTTAAAGCTAGTAGTCAATCACGAAGGGGTTAGAGGTTGCTATTATAAATTAAGTACTTATATAAAGGGAAAAAAAAATGTGATTTTCTGATGTATTAGGCAGGATGTCATAATAGGTAAGAAGGCCTTATTAGGATAATGTAAAGGATGTGCTTTTTCATGAGTTCCTGGTGTATTATGTGTGGTTCTAGTTGTATATTCAAAGAAGATACTAAAATGCAGTCTAAAGATCAGGAAGAAACTATGGTAATTGGGGCATGGAAAATGTGTCTACAGAAGAGAGATTTAAAAAAAGAAAAAGGGATACATAGCTAAATAGATATTGAAAGGACATGTGAGTTCTTACATATTAATTTTTAGTTAAATGCTAAAAAAAACCCAAAAAACTAAACAAAACAGAATGTATTTAAACTGAAGAGAGATGTTGGCATGCCATCAAATGCATATGCATTGATTATAAAACCTAGGAAAGGGAAGAAGTTTACTGACTGTCTGAGACTGGAAAGGTCTTCCAAATAGGTAATCAGGCCAACAAAGTTTTTTTTTAAAATAGAACTTGAAAATAAAAAACTTTGTAATTGAATGGGACAGTTTGTGTTAGAAAAGGTACGTTTGTGGCAAGTTGGAAAGGAAARGGCTTTTTGAAGATTTTGGAATATGTTTTTTCTACGCTTATACTGTATCTCTTCTCTGCCTGAGGGCTGACTGCAGGCTCTCAGGTCAGGTAGGATGTTTTCTCCCTTTATTGTATAATTTAAATTCTGAGTTATGTTAATTTCTTTCTTTCTTTTGTTCTTCTYTGTATAGTGGGACWTGTATCTCCTAGAACATTCTGCAAAGAAGTTCTCACGTATTTCCTCCTGTTGAGGGGGTCTCCACAGACCATTGGCAGTGCCCTTTATGCCCTTTATTCTCTTCTTCCTCCCTTTTTTCTTTTTCCCCAAGGAAGATTTGAGGTTTGGCTTTTGTTCTTTACTGCGAATTAAAGAATTAAAGGTTTTGGGTCAGTGGGTAGTACCATCTGGACCAAAAGTTCCGTAGATATCTTCTTATTTTAAACTAAATATTAAGTATTGTAACTCTCAATTGTGAGAATATAGAAATATATAGTCCCTTCCAGCAGTATGCTTCTATTACTACTTATGAAAGTCAAACTCATCTCAGTTCCATTATCTCAAAAATACTAGCTAAATTTTCAGAATTTTTGGTAGGACATGGCATGGATTAAGTGGCATACTGCTAAGAAAATCTCTCTGAAATTTCCTAAACTATTCTGTCATTATACAATAGTTCTGACTTTTYATTTCTCTTATCTCCTTGCTATACTTAGGATTATCAAATAATTAAAATTATTTCATGTCAAATGTGTCTAATGTAAGGTACCTAATCTATCCATAATAACTAAACTAAAAGGATTTTGATTTMTTCTGGATATGAACACTTTCTCTGGGATAACTTCTTAGTTTTTCTGGTGGAAGTTGTAGRTTAGGAAAAGAGGTTTACTAATAYCCTTGCATAGAGGAGTAACCTTAARGTACAAATCTATTAGGCTATTATTTTCTTTRTGCATTAATTTTCTTACACTAAGCAAAACATACTTACCAGGAGAAAGTCAGAGAGATACTGGGTGTTTTCTGCTTTAATGGTTAAAACACTGAAGAGAAGGAGCAGGCTTAAAATTTCTACACCACATTAGTTAGGAAAAATTTGAATATGACTAGTATACTCTCCCTCAAACAGAGAACCTGACCTGTCCCACCCTTGTTCACTTTGTGGAAGTTGAGCATCCTGTGAGAATTTCTAATGATCTGTTCCTCACAAGCGACAAAACCAGGGGAAGTCAGAAATTGAAAATCGGGGATTATGTGTAAATTAGACTTCCAGGTGATTCAGAAGTATTAATGTTATTCCTGATGTCTTTGAAAAAGATTGCTGCAAGACATACAGCAAGAAATGTTGATCCTTGAGGCACATGAATTTGCCCAGCAAGAACTTCATCAGTCTTAATGGTTTCTGAATACTGGATCTAGGCTCTGTAAAGATAGGTAGGACTACATATCTATACATATATGTACGTATATATATATATATATATATATATATATATGTAAAGTTCATTCTGCATAACTTTAGGGGATACAGGTGCTTAGCTTTATGTTTTTCCATTTAATTCTTTTGAACCTATTTGAACACACACTAATTAATACAATAAAAAGATAAATCCTTAATCTGACTTTTTAAAGAAAACATTGCTGCTCCTGTGCATTTCTACATCCTATGTTTTGACRCATATTTACAAAATATAAATATAGAACATGTATCAGTTTCACATATTTAAGTACGTTCCCAGACAGATTTTACCAGCTTTGTCCTTACTTAAAATAAATAATGAAAATTTATTTAAGAAGTGATATACAAAAATCAATCTATTATTTTATGATTCTACCCAAGAGGCACTATAGCWGTGTTATGATATATTAAAGGAAAATGAGGAATTTTTTGTTTTTGTTTTTTTTTGTATTTTTCAATAAGTAGACTCACTCACTGGAGCATGAAAAAGAGGTGCAAAAGCCTTAGAGTGAACTGAATTTGCATGTATTGGTTACTCGGTGTGACCTGGATTTCATGCCGCTGGTGGCTCCTCCAGGTCTTCCTAGAGGGGAGTTTTCATCAGTTTCTGCCACTAGGTGTCCCTGTATGTGTGCGGGAAAATCCTGATGGAAACATTAATTGAAGGAGGAGGAGAAATTGAGCAGGAAGAGTAGAAAAGATGATAGTAAACTTCCTTCATGATTTTGAGTTCTGTTTGACACCTGTCTTGCATATTACTGAAGAGAAAATATGAGTGGATTCATGATTGTGGAATTATATTTCAGAACAAACTTTTTTTTAAAGAAAAATGGATAATAATGGATAATGCTCTTAGGTAGTATACAGTCTTTTTGATGTTATGTAGCCTTTTTGATACTATATTTCTATTGATATTAAATATATATCTATATATTGGAAAAAGTCTTCTGAAAACATTTCTGTCTGGTTTATGTTTGGTAAATTTATTATAATTTTAAAATTATTCATACCATTTGGTATAAAAAAGGATTTTCATATAGTAAACACAATTAATTATGTATGTCAGAGGGTGATGAAAAAACATGTACTGTGATTAGCTTCTCTAGAACATCTTGATAAATGGGATGTTTCAAGAATTAAGAGCCTTTGATGGATTGTACAACCCTATAACCCTTACAATTAATGTTTAAATAGATCACTAATAATGGAAAAGAATGTGGTTTAGACCCCAATTATTTTCATAATCAAGTGGCTATTARATGTTATGCAAACATTCTTCCAGTGGGACAGTTGTTTAATCAAAGTTACCAGCTATTATGACATGAAAGCTTTTAAAATTATTAATATTGCCTAATAATAATAATAACAAAAAAACCCCAATAAAAGTAAAAATTAAAAGAGATGTTCTCTTTCAGTAGTAACAAATAGGATACTTGAACAGACACCTCAGAGTATTAAATAATCATTTTCTCTGACATCAAAAGGTTGCATGTACAATGAGAGCAGGATTATACTGATATTGTCCAGAAAACAGGGTTGTTGAGTAGTGTGTTCTCTTTTTCAAAATACAGACCTTTACTTAAAAGACAAGCAAGCAAACAAACAAGCTTTCATCCTTCTCAATACCATTMAAAACATTACTAGAGAAAAGCTACTCTTCTGAACCCATAATTCCGAGYTTACTTCTCTTGAACTTGTTGAGAACAGTAGCTCTTTTTTGGAGATGTCAACACTCTTAAACACTTTACTTCTGGACTTCTGTATCACACATAGTCTAAGAATTTGGAATTATGAAAAGAGGTATTATTTTAAAGGTATTTACTGTCAGCATAATTTTGTTTGAATGTCTCTACTGGTTTTAAGGAAGTGATGGTCTTCATTTAAAATTTGAGCCCATAGTCTTCTAATGCAAAAGTGAGAGTGTTGCAAGTCCATTGCACTGAAAACTTGTGCACTGGTGAATACATTAATTAATCATAGTTTATTATTCCTTATTAACCTTGTGTACTTCAGCGCCAATACAATAATCTTGTATTTGTTTTGGATTTCCACTTGTCTATTTTAATTTAAGTTAAATTTAAGCATATCTCCTCAGTTGACAAGACTGAGTTTTCACAGACCAAAAAAGCTATGASACTAATTTATTTAGAAAATTAAAACCTGTGTTTAAAGTTACTGTGGTGGGTTCCCATAGTCTTCATATCACAGGCTGGGATTAGGCAACTTTGAGTATCTATCGCTTACAGCGTTTKTACCGTAGGCAATGGAAGGAGAAGAACTGGTGCTTTATCATTCAATGTAAAGAAATAGAACATGAGATTTGTTAGCAAGGGATATTAAACATTATTGTAGACAATTGGAAAGCACAAATAAGAATCTGCGTTTTATAATCACTAAAATAACTGAGTAATACAAGTGTTTTATTAGTTTACCAGTGAAGCTATGAGTTTCAGTGAAAAATGGTAGTGATATATGTCATAAAACTTCTATATTGTGTATAGTACCTATATAAAGCATAAAGATATAATGCAAGACACTAAAGATACATTATATTGAATAAAAAGAAAACAAAGTTGTCATAACTATATSATATACTTTAGTTAAGAATATCAAAATGTCCTGCAAGCATTGTTTGTATGATGCAAGCTATGCAAGTTATAACTCTCCAAGAATCTTCCTGCACCCCTTGGTAAAGATCAGTGTAGAGTTAGAATCTTCAGAGGAAAAAATTCTGAAGAACAGTCTATCTCTGCATAGAGGTGGTGTGAAAGTTATGTCTTAATTTAATTTCAGATCTAGATTTCTATACATATCCCAGTGGAATGTAAACATCCTACAAAGCTTAAGTAGAAAACCACATGGGGTTTTACTGTGTTTATTTCTCTAACGGTGGTACCCAGCAGCTGCAAATGGCGTTCTCCACTAGACATATCTGATCAGGTAGCATCAATCCGTAGTGCTGTTCTATAACCTGTGGCTTAGAGAAAATAATTTGGAGTGAGAATGACAGTCTTATTGACATCCAGTGGTAACTGAATAGTGGGAAATTACTTAACTGTACTTGGCTACCTGTAAATTTGAGGTCACGGTAGAAAAAGCAGATCAAAGAGAGTTGAAAGGGAATATTATCCCCAGTCTTTATTTCAGGAATGGAAGGAAAATTAGATCTGTTAACTGAAATGTTGCATATGGAATGTCAAATACCTTATTAAATTAATTCATTTCTCAGAGCTCCCTTTCCCATATCTCATCCAGAATATGAATCAGACTCCTAATATAATAAAATGTTGGAAATATTTTGTGTCCTTTTATGTCTTCCTTCAGTCTTTTTCTTTGTTTTGTTTTAATGCAAATTTATTGCTRAAAATTGTGGCAACAAAGAATTTTAGTAAATAAGAGTATCATGCCTAAATTATGAARTCTGCCTTGCCTAGGATGAGCTTTAGCATTCGAAGTCTATATTAGTTCTGAAAGCTTCAAGATTTGTTAAGAAGCTGTCTACATTTACACAATGTTATCTACTTCTGAAATGCATCTATGCAGTGCTAAATTAAATAAATTTAATAATTCCTTCCAATTGAACAATTTCCCAACTATTGTAGGAAAAGCAAGAAATATTTTCATAGCTTTATAAAATGAAACTTACTTTTTAAAGGCAGATCAGCACCATGTTTTGAAATAGTCTTACTAGGCAACCATGCATGGTGTCTAAATCAGAGTTCATCTTAAGTACTGTTCTATGGATAGTGATGTGAGATGGGCATCTCTCAAGGATTATTCTCATTACCTGAAGTCTTCTCTAAAATACATGTCCCTCTCTACTGATTGAGGGGATGTCTTCATTTAGCTTAGTTCCTTTTGCCTAAAGTCAAGTGGGCTTAACACATGCTTGGTGAATGTTTAGTCAATGTATAAAACTAGAGATACCTGAATATAATTGTGAAGAGATAAAAACATATTTAAACTTCATGTCATCTGTACTTTTACTGACATAGATAGGCCTTTATGGGAAATACAGTCCTGCTAATCATGAACTGGATATTGTTTCAAAATCCAGACTTGCGTTAGCAAATTTTTTWWAAAAATTTAATATTACAGAAAAAACCTTAAATTCTCTTTAAAAAAATTATGTCATATTGTTGCTAGCAAGTTCTCATTAAAGTTTCTGTACAACCAAGTTTAGTTTATCTAGTTATATTTGCAATAATATATATTTCCTGTTTGTTTTTCTGTTAGATTTACATGACTGAGTATATGGCTCATGGGACAGCTTTCAGGATTGATGTGATGGCAGACCTTTATATCAGAAAGGGGTTTTTCTCTGTTTCTTTTTTTGCTGTTATACATTGATTAAAATCCCATGTAGATGCTGTAATAAGAAATCAATTTCCTTGCTTTGTGCTTACATTTTCTTATAAAAGAAATTCCTGTTTATTCAACAAATTACATTTAATTAAATGAKCAGATTAAATTTGTATTTTATTTCCTTTCATGACATATTCCTTTGTTCCTAAGAGTATTTTTAGCCAGCATTTTTYTTGTTTGCATACACTTTATAGAGCTCAGTGGTTGACCTTCATACCCAAGACGAAATGGAATAAGTGTCTTTGTTATGCTGAAGGCAAAGTATAAAAAACATACAGGAAAATGTTGTCATCCCTTGCCTATTAAATTTGCAGATGTGACAGGATATTCAGAACAATAACTGCATGTGATTTATCAGTACTGACTGCTGACTGCCACAGTTTAATTTGCTACACTAACACCCAAAATGCTACTGTAAAACATAAACCTTTTGTTTTGCATTCCTCCCTTTGACAAAAACTGATTTAATTGACTTGTGTGTCCCATGTGTTATCTTCATTCCAAATTCCTAGCKGGAAAAATGTAGTACAATTGTGAAAAACCTTCTGACCCTTCTAAATATGACAGGTGTAGAATCTCTAGCCATTTAACATATACTTCTGCTTTCAGCATACTTTCCCAAATAAAAATTGTATTTCTGAATATCAAATATATTACTTATGTAAAGTAAAAAGTAACAACTCTTCTCACTTTGCAGAAAAAACCCACCTATTATCCAAATTACTTTATCATTATTTAATATATAATTTTATCTTTCTTTTTTGCAAGTAGGAATAAGACTTGCATGCCAGAAATATACCCTTATATGTTATACTGTATAAGAAATAGCTCTGATAATGCCATACAATTTTTCTTCATCCTTTGCACACCTGAAAAACTTACTTATTGCCTTGAATACTTGCCTTGAATACTCTTCCACTAAGGATAGGATTCTTTCAATTATTTTCATTAATGAAGCTGTTAATTAAAGCTGGTAGTTTACAGACTGCCAAAGCTTTAAAGAGTTTGCTTAAAGATCCAACATGTGTGTTAGATAAATTAGCACCTAACAAAATGCATCATGTGTTGTTTATTGTTGTCATTGTCATTTATTCCCTCTTTTTTTTACATAACTTCCAGTAGAAGTTTTTTGATAACAAGARATTCAAAAGTTAGAGCTTCAGTGAACTCATATATTAAATAATATCCTGAGATAAACTTGGGGATAAGTTCAGGGACTTGCATGCTTAAAGGGGGCTGAAGAGGACTTAGGATATCTGGGAATGTGAATGAAGACAATTCCACTCAGAAGAGCCTTCTGTGACGCCTAATCCTGAAGAGGCAAGAAAGTGTTCCAGTGGGAGATGAGCTGTTCTTKCTGGAAAAATTCAAGCACAGCAAATAGGTACTGGAGCATAATTTAAAGGAGACTTTTCTGCTCGAGGCTGTCCCTGTGCTTAATGGTAAACAGGTGTTAAAAGCCTCCTTAAGATCTGAATCATCCTCTCAAGAAAGCTATTTCTTCCAGTTGACTATGTCCCTTTATCCCTCAGGGAAAGTAAGTCTCTAAAATAATGTACAGGCTCATTTAGGGGCTGAAAGCTAGATGGGAAAGAGTCAGGTTCAGGGATCTATTTTTGGCTATGCCAGAACTCACWAAAAATGAGTAAGCTTCCATGCTGCTAATATCAGTTCTGGAAATTAAAAGAAGCAGCTTACATGAAAGTTCTGCACTATTGTGTAATGCTCTTTAAAGGTTAGTAATAAAAAAAAATAGAGTTTGAGACTGTGTCTGTGGGAAATCTTTAATTTTAAACCAGATGAATTAACAGCTCTAAGGGACAAAAGATTCTGACACAGACAAAAATTATGTTTGAATGAGTCAATCTGCTAAAAGAAATTTTTTTCTTAACCCATATAAATATATTCCATGATATATTATAATTCAGAAAAAGCCTTTTTAAGAGTAAGTTAGCCTTACACTCCTCCTTCACATCTCCCAAAGAAAGTACAATGCATGTGAGAAATTCACATTTTGTTGCTGAGAAGTTGTATGCCTTAAAAGCAACTCTTGACTTCAATTTCTTCATTGTTCTGCTGAGATTTTTCCCAGTGTTGTTTTTGACCTACTAACTTCTCTGCAGTCAATTTCTTTTTGGAGTAAGGAGAATCAGAAGCAGTCTCATGTCAAATATTTAACTCTAGCATGGGTCACGTGCCATATGTTCATGTATCTACAGCCTAATATACACCATAGAAAAGTCTTGTAAGAGATCTTTTCTTGTCATGTTCTTCAACATATATGGTCCATCCAGAAAGTAATTGACGTTATGATGCTTATACCAATTCAGAGAGTGAGGAATACTTCCTCTTGACAGTCTTAACATTATGATTCATTACACCTAACTCATTCCTTTACATCTTAACCAGATAATGGCACTTAACATTAATCTTGAGGAGGGTGGAAATACCTAGTGTAAGGTTAGCCCTGTGCTTTTATCAGTTATAAAGCTGATTATTGAAAAGCGATTGAAAAAACTGCTATAAAACGTCACTGACTTTAATAATGGCCCAAAGCATATTCAGTCAAAATGCTTTAAATTAATATCAAGGAACTTTGGCCTGGACCATTGTAGCTTTTTTTCTTTGTTTATTTTTTGCTTTTTTTTTTTTTAATACACTTAAAGTATTCTGAAAACTGCTGACAGGAATTTTACTTTCTTCTTGTTATTCTGTTGTTGCTCCTTTGTAGATTGTGGCATTATTCTGTTTTCTTCGTAAAGCATCTAATAAGATTTGATTCCGTCATAAATCATATATTTATTTTATTGAATAAAACATAATTTCTATGCTTAAGTTAATATCTTGGGGTTTTTCTTTTTTTGGTTTTATTTTTGTTTTTCTCCAACTCTGTGCTTCTGAGTTCCTCTGTAATTTGATACTAAATTACTGGGTTTGCAGGTTATTAAAAACAGACTATTTGGCTCATCTGTCACATATATCTCATTCAAGGAATATTCTAGGAAAGGTATGCCACTCACACTATTCTAGTTTGTTGTAAAATGTGGTGAGACTACTCCTTTCATACAGAAGTTCAGTGTTGAGAAATTATGACCTAGGAACTTGATAACATGACTTTAACTGTCTATTCAAATTTACAGGTTTCAAAATCACACTTATTACTACTTAGGGAAAGCACTGTGTGTAGCAGTTTAGGCTTTTATATTCTATAAAGCCAATTATGGATATAAACATTTAAAAGTTTTCCTTTCTTTTGTTTGGCTTTTTTTCCATTTATAGTAGTCAGTCAACAATCTTTCAAATTATTTGAGCAGCCTTAACCCAGAATTCCATTCCAGGAAAGCCTTTTTACTCTGAATGTTTAAAGTATTCAAACCTTTACAAATCTTAAACAAGAGCAGGGTTACTTTTTCAATTATATAAATTAACAATATAAGAAGAGCTGTATGCAGTTGTGAAGCTTGGCATAGTGTTACAAATGTTGGATAGATCCTTCACAGACTGACAACACTGATCAACAAGGTTATAGTTTCCTTTGATGACCTTTTTACCAAAGATGTGAAATTACCCAGTAACTGAAGGTAAATGCTTGAAGTTATATCTTCAGGTTAAAAAATACATTTTTTAAGAACACAGAGTTTGCGAAGATCTTGAAAACAGTTTTGCAATCAAGAGGAAAATCCTCTTTGGTTCTATCAGAATTGAGAGGGTAGATATTATTTCCTTTCTCTCTACTCCACATGCCTATCTTACATTTTCAGTTGAGAATAAGTGATCATAATTATCAGATTCTTGAATATTCTCATGTAAATAAGAACCAGAGTTCCAGAGACTCTGAAGATTAATGTGAGATGAACTTTGAGATCCAGATGAATTCTACTGTGTGGCATTATATATTTCCAGCTGATCACTTGTTATGCAAGCTGCTCACCATTAAAATGTCAGGATTTGTAAATGTACCAGACTATAATTGCCAAAAATTTTAACTGAATAAGACTTTAAGATTCTGTTTCACAGCATGGAATTTGCTACTTCTCTGGAATTAACTTTGTGATGAGGATAATTTAGATTTTTAAGATCACCCAGTAAATATGTAGTGAAAAAAACCTGAATACRTTCTAAAATACCTACTGCACAGTGAAAAATACTAAAAACTGGTATTTCCTTAATAAATTTTACTAAAACAGGACAATTTTAAGTCTTAAATGCTTTTTATTTTTCTGGGGTATACCCTTCTAATTCATTTCAATTTTGTCTGTGTTGCAGATATGAGGTGGTACCAATACAAGGGCAAATACATACGCTTGCCTTTGCTTTTTATAGCCTATGGTCACATCATATTTCAAAGACAGTATTGCGTCTGCTCCTCTCAAAGATTTTTGGGGTCAGCCTGACCCTTGAATAAGGCTCTTCTCTACAGAAAACGGATAGCCTTGTGGTAAGAGAAGAGGATGCTTGCACCATCAGCTCAAGACAGGACATCAAGAGGGTGTCTCTGCAGATGGCGGAGTGTGAAGGAAAGTCTTAGAGATATAACTCTTCTATATGGATATATTTATATGTGTGCATGGGTATGTATAGGAGAGCATATAAATATATATCTTCTAAGTATGTCTCTCCTAGATTGTATCTGCAAGCATGACTTCTGGGGATGGGGCAAGTGTCTGCCCTGCTGCYCAGTACTAATGCATCATTCCTCATTAATCTGCCTTCTTTAAGATACTGCACAACTAGAGAGGAAAAATGATCATACAGCTGCCAAGACACAGTGGCTGCATTTTTTCTTTGCCTACAAGCAGGGTATGTGAATATAAGGGGAATTTCTCTACACTCCCTTGTGGATGCCATGGGACAGAGAGAGAGAAATGACAAGCGTTTCTCACAGTGGCTTGTGAGAACTTTTAGGGAGTTGTGAGAATATGATGTTAAGTATAAACAATCTGCAGGTAGTGGTTTTCTACTTCATCTTTCTGTTCTTCTCAAGGACGGTGCATGAGGAAGGTGTTTTTGTTAACTAGCCAATCAAATAGAATGTATTGTATCACTCTATAAAACCCACGCAGTTCTCTTGAATACAGCCTTCATTACTCTTTCTACAATACTGCCTCTCTTCTGTTCCTGTGTCATTCTCAATGCAAGAGTGACACTCCCCATTACTAATTTGACCCCAGAACAGTAAAGAACCTGTTCTAGGTGAGATTTTTGCACACGCTTGAAGTATGTCATTCCCATGGCAGGAAAAAATGAATCAAGAGTATGATCCATAGGCTTCCTAAACTGAAAGTCTGTGGGGTTAAAAAAGGAAAAGGAAAATTCATGATAAAAGATAATTTTWAAAATTGCATTCCTTATCAAGAATACTGTTGAAATTTTACAAATTTTATTGGAAATTGRGTTAACACTCATTGAAAAGATACTGTTGAAACAAATCCTGTTTCATATGTATTGATCATGCTGTTAAAAAACTAATTTTTGTTTCTACCATCTTTCAATATTTCAAGTTATTTTYCTGATGGAGTGCTCGAGTCCTTGAAACCTAGGTTACCGTTTACATTAACTCAATAGCAGTCTGTTGTCACGTGTTTTGACTCTGCATTTCTATGGCACTCCTTCTGCCTACTGATGTTCCCTAGATTTAAGTATACAGGAAGTGCAAAACGGACTACTTGTAATCCTGATATGGGGAAAGAAAAATASAGCATCAGCAGATTTTACACACGTTTAGATGTGTCTAGTCTGCCATGCTGTCTCCTAGCATGCAATTGGAGCATTTTTCAGCCACACAAGAGTAGCTGTTTTGGAGATTTTCCAGAAGCTCAGCTTTGAGTCAAAGAGAGAAGTCTACATTTACAAAGAAGCATTCACAGCTGTCAGAAGTTAGCTGTCTGTGGGACTCAAAGTACAGCTGCAGTTTTTCCAGAATACTGACAACTTCTGTGGCAACCAGGGTCTTTCACTAGTACTGGGATTTCTGAAGCTTTATCAGTGAAATTGCCAATTCCCTATGCTTGCATATTCCATTTCTGTGGGGTTTTTTGCTTTTATTGTTTTGTATTCCAYGACTTACTGAATTATTTTTCTAAAGTTAGGAAATTATAAAATATTAACTTTTGGAAATTATGTGCTTATTATCTCCAGGGGTTTAGAGTTTTAAGCTTCCAGAATGAACAGAAAGCATTAAAGTCTTTATTTTTGTTTTTCTGAAAATTGTACAATTGTATTTGTAGCCTTTATGAAGAGACAGCAGCAATATTTGAACTAAATAGGAGTCATGGGAATGTATTCTCCCAATTTTGCTACAGTCAGTAGTATGTCCTTCTCTTTTTACTTCTGTAAGGATGCTACCTACAGCTCCATTTCTCCTGCAGATACCCTTAAGTGTTCTTCATTTTCAGTTAATATTGAATATTCARAGAAACAAACATATTGTGATATAAAGCAGTATAAAGTGCAAGTGCATTTCTTAGAAATGCAATAACCAGAAASAAAATGTTTGAGTCATACAACAGTTTCTGAAACCTTTTTGTAATCCCCTTCTCTTTTTGCCTCCTTAAAAAGTTTGCATAATTATAGCAAGGAAATGAAAAGCAATTGTGAACAGAAACCATACATTCTTATTTCTTCCATGAAGTACATAGTACACATTAGAGTAAGATAAAACAGTATAGGGTAAACACTAACATTTTTTCGAATAATATAACAGAATTTTATCTTAAAAGAATATTTTAAATAGAAAACACAGGGGAAATAACCTACAACAAAGCCAGAGATTCAATCATAGATTTGACATGGGTCAAGAATTAAAATCAGGATAGAATTKATGGCATGTATTTTACATCTAAAATAGCTGCAACATTCTACTTGTGCTAAGGTTTTTGGTTTTTTTTATTATTCTTTTCCCTTATGAGTAAACCTCATTGTTTCATTGTTCTCAAGCTTTCATTTTATATCTGAAAATTTTAGATGCCAATGCAGAGGGGGCTTATAAACCTAGCCAAGAAACCTTGCCCCAACCCTTTTTTTTTTTTTTTTTTACTTTTTGTTACTTGGAAATAGCTTAAAGTGTTTGCTAATTCATCCAGGGAATCACTGTTAAAAGGAAGAAGGGGAGTAAAAAGGGGGATGTCATTTTAAGAATCATGACTTCTTTTTCTTTGTGTTATTCCTGATCCTGATCCACCTCACTTGGGTGTTCTGGCTGACCATGTAGTGTAGGAATGTAAAAGATTCCTGAGGAGTTGCAGTGAAAGTCTGTCTGAAATCAGGGCTGGGTGTATCAGTCTGTCAAGCTGCTGTCCTGTATGCAGCACAGAAACTGACTGTTTTTCAGTGGGAGTATTTTTATATATCCAGGTTCTCTGAATACATTGATTTTATCTTCAAAAACCCCTGAWTTTTTTCTTTTAACTTACAGGTTAAAAAAAAAAAGAAAAACCAACTATAGTCATGGAAAATGAAATTACCTGTAAATGCATGCTGTCATTAATTTTGATCTTAAAGAAACTTTTTTTTTAGATCCTTTTTCTTCTGGGGGAATAAGCAGATGTCACAGGCCAGTAATTTCAAATGTCTCTGTGAGTCTGATGCACAAGATTTGTTCAGGAAGAGTATCTTTTGGATTTTAATATGTTGCCATATTTTGAGTAGTACTGCCTTGCTGTATTTAACCATGCATCAGGATGCCACTCAGTGAAAATTACTTTCCCTCTGTGTTGCCATTCCTTGTTCATTTATAAAATAGGTTTGGTGCTTTGGTTAGTTTTATACTTTGACTGTGGTTTTTCCTCTTCAATATTTTTTGAAGCAGATCCAAATTGGCATATTTTAATTCCTCACCATTATCAAATCTCTTTAAACATTGTAACACATATATATATAAATCGGTGAAACAACCTCCATGATGTTTAAAGAAATATTCAAAAAACGCCATTTAAAAAGGCTATGAAAATAAGCGTGTAAAGAGAATCAAAAAAGATTTTCTTTATTTTATTTCAAAAGGTATCTTAGTAAGTATATTTTCTTCACATCACTGAAAGATGGAGAGAAAATCTGTTGACAGATGTGTTCGTAGCTCTACCCTGTGGAGCCCAAGACAATCTTTAAACTAAATAGCACATTATTATTGTATTGCCATCATGTTGCCACAGGTTTCTAAGCAGCCTTGAGGCATTCAATTCCTAAGCCATTGGGAGCTCTTTATCTCATGAAATTTGACATGCCTATTTTGGATAGAAAATACTCAAATGGAGTCACCTTTCATCATCTCAGGACATGCAAGTTGTCAAAAGACTTGGCTTCCAAGGGGGTTATGAAAGAGCAGATATTTTTAGTTGTTTGGATTCTGTATTTCACTTTGGCCACTGTTTATGCAATAAAAGTGAAATGCTCAGGAAAAAAACATAAATCTTTACATGTTATTGCTGTTTCTCTGTGAAACCCACCCTTGTACTCTGTTTTCTAGCACAATAATAAACTGTCACTCAGTTATGATTAGTAGCAGAAAACTTGAAAGTGGAAACATTTTTTATTAATGTCTGATTACTATAGGGAACTTGTTTTATTTTTTTAGTCCTTCAGCGATATTTTTATCAAGTTTCAAGAGTTAAATTTTATATGTGTAAAGAAAAACTTTGGAGTTGAACTGTTAATACAGCCAAGACTTTTAGAATGGATATGATAACTGGGATGAGGGAGAGAATTAGAAGGACAAAAAGTGACAAAAAATCATCAGCCAAAACAAAAACAAATTAATAAGTGAAGAGAAACAAAACAAAGCAAAACAAATAACACAGAGGCAATTAATCACCCCCTCCTCCTACCAGACTGATGTCCAGCCAATTTCCAGTGCAATGCCTGCTTTCAAAAAACTATCCCTGCTTTAGACCTTTCTTCCTTTCTACTTTTCATTGCCTAGCATGCTGTTGTATGGTATTGAGTATCCCTTTCATCCATTTGAATAAACTTCATGGCTGTGTTGCCCACCCCTAGCCAACTACATGGAGAGATACAGAGAGTAAGAAACAGAGAAGATCTTAGTGCTGTGCAGGCACTGTTCAGCAGTTAAAACACAGGTGTGCTATCTCACCATTTAGATCGCTAATCTGAAAAGGCACCATGTGGGCTGCTGTGAAAAAGATTACCTCCATCCCAGTCAGACTCATTACAATATATCCWTTTTTTTTTTAAGATCAAAGTTTACCTTCTTGAACTATTTTTGTAAAAGAGCTTATTGTAACTACTGTCAAGGACATGACACTATATTAGGTGAATTCTCCTGAGTTGATACTGTATGACAATTTTTCATTTCATAACTCASAATTCCACAGAACTTATTGTGGGAAAGCAGTCTGGATGTTAAGTTGTAAGCTTTTAAGAAAATAAAATGCCAGGGAAAGAGTAAAAATCAGCTAGATTGTTAAAAATCAGTTGTAAAAAAACTTTTATATTATCTTCTTTTGAGAGCAGGGAGTCATAAAGAGTTTCATCAAAATTTGCATAAGATTTAACAAAGTGCAGACATAATAAATGCATTCAGAGAATCATTATCAARGACTGAAATTAGAAAATAATAATCAAAATATATACTCAGAAAGTTTTGTCTTTATTTCAATATATTCCTTTGGAAACTGGAAGATGGTGACTTCCAGTAATTTATACAGTATGTTTTAGCAAGTATGTCCCTAAACAGATGAACAAATATCTATATGTAGTCACACACATTTGAGCACCAATATATCACAAAATCACAGCATGGCTGAGGTTGGTTGGAGCCTCAAGAGGTCAGCTTATCCAGCTCCTCTGCTCAAGCAGGGCTATCTAGCATAGAGAGTCCAAGAACATGTTCAGATGGCTTTTGAAAATGCCCACGAGTGGAGACTCCACAACCTTCTGGGCAACATACCTGTGCCTATAGTATGCATCTATAATTCTGTTAAAAATTTGAAACAAATAAAAAAAACCGAGAACTCTGGAAAACAGCCAAACAAAAGAATATGAATTGTTTTTAAGTGTAAAATACCTGATTATCTCCACTGGATATAGTGTAATATACATATATTATGTCTTCAATTTTTTATGTCAGTAGGAGGTTGTTTCATCAAATGCTATTTAAATAATTTTGAGAGAGTAAAAATAATATWAAATTGGGAATATTTTTACTCACCTAGTGTTTGAGTATCTTCATGTATTGACAATGTCTTGTCTTTTCAGGGCGACCTATAATACTGCGTAATATTTTGACAAGTTTTTTTTTTTTAACCAATCACAAAGCAACTTTTATACACCTTTTCTCTTTCTGAAGATAAATATTAAGACTGATTTACACCTTTTCTTTTGTARTAATACAAAGATACTGTTTAATTAAGAATGCTGTTTATTAATTTTTGTAAGTTTATTGGTAATGATCTTGAAAAGCGTTTATGAGGACATTTACTTCTCCTCCTACTGATCTAATTTTCAGGTCATCTGTTAGAATGTGACTAAAGACTAAAATGAATAAATGGTATTTTTCCATTGAGAAATTTAGGCTGATTGAAGAGATTAGGGGTTCATTCAATTAAAGTACTTTTCAGAAATATGTTATCAGAGTCTACTATTCTCATTCCAATTTTAGTTTTCACATGGCATTTGGAAAGACTTTATTGAGTTGCTGATGATGTTAAAATCATAGACACATAGACTCATAAAGTAGGTTAAGTTAAAAGAGACCTTTGGAGGTCATTTCTTTCAACTCACCACTCAAAACAGGGCCAGCTTCTATCAGATCTTATCAGTATTTTTGCAAATGTTGCTCTCGACACAATTATCAAGGGAGTAACTGAGAGTTTATTTATCTCTATGAAGGAATTTATGTTGACTTGACTTTCAATTTKCCTGGAGTCATTGATAAGAAATGTCTTCAGAGTTCCTTCAAAAAGCAGCTTGTACTAGTTTTGAATTATTGACAATTTTATATAGGTGGGGTGGGCTGAATTTGGCTGGACACCAGAACTGCTCTATCAATCCTCATCCTCATCAGGACAGGGGAAGGAAAAATATAACAAAAGGCTCATGGGTTGAGTTAGGGACAGAGAGACTTCTCTCATCACTACCAACATGGGCAAAAGAGACTTGCTTAGGGAAAATTTATTTAATTGCTTATCAATCAAATCAGAGTAGGGGAATGAGAAAGAAAACCAAACCTTAAAATGCATTCCTTCCACCTTCCCCTTCTTATTGGGTTCAGTTTCACCTTTAAATTCTCTACCTCCTCTCCAGCTGCAGCTSAGGGGAATGGGAAACAGAGGATTGCAGCTGATTCATCCTGTGTTGTCTCTGCTGCTCCTTCCTCCTCAATGTCTTCTGCTGCTGCATTGTGCAGTCCCACTCACAGGAGACAGTCCTTCACAAATGTCTCCAACACTTACCCTTCCTCTAAGCTACAGTTCTTCAGGAATGACTCTAGCATGGCTCCTTTCCATAAGGTGCAGTTCTTCAGGACCAGACTGCTCCAGCATGGGTTCCCCGCAGGGTCACATGTCCCACCAGGAGCCTGGTCCTCTATGGGCTTTCCATAGGATCACAGCCTTCTTCAGGCATATACCTGCTGCAGCATGGGGTCCTTCAGACACTGCAGGTTCCMTGGAAACTCCATGGGTTACAGTGGGACCAGTGCTTTAACAGGGTCTTCACCACAGGCTGCTGGGGAATCCCTGCTCCAGCATCTCCCCCACCTCCTTCTTTGCTGCGTTTGGTGTCTGCAGAGTTGCTTGTCTCATATATTCTCACTCCTCTCTCTGGCATCTGTTGCACAGCAGGTTTTGTTTTGGTTTTTCTTTCCTTCATGACCATGTTATCACAGAGGTGCTACCATCRTTGTTGACTGGCTTGGCTTTGGACAGTGAGAAGTGTCCATCTTGGAGCTGGCTACTACTGGCTTTATCTGACATGGGCTATGCTTCTGGCATCTTCACCCCCTTATTCTCAAAACCTTGWCATACAATCTCATACAACACATAATGTATTCTGTCGCAGACATCTTTTGTGAAAAATCTTTTCTTAGAATTTTTCTTTCTCAGAAGCTGCAGTTTCAGCAACAAGGTGTAAACAATGATTGTCTGCTGCTGTGGAATGCAACAGGTAGACCTGTGATTGGGCCATCTTGAATATTTATAGTTAATGGCCAATCAAGACGGAGCTATCTCGGACAGAGTCTGAGACAGCTGCCTTTGTTATCATTCTTTCTATTCTATTCTTAGCTTAGCTAGCTGCTAAGGAAACCTTTTCCTCCTTTTTCTTTTTAGTATAGTTATAATGTAATATATATATATCATAAAATAATAAATCAAGCCTTCTGAACATGGAGTCAACATTCTTGTCTCTCCCTCATCCTGAAAACCCCTGTGACCACTGTTGCAGTATTCTAAGTACAATATGCAGAGGGGCTTTGGGACAAATATATTTCTTAGCCTGTAATGCACCACTTCTGTAAGATCCAGTTCTATCTTCTCTGGAAATACCTGTACCAGAACTGTAATTAAGTCGAATGAAAGAGGCTTTTATTTCCAGCACTCCCCTTTCTGCTCTGTGACAAAAATGTCATTTGTTTTAGAGTTTGTTTAGACAACAGAAAATTGCTTTTCCTGTCTCATGAAGTTCCTGCAATAATTCTCCGTTTCTCCAATCTCCAACTGTGTGAACTCGCTTACTGGGGATAGAGAAGAACAGACAGTTCTTAAATGTTGTTCACTTTATCGTAAAATACATTAGATAAGGTGTTAACACCCTATTTTCCAATGAAAAGAAAACATTCCTCTTTGTACTAACAAGAAATGTAACCAAGGTAGACCATATTACAAAGCCTACACATATACTGAAGACACATACATTTCAGTGAAACAATTCTTATCCAAAGAATGAAGTCCCCATTTTCTTGTCTATTTATTTTTCTGAAGAATGTCAGGTTTGTGGTCAAGGACACTGCTGTGTTGTAACACCTCCAGGTTCTTTGAATTCTCCGTGTTGTAGCAGTGGTATTGACCCTTCTCTTTCAGTCTCTTAGTCTTCTTGTTGACAATAGATTTAGTACATCATGCTTTAGACACATATTTTCACTTCTTATAAAATACATTTAAAGGGCAATATAAAGCTATTCCAGGCTCTCTGTTCTTCAATGAGTTTTGAAAAAAAGGGGTAAAMTTTGCATGAACTATTTATTCTTTTTTTTTTACTACGTAAAACCTTTTTCTCTGTAGTAACAACATAAGTAAATGTTTTCCTTTGMTTGTGAGTATGAAAACCTTTAGGAAATTGCTTTTATTGCTTATATTTTGGATTCTACTCTTTATTTAACTACTTATTGTGTTTATTCTTTTGTGAAGGGTATTTGTCAGGTCTGATAATATCTGATAGTATAATATAAAATCTATCTAATAGATTCTAGTTTAAAAATCAATTGTCTTTGTTAAAAGAAGAAAAACCYAAAGTTTTTATGTCCCTAGTTTTCTACAATACTTTATTTCTAAGTGACCAATACTTGAAAAAGAACAAAATTATKTCTTTTGGCCTACTGACTCATAAAATTACCTTGATTTGTGAGAAAGAAAAGACATGACCTCCATTTTAATGATGGAATCCCATTCTTTCCGAAGTTACACACTGTAAAATGAACCACTACAATGAGTAACCTATTTGGACTAAGACAATATAAACTAACAGTATAGTTAGCAATTTTTTAAAAAAATAACATAATTAAATTAATAGTAACTATTTTATAAGTAATTAAATAGTAAAATTGAAATACTGAACAATTGTTATTCCATTCTTCAGCCTTAGTAGTTCATTACTTGGTTCTATTGCTTTGAAATTGTTTCATGTAGGAAGGGAAAATGCCTACTATATTTATCAGCATTTGGCCTTATATTTAAAGCGTGTTATGAGATTTATTTTAACATGTATATATAGAATGTGTTTTGTATGGTTTGCCAGTGTTATTTGCCTTGGTGTGTCTTATCTTGACACGATATTGCATGGTTTGTTTATTTCAGGAACACTGTAAAATATCTAGGCTGTCCTTTCTTTTAATTCTGAAATCCTTATATAACATCATTCTGATCTACCTTCTTTAACATTTGGTGTGTTGGTAGCACTTTTATTATTCTTAAGCTGTGTTAGTAAGGAACATCCTGTAATAAATTTAGCATTTTAACATCTACTGAATGCAATTCATACTAGTGCCAATACTGAAGCTTTTCCCCATCTGCAGGACTATTTAAATAAAATACAAACAAAACCCTGACATTCTTAAAAGGCATATCTGTGTATAGAGTAATGTAGGAATATTTGCTCTCATTTGTAGTCGTATATAATTTCAATCAGAGAATTGGCATAACTTAAAGTAGCAGAAGTACTTTGAATAAAAATTGCTGTGTTCATAATCAAATAGGTCATCCAAAAAAATTAGCTCAACCATATAGTTATTCTATAAAAAACACYTGAATTATCTAAGGTCAAATCTTTATAGACATAAGAAAATCTGTAGAAGCAGTTGCCAAAAGTTCTTAAGCACTGGAAAGTTGTAGTGAGTTAACACCAATAGACAGCTAATGCTGCTTACCCACTGCACCACAGTAGGACTGGGCAAGAACTGGAAGGGTTAAAATGATAGTTATGGATAATCTAACATAGACTGTTTTTTGTTGGTATTTGGCAGTAGGGTCAGATCTTGAAGTGCAGAGTGTGAGCAAAGTTCCTTCATTGTTGATATCTTTGAAATGGAGAATAAAGTAGTTATCAATGTAATGAGTTTTAAATAATGATGATAATAATTGTAAGAAAAAGAACAACAGCTATGGGTGGTAACATGTAATATGTAGCCTAGGTGAAATCCAGCTCGATTTTGAGAACAAACAAACAAGTAAAGAATAAAGTCATGAAACCAAAACCAAACCAAACAAAACAGCAAAGTTGATACAGCAATTGTGGTTCAAAAGTAAATATCTCCAGGAATAAAATTATTTTTTTATATATTTTGTGACATTTTATGTAATATATAAGAAGAAAGCAATAAATTTGTGTTTTTCTAGATATCACTAGACAATGATGACATGTTTTCATACAACAATTTTTGAAGAATAAAATAAAACATTTAAGAAGTGCACATGAGAATTCTATTAAAAAGATTGCTGCTGTAATTAGAAAAGATTCTGAGAATAAGAAAAATCAAATACCAGAAATAGAATTGCAAATATTTTAGAGTTCTAAGTGATCGTGTATACCTGTAGAATCAAAATTCTTGATTAATGGCAAACTGCAAAAATGTCAGGATCATAGAAAAYAATAGTCTTTGCTAAGTAAGAGAACAGTCCTTCTTTGTTGCCATGGAAAACACTGGCACTCACCATTATACCCTTCAGTATTATCACCCTCTACGCAGAGTGCTCCTTTCAGGACCTGCATCTGAGACTTTTTTTGATGGAGTCTGCTGCCTTGTACATTGGATAGTGCCATTGCAAGAGATAGAGCTGATGAAGGCTGAAACCAGGATGGAATGATTTCCTTTCCCTAGCCATCAAGCTGAGCAAGTGCTTAGCCAGGAATTGGTTTAGCTGAGAGAAAGCAAGTCAGATTTATCTGTAGTTTAGTGCTATATTAGGACAAGAGAGTCTCAGATTCTTGTCTTTGGACATGTTTTTTTGGTCTTTCATTTAGCCACACAGGGAAACTGCACAAAATAACATTTTWTGAAGTGACAAGAACTCTGTGGCTTTTACAGGCCACAGGCTTTGCCTTTTACAGGGCCAAGACAAAATGTTAACTAGTCTGATCTCAACCTGAATGTTCAAAGAATCTTTTTTACCATGTATGAAAAACAATGTAAACAAACATGTATACCTATATGAAAAATAAATGACTGCAGTCTAGGAAAAAATTCTGCTAACATTGTTCAGTTTGTACATAAAGGACTCTAAAATATGCTATTGGAAATAGACTTTTTTTTTTTTCTAATCCTACTGTGTCAATAGTGCTGCTCAGTAAACAGAAGTTTTAATTAAGAATTAAATGTAGGTTGAGCCTAAGGGAAAATATAATTTTAAAATGATTATATCTTTTCCAGATTAGTTAAAGAATAATTGGRAAATTCCTTTATGATTCTGTACTTTAGGTAATTATTTATTTCACAAAAAATCTGTGCCAACTGCTCCAGTACATGTGCTTGGTGCTATTTGGCAACCATCCATCCTGCTTTCATAGTGATAGGGTTCTGAAATTTTGATCCAGCATCACTAGTGCTTCTTGTAGATTGACGTATACCCTAGTAAATTGAAATCTCACAGATGTGAGACTATTTTTAAGCCACTGAAAGCTGTGTTTTAACCTCCATACCTCTATCTAACCTCTATACCCACTATAAATTTTATGTGTATAGTAATGTCTATTACATTCTTTATAAATTAAAGATATTCAAGGTATGTATTAACCAGCGATTCTTATCTCCCTCTGTGCTTTCTGAAGAAATTTAATTTTTCCTGAATTAAGCTCAGGAACTTCACAGTAATATCTAATTACTCTGAATTTGTTTCTTTCTATTATTTTTTTTTCTTTTTTTCCTGTATTATAAGATTAAAATGATRCATCCAGTACCTCAAAACAATTTATATTTAATTCCAGTAGTTTAAATGTAAAGCACATATGATCAAGGCTATACATTATTGCATCTTTTTTCTTCACAATTATCTTATTTAGAAACTATGTTTGAAAAATAATTCTACATGAAACTTATGATCATCATTGATCATGAGTAGGATCCAAATCAGAAAAAAAATTAAGACAATGTAGGCAGCTTTTCTTAATACCAACAATAATTTTGTACTCTGTACCTCACTGAAAGAGGAATGGTTTATGTGTTGAGGAGCTTCCATGATTCACATTAATTTTATTGGCATGTGGCATTCTGATGGGAAGATGTAGCTGGTTTATGTTATATAAGCATGCAGGAAGAATCAGCAACAGGTGAAGAATTGACTGCAGCTCCCACTCCATTTTTCCCTGTGCCATTGGGGGTAAGAAATAGACAATTGATAATAAAATTAAGCCTAAAAACAGGCAGGAGGGTGTTTGCAGATTTGAGTTTATTTCATTAGCCTACTCTGATTTTGTTGGCAATAAATTAAACTCAATTTTCCCAAGCTGAGTCTGTTTTGCCCATTACAGTAATTGATGAGTGATCTTTTCCTGTTCTTATCTTGACCCACAAACTTTTCAGTATTTTCTCTCTTCCCTGTCCAGCTCAGGATAGAAGTGWTAGGACAGTTTTGGTGGGCACCTAGCGTCAAGCCAAGGTCAAACCACCAGACTTTCCAATTTGTCTTCTTGGATAGTCCATCCTGTAGTGAAATTGTGAAGATGTAGGCTAAAATAAATTATTATATATAAAAAGAACTTGTGAGGTTCTCCCCTCTTTTTTTCCTATTTTAGGAAAGTTACCCACTGGATTTATGGGTCCTATTGAAATAATCAATAAAATGATGCAGTAAAAGATGAAAATATCTCCTAGATGTGGCACTCCATGACCACCTATATATCCTCTTAATTTTCAATGTGATTTATAGTATGCAAAGAATTCAAGACAGGGTCAAAAGGCAATTGATCAATACCACCAATAGTTACATGACCTAATTGAAGTACATCAAAGAACACAGAAATCTGAACCGAGAGAATAATTCCTAATACTTTGTTAATCAAGTCTTTCACAAAATTTAAAGAATTTACCCTGTAGACATTTTAATCTGCAGAAATTTATAAAATTAATGGGATAGCCTGAATTCACTTCTGAACAACTAATTTATATTTAAAAATCGCAATCTGCCAAGTATACTAGGTAGTGCAGACTGTGTTCCTTCATTTTTCAACTCAGCTAACAATTTGGCAACAGATGTATTGTGATCTCAAAATCCTATTCACTGGGTTTGTATGCGGTTCTASAAACTCTTCCTATCAGTCTTTATTTACCCAGCATCAACATTTTCTGTCCATTTTTGTGCTCTGTATTGCTAGTGAAGATGCTTTGTTAAAATATTCAAAGCAAGTGAAAAAAATACATTGAAAATATGGTTAGAATTAATTAATTACTTTTACATGCACAGTTTCACTACTTATCGTACTTCTTTTTACTGAATGTATTTTATTTYATATGGTCATGTATAATAAATATGAAGGCATTCAGCTGTCTTCAGGCAACATAATGGACCTTCTCTGAAATAAAATCTCCATCTAATTATAAATAAGTATTCTCAAAAATCCTTTTGTTTTAATAGAGCCTATCAGAGATTTTCACATACCAGATAGGATGCCAGATAATTTCTCTATTTTTTAATTACATCCTACACTTTGGCCTAGTGCCTAATCTGAGCTCTTTATGGTCTCTTTTCAGGATTATCATGTGCCAAACACTGATTGCTTCATAGTCACTTGTGTCTGTCTTTCATTTCMTCTCAGATTTTAGAAAAGGATCCACATTTCAATGTCATCTCTGAAACTAAGACMTATCCACCATGTCATTCAGCTTACTGGGTTTGTAGCATTTCATAGTATTTTAAGGTGTTTAGCATTAAAATTAAATGTATATRTTCTTAGAATTGTGTATAATGTAGAAATAGTAGAATGAAGAGCTATGTGTGAGATTGACGGAGGAAATTTTAGCCTTCACATTATCCCCTCACATCCAACTTTCCTGCTGTAGCACTGATGCTACTCATGCTCTCTGAGCAGCAGCTCAGCTGCTAACTCATGCCTTGATTTTGTGAGTGCAGTTCAATTAATTAAATAATTGAAAGGCTCTATATTATCTGAGACAACTACATGGCACTTGCATAAGTGAGATCTTCTAGACAGGAAGAACTATTCCTCAAA
Source organism: Cardinalis cardinalis (assembly GCA_014549065.1). Taxonomy (NCBI): domain Eukaryota; kingdom Metazoa; phylum Chordata; class Aves; order Passeriformes; family Cardinalidae; genus Cardinalis; species Cardinalis cardinalis. The sequence goes on along the minus strand of JACDOX010000048.1, from coordinate 1,535,769 downwards.
TGCAGATGCCTGTGTAGGGCAAATTAAATACAGTTTGTGTCAAAGATATTTCATGTGTCTACAAGTCAGGGACAAGAAGTAAATAGAGAGGAAATTTGTTTCCCTATTTAAAAGCAAAAAACCACCAACCAACCATCCAAGAATCTGGGTTGTTGTCCTCCTGTTTTTTCAAAGTTTTTACAGAAAAGAGGAGGTAGACTGATGGGTGAAGTGTTATGAAGAAAAGGAGTTTCAGCTGTCCTACCACTGCCTATTTGCATCACAGACACCTTTTCCTTGACTTGTAAGTTGAAGCATAAACAACCTTGTTTTAGTAATGAAATAGAGAATTAACTATATAGCTTCAAACAAATTACTGTTCAGTTTAGTTCCGCCAGCTACTGAGAGTGCATGAGCTTTTTTTTTTTTCCATAAGGCCATTTTACAGTTTTGGTGGGAGTACTCATACAAAATTAGATTTGCAATATTCAGTGGAAAGAGTATCTACCAGAGTTGTGAGACAGTGCTCATTGATCTATAAATTATACCTTCCTTTCCACTGAAGAATGCTGTAGTTGTGGTTTGTGGAGAGAAAATTTACATATAAGGTCCCTTTACAAATCCCTCATTAGTCAGACTATTGGGTTGCTCTCATGGAAGAACTCAGAGGTTCTCTCTTTCCATTATGCAAATCTCAGAGGAGTTTTACAGAAACTACTCTGCATGAAGACTTTGTTTCCAAGTTGTCTTTTGAACATTTTTTTCTCAATCTCTTGGCTACTTTGCAGGTGGTCTATTAGCAGCTGCCTAACCAGAACTTACCAGAGAGTTTTAAATTATATTTCCTGTAGAATTCCAATAGTGCAAGTCTGTAAAAAAAACCCTAAATAAATGTTATATCACCACAGTACCTACAGAGATTAAAGGTAAGCACAAAGACTTGGAGTCCAAGAAAGAGAGGAACAGATTATGGCATAGGGAATAAATAAATAGATCTTTCATAAGGCATACATTTTTAAATATTTCAACTTGTTATATAATTTAAAATTAACAATATAAAACTTCTGCTTCAAAAAATTCCTAGAAGAAAAGTTTAAAAAAAATGAGAATAAGAAAATTTTAATGCAAATCCTGGAATAATATCATATATTATGAATCAGGCTATGAATATTCATTTGGATACATACTGTTATTACAATTTAGTGATGTGGTGAGTTTGCAAACATAATTTCATGATTGTAAATATAATTTCATAATGTAATTTAGTATATGGTAAATATAATTTACTAATTTAGATATAGATTAGATATACCATAATTTATCCAGCATTAAATGTGCAATGATACTGGATTATAATGACAGAAATTAAAAGAAACAAGGAAAAAAGAACCTACTATTGACAAATGAATCCCAGATAGTCAGCAGTGAAGAAGCAAAGATTAGGAAAACAGCACATCTGTTTGGCCTCTTGGATCTTCAGAAATTGATAAAAAATAATAAGAAGAAAAAGAGAGAGAAAAAGTATTTGAATACAACTATTTAGGAATTTTACGAATTTGCAGTTGTATTTAAAATGCTTCTCTCATGGTGTTTTTGTCCATTTGTTATGGTGCAATCTAGTTCCACAGAGTATATCAAGCCATATTAAGAATTAGCAAAGTTATAAGAAAAGAATAGATTTTAAATAAATTGGTGTTCGGAGCAATGAAATCAAACAMATAAACAAGGAATAACAATGATTTTAGAAAGAGCAAAGATCTAAAGTTTGGAAAGGATTCATGTTTCCACAAAGGGATATAATCTCCTATCAGTTTTCTGTTAAGAAAGATTAATTCAATTATATTATTCTGGGACAGGGACAGGGTAAATAAAATTTAATAAAAATATTATTGTTCTTCCTTCCCTTCACCTACTGCACTTAACAAAGGCAATAACATCTAATTTACAAAGTTCAGTCAAACTCACTTTTTCTATTGGATGATATTTATTGTTTCTATCCATGACTCCTGTGCCTGTACAAATGTCACTGATTCCCTAGGGTTGTGGAGTGGTTCAGATCATACACCACATTTTATTGAAATCCTTGCTGGGTAGGAAGCAACTGCTTGAATTCACAATCTCATTTTAATAGCAGCTAAACATTCAGTAATGTTAGTTTATGGTGGGATTGCCTTGAAAGAAGTCACTCAAAAATTGTCTGACACATCATAGCTCTGTTGGTAAAAAATCCATCAAGGGCCCATCGTGCTCTTTTCAAGCAAGAGAGTCATGGAAGTACCATGAGCCTAAGCTGATATAGCTCAGCTTTGCACCTGCACTGCTCTCTGTAAACACTGTCAATCCACTGATTATTTTCAATAGAGATTTATTAATATCTAAAGAGTACATTCAGCAGCTAGCCAGCTATACTTTTCTAACTTGAAGTCATCATAAACTGAAATTTCTAATGTTGATTAATTTTAAAAAATTGGACACATATCTTTTAACATAATTTGTTTGCAAAAAGTCAATCTGAATGGACTAATCTGTGAACCAGCTTTTTAGATGTAACTATCTGACCTATTCTCTSTTTATGTCACTGAGAGATTGGATCTGCCTATTTTATATATCTCCTCTCTTCTGTGCATTTATCAATAAAAGAGTGCATAAAATACAATTATATTGGAATGTTACCTCTGAAAATGAGAGCAGGTTTGAACTCCAGTAAGGTATTTAATTCTTAGAATTACTGGGCTCTGTCTTATCAAATTAGCTATCTCCTTTCTTTTATACATCCTAAACCACACCCCTCTCAAAAAATGAGAAAGCRCAGATATCCTAAAAATATTTAATATAAACCAACTGTATTTTGCAGTAATTTCATCACAGAATTGTTAAGAGGTTTTTTTAATTTTCAAATTCAATATTTAAAAATACCATATTCAGATGTCTAAGTGCTAAAGCTGTGCAAGATATGGCAAAGAAAACATTATGTTTCAAGTACACTAGACAGCAATATAAGCAATTGCTATAATATAGTTTTGTAGCCAAAGATAGCCTCTCTGTGTATCTAATGAGACTTTAATTAGCTTCATAATCAAGCCTTGTTTTTGATGAAGCTTGTAATTTGAATTGAACAGCATGATATTTTTGAAAGAATATGCATAATTTAATTTAATAATTTTCTTTATTAGAGGAGTAGTGGCCAAAAGTGCATCAGTAACTGGAAAATTCTGTTCTGTGATATTTGAATTTCTTTAATTCAATTGGCATAAATTAATATATGCCATGTTAGTAGCAGCTTTAAATAAAGGATCTGGCTGTTACAGCTGTCACAGGCACAGACCACCTTATGAGACAGAAGGTAGCCTTGCCTTTACTACTCTACAGGTACTAAGCTATTGTACATTTTTGGTCAGTCCTACTACCTGGTAAGGATGTGGTTGCTTATATCTTACCTTGGCTTTTAAAAGGAACTCAAAAGTTCGTGCTGCCTTTTCATTCTGTAGGAAAAAAAGCTTTTCCACTGGGAGTTTTCTAAGATTGCTCAGGAAGTGAAGTGACAGGAATTTTCCTTTCCAWCGATTATAAAGGAATATATGTGTTATTGCTGTATTTTCAGAAGGTAGAAGAATTAAAGTAATGTACCATTTGTGGTTCATTCTATTTGGAATAATGGTTTAGTTTCAGAGAAAAAAATCATAGCTTCTAATTCAAAACATTAGAAACATCCTGGGTAACCCAAAATGACTGTGGGGCTGGGTTGTACAAATATTTTTTAATGCTGGGACACTGAAGGCAGAGTCTCTGTTTTCTCTTGGCTCTTGCCATTTCCCTTTCATTCTGCAGGGAGAGAACGCTGAGCCAGTGTTGATAGCCAGTGTTCCCTTTGTCTTTGGTTTTTTATGGTTTTTTTTTTTTCTTTTTTAGGTAGTTTCCTTGGGCAGGTTTTTCCGAGAGGTTGTGTTTTGCAGTCCTGGACTGCTACACAGCAAATTCCGTGAGTCTGTGTTTACAGCCACTCCATACAGTATCCCCATCCATGCTCCATATGGTATTCCCATCCCGCCAGCAGCACCCAGTGGCACAGGAAAGGCAGGGTCCGAGTATCCCAGCTGGCTGCCTGCTGCTTCAGCTAGCAACAAGGTGAAGTTCCCCCCATGCATTTCAGCTCTTTACTGAATTCCAGCAGCTGGAATGTGCCAGCTGCCTTCACCATCCGAGGCAGAATGCCGTTGCTGGAGGGGTAAGAGTGAGGAAGGCTCCCACCCTCTTTGTCTCCCCATACACAGCTGTCTCAACAGGTGCCATCTTGGGTGAGSAGTTTTTCCACCATTTTGAGTTTCTCTTTGTTCTTTTTAACTTGTGATTGTTACTGTTACTTTCCTCTCGCTATTTCAGGGATTTTTACTAAAGTGTTAAATCATTTCACTTATATCTACTCAGTTTTTTTTCTCATTATTGGTGGAAAGGGATTGATTAAAACTAAAGGGGAAGTAACTCATTTTGCAGTGTCCACCCCTTAACTTGCCTTAAACCAAGAAAATAAAGATTTTGTGACATATTTACACTACTATCTTTTAGAAAATCAACAAAACCTTTAATTTCAGGCTCCTAGTCATCTGTAGTGGTTCTTTTTGCTCTCCTTGCCTCTGTTCGAAACTTTGAAAGTACAATTTTTTTTTTAATATGGTTACAAGAATAGCTATGTTCAACTAGTCTTTGCTGCAGCAAAAGGGCACTTATTAATGTGATTACACCAACTTCAGTTTCCCTGTGCCCTCTGCAGTCCCCTCCACTCCTCTGGCAGACTTTGCACCCTTAAACATTCCTACATACTTATATGCTGTGTTCCACGATATACAATGTGGATACTCCTTGTCCTCTAAGAATCATTCTTCTGAGCTATTACACCTCTGTGGGTTATTCCAGGTACAGAACTACAGAAAAAGATAAAGAAAGAAAGGAAGAAAGTAGAAGAAAAGGAAGAAAGGAAGAGTATTAAAATTGAGATCTCAGAGTAACCAGAAGGTCCCCACAGGAAATTAAGAAATTTCCTTGACTACTATTCAGAAGAAAATTAAAATAATTGTTTTCAAATATTTTTCTCTGTCAAATGATGGAACTTGTAAACATCTGACTGTTTTTTTTTGATATCTCAGAAAAATTCATTATTTTGATAATAAAAAGGGAATCACAATACATAGTTTTAAACTCTTCTGCAGATAATGAAATAATAACAGTAAGTAATAGTAAGTAATAGTGGATTCCAAAATATTAGAGATAGAGGGACCTTCCCCTTTAAACCTTCAGACCATTTAAACCTGTTTTATTCTTAAACAAAAAGCCATAACTTATTCGTTTTGTCTCCTGGTTTATAAAATACAAAAATATGTTACGTATTTGTATAGTATTGTATGTGTGTGAACACTGTATGTAACTCTCTCTATGTAGAATATAACTGGCAATAGTAACATAGAAACCTTAACATATTTGATAACACTTCTTTCCTATATATTCACATTCACACTTAAAAACAGTGCTGGGAAAAACTCTGACAGTACATTGTAAATACCTTGACCTGCAATTTTAACACAGAGCTGGCTGCTAATAGCTACAGTTCTGTCTCTATCCATGTTCTTCTTGACCTCCTGCTCATTCCTTCTGTGAAGTAGGAAATGAGAAAAAAAAGGAGATGCTGTCTGTGCTCAAAGTCTATGGCAATCCATGACAGCTCCAGCAACAATTGCTACTGCRCAGAAGACTTGTTAGAAACTTTTTTGAACAGAGTATTTACATACGGCTGCCTTGGAGAGAATTTATGAGACAGTCGTGTCAATTTCTGTAGAATCTTCCTAAGTACCTGATCATCTATAGAACAGAAAGAAAGAAGCTTATTGAGGTAATAGATATACAAAGACCTTATTTAAATTATTCTCTGTTGTCAGACTTCCGATATAAAGTTTTATGGTCCAGCTGTCACACAAAAGCATCTCTCTAGACCATTATTCCAAATACAATTAATCCTACATAACTATTTCTGTGAAAACTTCTACTTACAGTACAGGACTGCCAGCTCAGTGGGATCTTGACTTCACTTGAGAAGTCTTCTTGTACAGGCAACATGAGGTCTGCATGGGGATGATGCCTGAAGACAACTAGCCTTTAGGAGAATTCCAGAACCAGTATTGAGAAAGAAAAAACTGCTCTTTTCCTTGCTGAAAGAGCAGGGAATGAAAGTGCAGAAGCAGTGCTATCCTCAAAGCAGATTGAATAAAGCACTGAGCATCATCAAAAGGCAGAATTTGTGCTCTGAAAATTTGAGGACAGCTATGTAACCGTGTTTTCAGGAGTCTGAGGATGAGGGAAGAGACGAGGATCTGACTCCATGTTTCAGAAGGCTTGATTTATTATTTTATGATATATATTATATTAAAACTATATTAAAAGAATAGAAGAAAGGATTTCATCAGAAGGCTAGCTAAGAATAGAAAAAGAAAGAATGATAACAAAAGCTTGTGTCTCGGACAGAGAGTCCGAGCCAGCTGACTGTGATTGGCCATTAATTAGAAACAACTCTATGAGACCAATCACAGATCCACCGGTTGCATTCCACAGCAGTAGATAACCATTGTTTACATTTTGTTCCTGAGGCCTCTCTACTTCTCAGGAGAAAAAATCCTAAGGAAAGGATTTTTCAGAAAATATCATGGCTACACAGCTATAGCTTTGATGAATAATAATTGTGTTGGAAGACTGAGTTTCTACCAGGTCTGAAAATGAATGGAAGAGTTTTTGAAAGGACCTGAAGCCAATAGGAATGTTATACATGAACATTAACAATTAACAGGATTTCAGAGGGAAGAATGGACTATCATGAGCTCCAGAATCACAGAATCATAGACTGGTTGATGTTGGAAAGGACCTCTGGAGATAATAATTTCCAAGCCCCTGAAGCAATGCCACTTACAACCAATTGCCCAGGACCATGTCTATACAACTTTTGGATATCTCCAAGAATGGAGACTCCACAATCTCTCTGACAACCTGTACTAGTTAATGTTCAGTCACCYTCAAAGTGAAAAAGTGTTTCCTGATGTTCAGAGGGAACATCTTTCATTTCAGTTTGTTTTCATTCCCAGTCATCCTGTCATTAACCATCCGAGACTGGCTCTAYCTTTGGGATCAGTACAGTTAATACCTTTATCAACAGTATAGGTGGGATAGACACTGGGATCTATGCATCCTCAGCAACTTTGCAGATGACATCAAGTTGATTTGTGTCATTGACACACCTGAGGGAAAGAATGCCATCCAGGGGGATCTGGATAAGCTTGTGAAGTTGGCTTATGTGAACTTCATGAGACCCAACAACACCAAGTGCAAGGTCCTGCACCTGGGTCTGGGAATCCCTTATATCAATAGAGGGCAGGGGATGAAGGGATTCAGAGCAGTCCTGTGGAGAAAGACTTCAGGCTACTCGTGGGTGAAAAGCTGGACATGAGCCAGTAATGTGTGCTTTCATCTCAAAAAAGCCAACTGTATTGTGGACTGCAGCAAAGGAAGCCTGGCCAAGATGTCAGGGGAGGTGATTCTGCTCCTCTATGTCTCTCCCTGAGACCCCACCTAGAGTACTGCATCCAGCTCTGGAGCCCTCAGTACAAGCAAGACATGGACCTATTGGAATAGGTCCAGTGGAGAGATACAAAAATTATCAGAGAGATGATAAATGTCTCCTATGAAGAAAGACTGAGTTGGGGTTGTTAACTGTATCCTGGATCCAGGAGAAGAGAAGGCTCTGTGATGACCTTGCTGTGGCCTTTCAATGCCTGAAGGGGGCTTCAAGTGGAAAGAGTGGGGCAGATTTTTAATGGYACCTGTAGCAGTAAGACAAAGGATAATTGTTTTACACTAAGTAGGAGTAGACATGGGGATGAATGTCTTTACAATGAGCATGGTGAGTGCCTAAAACAGGCCGACAAGAGAGACAGTAGATGTCCTGTCCCTGGAAACATTGAAGATCAGGTTGGGTGGGGCTCTGAGCTACCTGATCTAGTTGAAGATGTCCTTGCTCATTACAGTATATTTGAACTAGATGATCTTCAAAATTCCTTCCAACCAAAACTAATCTATGATTCCCTGATCTTCTTTGCAACCTCCCTTTAGGTATTTATATACATTCATTGATAAGATCTCCCTGAGCCTTTCCTTTTCTAGGCTGAAGAGTCTCAGCTCTTTCAGCCTTTCTTCASTTTCTTCATAATCTTTGTGGCCCTTTGTTGGGCTCTTTCAGGTATGTCCGTGTCTGCCTTGTTCTGAGGAGCTCAGACCTGGATACAGTACTCCAGGCATGGTCTCRACTATCTGCTTCATAACTATAACTCAGGAAAAAGCTTTGTGTTTATAACAGAGTTTTAGGTCTAGATAAGCATTAAAGAAAAAGAAAAGGTAAAATGAAAAGAAGACTTGGGTTGTTGCAACTCTCTTAGTGATGCATAGGATCTCTAGAAAAATCATTTGCAGTCTGTGCAGTTCCTCTGGTGTTAAACATCAGAAAGAGTTGTATCTGCTGAAAAAAATATTATCACTTAATGGGTGAAGAAGAAACAAAAAACCCCAGGAATTAATTTGGCATAGGAAATTAAATGTGTGAAAAATCACAGAGAAATCTTCCTAAGCAGCTGCATGCTTCTCAGCTGTTAAAAGTTGAGTACCACTTCCCTAAATGAAACTCAAGAATGATCTCCTTTAAATGGCTTCACTTGTCATCAATTTCAGTCAGTACAAAAAGTCTGTAACCTCATCAAAATGTGATACTCTTATTAATGGACAAATACAGTACTCCAGATGATTGATTTTTCGAATATTCTCTACTCTTCTCAAAGGCAAACCAGCAATATGACATTCACAGATGCAGACCAGCTGATAAGTTTATGGGCCTATTAGTTAGAAGTGAGATTAAATTATTATTTTCAAAGAATTACACTTGCTACTAAGTGGTATGTCTAGTAAAATACCTTAAGTTCTTGAATACTGCACTGATTTGTGGATTCTACCGGAAAAGCTAAGAGGAATGCTCTGCATTTAAGCCATTTTACAAAGAACTGTAATGGGGAAACAAGGAAATTGTTAATGCTAAATTCAGAGTTTCTCATTGAATTTAGGTAAACTTGACTGAAATTAGGCAAACTTGCATTACAACAATCAGGAGTTTTGCCCTAGTGGGGCATGTGTGACCTTGTTTGTCTTTTCTTTCCACACAGTACCTGTGTAAGAATATTCCCACTAGATTCAGAAAGCATTTTATTTCTACTTAAAAAAAAATCTGAACAAAAAAATCAGGATGTGCTTGAAGTCTGGAGCAGCTGAGCTACATGGTGCAAAGCTGTCATTTCCTACACTTTTACCATTCACATTTCAAGTGATCTGTATGCTGAGGCAACTGTTCTAAGCAAATGATATTGATTCAGCTTCAAGGATGACATGAAAACATCCAGATGGCATGCATGCTTTACATTATAAACATTGGATAAATCATAACTTAAATATTCAGAAAGGTGGTCACAGTATCTTCTATGTCAGTAAATAGGAAAAAATAGATTGGCACTGGATTTTCAAAATAGTCATATTCTTTCTTTGTTTGAGAGACATGGTGTGCATGGTCTATAATTAAGATTTTAAATCTGTTCAGGTTTAGCTGAACTAATTATTGCCCCTTTCTGAATCTAATGTTATTGAAATTAAGTAAGAAGGAATTGGGAGGGGATTTTTTAATCAGCTGTCATACACGTCTCCTGAACAAAGATCCTATGTAATGAATGAACTGAAAGTAATTTAGAAAGAAATTCTCTGAGGAGGAATTCTTTTATCATCTACAATTCATGGTAGTAAAAGGGATGTATTATCTTATGCTACCTACCCATCCAGTAATTACATTCAAAGGACACTGAAGACTTGTCTTTCTGTGCAAAAGTCAAAACTTTTAAGTTCATTCAATCGCAAARCCTGACATTTTGGAGAAGGCAGAGGAAACAGCCTTTAAATAAGTAGTTTGTAAAGAAACTGATGCTTTCATGTAGTGGGAAAGCAACACTGGATGGTCGCAACTAAGGAAAAATAAGTAATCCACCACAATTCTTGAGGTGTGAGAACTGCAAAGAAATAAAAAAAAGCTAACTATGTTTCAATGTAATTTAATGTCTATTAAATAGTGATAGTGATACTTAAATGACAAAATTTGATTATTGGATGCTCCAGCTAGTGACAGTATAACCCAAGCCTTTTTTTAAGCTGTTCATCTTCTTAAGGCAAAATTATTTAGACTTGAATGGAACACTTAAAAATATTCTTCTGTAAACTCTATTTTATTAATTGTCATTAAAACGATTAATAGCCTTTTGTTTCCAGAGATTATTTGGTACTTTAAGATTAGTTTCAATGCAAAAAGAATATCTTACAGTAGACAGACTTTTATAGTTCAATTTTCCATCAATCTTGTGAAATGGAACAATTTCCTATTTTTGCCAACCGTTTGACTAAGGAGATTACTGTAACTACTTTTAAGTGCATAGCTGATGTTCAAATAAATTATTTATTTCCTCAAACACTCAATGCATTTTGAAGCAATATTTATTATGCACAGCATTAGGAAGACAGTTTAAGAAATTTTACTCGTTCTGGATAGGCAGATTAATAGAATAAAATTTGATGGGATCTTTTGTGTTTATATGGAGCATAATTCAAAAGGATGTTCTGTCATAAGAGTTCTTACCCTTCCTTGTTCAATGTTTGAAAAATACTATTATAACAAACACTTGAGAGCAGAAAGATAAAATCATAGAATTGTTAAAGTTGGCAAAAACCCTTACTTAGTACACAAAGATCGTTGAGTTCAGCCTTTAGCATCCTACTGCCATGTTTACCACTAAACCATGTACCCAGGTGACAACAGATCTAAGCAGTAGCATTCAAAATTTGAAACCCTCCCTCCTCTCTTTCCAACCCCCCCAAAATATAAATATACATATATGCTAAATCTGGATAACAAACTTTGGAGCTAATTTTTCATCAATGACTAAGTATGATGAGTCACTGAAAGGTGAAAAAACCTGAATGTTCAAACAAGACATGGGAAGATGTTGCAGTGATGATCTGATTTCCTTCTTCAACACAGGGAGAGGACCCTTCATTGATAGTGCGGGTAGCAGTACAAATCTACCTTCTTCTTGGCTGCAGTCTAATTTTATGCAGCTGAACTAGATATTGAATAACTGGTCTTTGAATTTTGTCCTCTTCTTCTCAGTGTCCCTCACAATATTTTGTTAAATCTGGCCAAAGAATATAGATTACAAGAGTGTTTATAGAATCAACGACAAATAGGGCATGTCTTGGTTTGCCTTCTCCTTGGAGTAACATTAGCTGATAAAAAAGAATTGTTAAAAAAAATTAATAATTTTTGCATTTTCTTAGTAATATTGCTGTAATTTTCCTGCTCTGGGAATTGAAAACTGCATTACATAAAGTGTTCAGATCAAATCATTTTACCAGGAGAAACAGATTTTCTTACCTGTGGCTATAATCCAYGGATTTACCTATTATAAAAGTGCAATCAAGAATTATAAATGCATCAGTATTAGTCAGCTGAAGAGTGAAGGAATCTCATGGGTGGAAGGAAGCTTACTTTTTTTAACTCAGGAGAAGTAAATAATGGTAGTATTCCATAAAACAGTATCTCCTATTTAGAAGAATTAATGAATATTATTTTTACTGTMGTAGAAAAAACAATATATCATAGTAAAAAGATAAGAAAAGAAAATAAATCCAAATGAAATAAATATTTGGAAACATTGAGAAGTAATAATTATTCACTGTAAAGATAACGTTAATGAACTTAACTGGATACTTTTGTATTGCAATATTATTCTGTAGTGGAATTATACAGTACATGCAATTAACGTTTTAGATAAATCTTGATAAACTGACAATAAAAACAAAAATAGTGACTCTAGCTGCAATATCTCATTTTCAAATTAATTATGCAGTAACTACTCTCAGTAGTAATTCTGGAGCTCTGAAGTCTTTCAGTGTTTCAATATTTTCTCCTTTTTTGTGATTTAACACCTCAGTCGTCCCATGTGATAGAAAACTCTTCTTTTAAAAAAGATGCAGAAAACAACTTTCTTTATCAAAATGACAAAATAAATGCTATTTCTAAGAAAGTTTATTTTTTAATTATTATGATGACTTATATGGATTCTTCCTTTCCTTTACTCTCAAGACTGAGTTTTGATGGAAAACTTGCAACTGCTCCAGCTTTTTTTTTTCCACCGAGCAAGCCTCCTTTCCTTACTCCTACAATGAGTAGGAATTTCTCATTAGATTAACAARTTTCTCAACCTAATTATAAAACAGTTCAGATGAAGTTCCCGAATGTGGTAATTTCAGATGGAATTGATTTTTTTTATTTTTAAAATTAYAGTTGATAGTTCTTTTTGAAAGTCGTAAATCAAGGTTGCCTCAACAGCTCATTCTATGATATGAAGGTAAGATTTATATTTGAAATTCAGTATTAGACTATGGAGAACAGGCAATAGTTCTAATTATGTTATAATTATACGCCATATAAATGTTAATATAGATGTATATATTAATATTTTCTAATTGGATTACAAGATTTGAATTATTTATTGACTATACTAAAAGAGCCTATTCCAAAGTACATTAGTACTCAAAGCAACCTCAGCGTGACAGTCTCTACTGAAGTAAGGAGAAGGTGGGTAAATGGAAAAAAAAATTACTTTTGAAAGAAATAGGGTGGGAATTCTGGAGCTTTTTCTTTGTCTTTCCTTGTCCTTATTTCTGCAAAGAGGACCAAATCTTTCATTTAGCTCAAAAACAAAAAATACCTTTATTACTGTATTTGTGATAATTATACAGATTTTATTTAGACCAAATTTAACTTGCATAACTCAGAATTAGTGAAAGATTCAATACTTGTGAAGCTTGACCCTCATTTGACCATGACAATAGCCATAGATTTAAATAGCCATGTTTTCTTTATTTCTGTCAGAATCACAGAAGGAGAATAATGATAACTTTCCTACTTGTATTACAGAAATGTTGACCATGTTCAGCAAGTTCTTTTTACAGCATCTTTAAATATAGGGCTTTGATACAAGGCAGGAAGAGATTCTGTGCAATTCAATCTGGTTATATGAAACACACTGCATTTTACAGAAACAGTTCCAGATCACGTATTAAATAAAACRTAGAGTAAATTCCTTCCAGAACTATTATTTTTTCTTGAGAGGAGAAATTTATTTAGTGTTCTTACTGTTCATACCTCAAAAATCTGACTTCAGAGGAAAGAAAGCTAAACATAATGTTTTGATGATAACTTTGAAAACAAAATTATTTGGGGTCAGATCTACTCTGAGCTTTTTAATTTTCACCAACACAAAACCTACATATAGATGGAAATAACAGCATTGCATTCCACTTCAGTCAGCAGTCCAAACAGCAGGATTTGCACTTTTATGCCAGCAGTTGAGTTTCATTAACTTCCCATGAGCTTCTGTGCAGAATTAATGGATTAGGAATTCATCTTCAAAAGCCTAAACTGTTCTGTCTAGGCTGTTTTCTTTCCTTATACCATATTGCCGGAGTTATGATAACCAAAAATTCCTGATCCACAGTTTCCCCATGTAATCAGCTGTCAGGCTACTTGATTTAGAAATACTGGACTTAGGATTTCTTTTCTGCTGTTGTTTTTACCACCTCCTGGATCTGCTATAGCTCATATCTATAAATCTCATGGTCTCATTATAAGCCCCATCTTTTCCTGTGCAGCTTTAGAGAGGCTGGATGAAATACATTAACGTGATTGCTCTCTTCTGGTGGGCATAYATTTAGAGAGGCAGGTTAATCCAGTATATGGCAAAGGTATGGGTAATCTCATTTATGTCAGAGGTATGAGGGATTAGAATCCCTCRTAGATTGTATTATTTTAATTAAAAATAAATAATCAGCCATACATCATGTTAGATGAAGCCTAACAATTCTGTGAGTAAGCGCCAACCAGCCAAGACATTGTTATGCAAAGGACAAAATGTAGTGTCTTCAATAATGTTTTCTACATGCGTAGTGGGATAATGTAATATTGGCTAATTTTTTAGGTGTAATAATAATAATAATAATAATTTAAAAATTCAAATAAATAACTTTTTTAATGATAACTAGAGTTATCATAAAAAGTTTTGAAGTTCACAGTTTTCATTCTTCAAGAGCAATGTATAATGAAAGATATGCCTTTGTATTATTTGACTATTGAAAGCCAAAATATGAACTTCATTAAAATTACAGTTTCCCATTGCAGCTCTAATGGGCTGCTAACAGTTTTCATTGCATTTATTTGAATTAAAATAATTTTAAACAATAATAAGCTTTCTAATGAATCTAATCTATTATCAGAAATATGGAGTAGGTGATTCTACACTTACCTGAAAATATATTAAAATTGAATGGATTTCAATAGAATAGAATAGAATAGAATAGAATAGAATAGAATAGAATAGAATAGAATAGAATAGAATAGGAGTATTTCAGTTGAAAGGAACCTACAATTGTCATCTTGTCCAGCTACTGAACACTTCAGATGTAATCAAAATTTAGAGCATATTATTAAGGGCATTGTCCAAATGCCTCTCAAACATTGACAGGTTTGGGGCATCTACCACTCCTTCAGGCAGCCTGTTGCAGAGTTTGACCGTCCTCCTGGTAAAGGAATGCCTTTATTATCCAGTCTAAACCTCCTCTGGTGCAGCTTTGAGCCATTCCTAGATTTCTTGTCACTGGATTCCATGGAGAAGAGATCAACACCTGCATTTCCACTTCCTCCACTCAGTGTCCTTTTCTCCAAACTAGACAAAGCCAGAGTTCACAGATGCTCCACACGGGACCTGTCTTCCCACCCTTTCACCAGCTTTCTTGTCCTGCTCTGGACATATTCAAGTACATTTAATGCATCCAGAGGACTGCTATTTGTGTGGTATACTGTTTAAGTATAGTTTAAGTGGTTTCATGGATATGTTTAAAATCACTGCTTAAATAATTTTCTTGCCAGTAGCACCTAAATATATTTAGCAGATCAGATAAACCAGGGGAAAAAAAGTATATGGCATGCTGCTTCATTTTTGGAACAAAAATCTTGTTCCAAACTACATTGGTTTTGGTCTTTAGCTGAAAAAGGTCTATCAGAGAAGGATATTATCTATATGATTCCTAGAACAGGATTTAGTGCAACACTTTCTTCCTCATTTATTAAAGAAGCTAAAACCTTTTTTCTCCCYAAATTAAATTCTAATGCAAAGTAGTATGTAGGCTTTTAACTTGCTAAATCCATGTACATTGCTTTTCATGAAACTTGCTTTCCGCTGTTTAGACAATATAATTTTAAAAAACTGAGATGAGAAGGCTATGGATTTCTCTTGGCCTTTCATTTCCTATTTGAATTTTCTATTGTATGTTAGCTTTAAAAAAAATGAACAAGATCTAGCCATTGATCTATTCTTTTGAAAACAAGGCTATTAATTTATGTACTTGAATTGGAGCAAAAAATAATTATCATTCTACCTCTTTACTCAGACATTGCGATAAGAATTGAAATAACTGTAGAACTTGTAAGAAAGCCTGAGAATTTTCATTCAATTCCTCTGTCCTTGTGAGATTTTTTATTTAAAAGTCCCAATTATTTGGGATCCTTTATTTTGAGCCTCATAAGAAGAACAATATATACTCCCTCAGCTAGCTCAAATGCTGCAATTAGCAATACAAATGGTTTCCTAAATTCTGTTGATGTCACTGCTGTGCTTGTCCTCATTTATAATTGGTTTCATGGTTCAGATCGGAAATACTTTTCTTTGATGTTTTCACAAGTGGGAAAAATTATGTACCTTTTTTGTGCTTATCTCAACAGAAGGTAAACAATTTTAATAGCCTGTTGGATTGCTAATTAGAGCTAATTGTGCCTTGATTGACCTATCTTGACAGAAGCACCTTACAATATTTCCTTTCTTCACAAAGTGAGGATTTGTTTGCATGAGTAACTTGTGTATGCTCAAACTTAGAGGTAGACTTGTTTGGCTGTGATCATCTGAATTTGTAATTTATATTTCATGACTTCTTATCAGCTTGTGGCAAAACTCAGCCTCATCAGTTGTGCACTGCAACATGTGATTTCTTATTCTGTCATTGTCTACAAAAGTGAAAACTAGCACAGACAAAATCTTTATTGAATAAAAGTCTGAACCCCATGGATAAACTTTTCTCTGCACAAACAAAAAAATTAAAAAAAAAATAAAAAGAGAGAAGGGAACTATGAATTCCCAAAATCTTAATGGTAATATAGATGTTCCTTGCAAATAACTAAGATGTAAGGATGGACTTTGGATTTCTATAATTGCCTTTTTGAAAAAAAGAGTGATGGGTCTGCCAACTGCTAATATTTGAAGGAATTATATATTTACAGAGCTTCTGACTCCTTTTCATTGATAAAAGGTATTCAGAATTTAGAAAATTATGGGTCTCCTACTTGCAAGAAATAATCAATTAGAGTTAGCCTCTGTGTGAGGTCAGTATTATCCTGAGCCTCCCAGAAAATGTTTAAAGGCCTAGGATGTGTTCATCTTTATGTAATCTAATGTAGAAAATGAATTTCAAAAACAAGTGCTTTGTAGTAGCTGTTTTGATACAAACTATAAAAATATTTTTTCTCAATATGGCCTCCTACAGAGATGTCTAAAACCAGAGTGAATTCTGTAAGGAATTGTTATGAGTGAGTGTTTGAGATTGCTTAAAAAGCCTGTTACTTGCTCGTAGCGGGCTTCTGATGGTGAGCTGTGGTATTCTTGTCTATTAGGTACAATTTTACAATAATTCATTCTTGTGTGATGAATGAGTCAAATGTAGAACATGTTTCCAGTTTTTAGGCAATTATCAGTTTGAAAAACAGACAAAAGAGAGCTTATTCAATGTGTTTATGCCTCACTGTGCTGCACAGTTCTGTTCTTTGGCCTGATGACTGGGAAAGAGAACTTGTATATTTCATTATTAGTAAATTTTGTAAGTTAGCCCTTCTGAAATTTCATACATAGGAAGCGTTTTTTTCCTGTTCTAGGAGGACAGAAAAAGCTATGCAAATTTTTGCCATAGTGCTTCTGTTATAGCACTTTCACCAGAAAAATTATCTAAAAATGATATGAGCCATTATCTGTTCTAGCAAATGACTACTCTGTAGCATAGAAACTACAWATAATCTTGTTTTGATGCTTTGATGAGAGAGCAAAAATAAAAATACAGAACACAGCTGGACTATTCCAAAGCCTTAAGAAATTTCAATAATTGCTACACTATACTATTAGTCTTAGAGACATCACTAGCTATGCTATATCCCCATGCCAAAATTTAAAAAGTGAGCTTGTATTTCCAAAATCTTTAAAAATGATCACAGTGTCAATAGTAAACTGAAAAAGCTTATCACTGCATTACCCTGAAATGAGTGACTAATTAAAAAGGCTGAATTGTCTTAAGAATGATCACTCGTGGGCTGCTATTATGCAATACCATATTCTAAATCTTGAAACAGTATAATTTGGAAATCTATTTCTGTATTCAATCTTCATGTCAGCTGTTCTTATGGCACTTCAATGGACATCAGCAATTTATGATCAAGAGAGAAGGAAATATGTGGAAGTAAATAAGAATGTTATATTCAAAGAACAAAGCATTAATAGAATATTCCCACTTATCTTGGATGTATTTCTAGATAGATTAGGTAGATAGATAGATAGATAGATAGATAGATAGATAGATAGATAGATAGATAGTTAGTTTCAGGTTCTATACACTTCAAAACATTTCAAAAGGGTGTTTAGAAAGAACCATTGTGAGAATAAAACATGTAGTAAGTTTCTATTTTTGAACTGTTTACAGAGTCAAGTACAGAAAAAAAGCCAAAATGGAAGCATTTACATGTTCACTGTTGATTTGCATGTGTGTATGTGTGACCAGAATATAAATATACAAGAACTTGTATAGTGAAATGAATGCACAATGCAGAATATAATATAATATAATATAATATAATATAATATAATATAATATAATATAATATAATATAATATAATATAATATAATATAATATAATATAATATNAATATAATATAATATAATATAATATAATATAATATAATATAATATAATATAATATAATATAATATAATATAATATAATATAATATAATATAATATTTAGTTTTCTGCTATAAAAAGAATAACATTAAAACTTTTATAGAAAGGATTCTTAAGGCTTTTTAAGTAAAGCTGAAAGTTAACTTCACCAAGCTTTTTTAAAAAGAATGCTCTGTCCTGTGGGTTCTGTGTGAAGATGCAGAAGCAATCTCAATTGATTTTTCTATTGCTTTTATTCCTGTTGCCTTGACATCCTTTATTGGCTGTTTTTGGTATTATACATGCCCCCATGTTAGATGAAGGGACATTCTGCAATGAGGAAAAAGAGGAAAAAAGGAAAGAAGACCATTTGCTTTTATTTCAGATAGAAAGGAAAAGTGGCAAAGGAGTCACAGCTCTGTTCTTATGTCACTAGAACTTTTAAGGACAGCTCTTTGAAGAAGGGAGGGAGGAAGGAAGGGAAGGAGGGAAGGGGAAAGAAGGGAGGGAACATGAGGAGGATAATGAGAAATGCTATACCTAGTCACAAAAGAATTTTGGACACATAGGACACATAAGACACAAAAAAATTAGAAGAACTCCATCCTTCTGACATGACAGTGGAAGACCATACAGGAGATGGTAGGGCATCTCAATTTGCAGTAGATATTTATTTTTAGGCAAAGGAATCCCATCCTATATGACTGAATTTTAGCTGACTAAAGTTAGCTGAGAAGACTTTAATTATTATAGTATTCTGTGTTTGGATAGAATTGTTTTGGCTAGGATATCTGTAACAGACAAGGTAAATGAAATCAGCTGAGTCTCTGATAATAAATTAAATTTGTTCTTTGCAGATCTTTGTTTCTTTCACCATGGATTGGTCTGCACACAAACTACTAAACTGTCTCCAGAGTAAAGGATGTGTATGAAGAATATCTGTTGAAAATGGTCCTTAGTTTATGATAAGTTTCATAAAAATCATATGAAGATCTTAAGTTGGAAGGACTATTAAGGGTCTTCTAGCCTAGCTCCCAGCTTATCACAGGACTACCTAAAAAAAAAATCATGGCTAAGGGCATTGTTGACTAAGGGCTTCTGGGGCTCTGACATCTCTTTACCATGACAAACGTCTTCTCTGGGAAGCCTGTTGTAGTAATGACCACCCTTTTAGGGAGGAATCTTTTCCTAATGTCAAATCTGAACTTCCTCTGAGACAGCTTCATTCMATTTCTTTGTGTCCTATTGCCAATGACCAAAGGAAGTAGTTTAGTACATTACTCTCCAGTGCCCTCCTTCAGGAAACTGTGGTCTGTGATGAGGTCAGCTCTCAGCCTTCTCTTCCAAAGCTGAACAAGCCAAGTGACATTACCTGCTGCTCATAATTCTTTCCCTTGAGGCCTTTCAACAGCTTGATCATTTTCCTCTGTGCATGCTCTAATACTTTGATGTCCCTCTTGTATTGTGGTGCCCAAAACTGCATACAGGACTTGAGGTGAGGCCATACCAGTGCCAAGTAGATCAGCACAGTCACCTCTTTGTCCAGCTTGTGATGCTACACCTGATGCAYTCCAGGACATAGCTGTCACGTGTCCTATGAGACCTAGGGGACCCAAAAAATGTATGTATTTTATTCCATATTTTCTGTACATCATCTGCAACCTGTTGTAGTGTCTCTTTAAGACTCAGCAATCCAGGAAAACAAACTGGATGGYTTCACCCTGGTTCAAGGAAAGGAGGGGCCTTGGGGTCACCTCACATGGGGTCACATCTGTGCCATGCTCAGCAGGACTGTTTCTTCCCCCCAACAGCACAGCAGTGACTCGGAACAGCACCACAAGCACCAACTGCATTTATATAAATACTGTTGCTCACATAATATATTATCTAAATTTTTCATAGGATACTACCTTTGCTGACCATAAGATAAAAACCTGCGAATCATTTCAATGCATGCATTATGAAAAGCAATATATCAAATAATGCCAATTACAGAGCTGTGGAAATACTGAAAAGTGTAATGACTTCCAAATGTTTTGTGTATGTATAAATTAGTTCAAATTGCTTAATGTTTAGAATTTGCCAGGATCTAAGTCACATGAAAAACAATGATATAGGATTTAGATAAATCAAGCAAAATTGCACCAAGTCATATGGAAGGAGGGGAGCACCTAGCACCTCAAAAATACCCACCAACAACTGTCCCTCCCAAATCCCAGCAACCAAAAAACCCAAGTATGTTTTAGTACCACTAAAAGCATTGCAAGACACTTTAGTGAATGGTATAGACAGACACTAAAGCTTACTCCAAGTCAGAAATATTATCCTGAGCATGAAATGCGTGATGTTATGAAGTAGCATGACATTTGCTACAGTTTGAGAGGATTAGTTAATAGAGATGTTTATGCTGAATTAGTGGATTAAAGACGTTTTCTTTATTCACACTAAATGCAAACTTAATTCAATCTAATGATGGTCAGAGGCAGCTTCCTGATAGCCTCCTTTCTTTCAGTGAAAGATGATCATGATGTTCATTACTTAAATGTCCTCACATACAGCTGCCTGTACTGCATTGCAGTAAAAATCATTAGAAGCTACAATGTTTTAAATAACAACCTATAGCAGGAAAAGAAATCCTGTGAGATTACTGAAAAAATATATCACTTGTATGAATCACCAGCTCAGTGGAGACGTATATTTGTAAGATCATTCATCACTGAAATGTACCTGGCAAACTCACTACTTCATAAGAAATATATGAGAGAAAGGACTGTCAAAATTTAAATCTTAAAAATATATTATAATAAAATATATATACCAAAAGAGTAAATCATTAAGATCTCTGTTAGTTAGGATAATATACTGTGCTTCTTGCACTGTTAGATTTTATGCAAATTAATTTCCTGTATCCTAATATTAGCCTTACTATTTTGGGCATGACTTTTGGGTAAATGTGCTAAAGTATTACAGGAAAGATTGATATCTGTTGTGTTCTATATGGTATATATGATAAATAATTATATCAAAAAGCACACTGTAAAATTTATTGAAAAGAATGCATTCCAGATTTAAAATGTAACCTTGTTTTCTGAAATTTACAAAGAAATTTAACAAAGGAATTTTGTTTTAATTCGATTTCATGAAAAGAACAACCATATTGATACCTTAAAGATCTCAAAACAAAACAATCCACTTTCAAGACAATATTAGTATAGGAGACAATATAAAAGCTGGTCTTCAATTGGAGGCCTCCAAAGGCAGATTTGGAAAAATGCCCACTCCACATAGAGAAAATACAGTTTTATAAGTTTAGCAAATTAGCATAATTGACAAGAATTTCCAATTAGAAGCAGAAGTAATAAGGCAGCTACTCCCTTGCTTCATCCTCTTCTGGAACTCCCCTTTCTTGCTACTTGCTATAATGGCTGTACTTTCTTTATAAGAAAGTGTCTTGAGAAGAGGTTTTAGCCTTAGTTCCCAGAAGCAGCAGGATAGGATAGGAGCCTTTTGGTATGTGTTTTGTCTTTCTGTCTATCAGGGTGGGAAAAATACTGGAGTTAGCTAGGAACTATGCAGCTGCACAACGATAGTGTGCAGAACTACAAATATATGCAGCAAAAATCATTTTGGCATCAATATTTGTAGTAGAGTACAGAAAAGCAGCCAGTTTGTACATATTATTTGATTCAATAAATAGTAAAACCAAGTCCTGAAATAATTTTCTGGAAGATGGTTTGATAACCTTATATGTCAAACCATTTCTTTCATCTAATCAAAATTCCTTTTTAAGATAAGCCCAAAAGTTTTGATCATTGATTCCTTAAATAAGGAAATTGGGTTTCCTGTGTAGATTGACATTCTTTGTGAAAATAACTAACTGGCCACACTTCAAAAATGTCAAGTGTCATTAGGGATTTGTGAGTAGTTTGATTTAATGCTGAGCTATGATGTTAGACAGCTATTCTGCCTGTACTTCAGAAATGTTAGTTTTAAGGCATACCAATTAAAATGATTCTGTCAAGTCTATTCCCAAACTCCTCAGTTCCCCTTTCTTGGCTTAAGATTTTCAGATTTTTGCTGGCTTCCAAGCAGGTGACAGATTCATGATCTTGTTTTTACCCCCATAGTCTAGTGTACTTTTTATCTCATCTACCTTGTTAGAARCAGGGGCAGGTGAGAGGGGATGTATTCTTTCCTAGTGTCTCATAGTGCCTATTGCACTCTACCTGAGAGCTATCTTGCACATCTAGACCTGGACATCCTTTCCTGCTCTCGGTGGAAAATGCATAATTACATATCTACAAAAGATGTGGGAGAGATGGCAAAAGTGATTAAATCTGAGTGATTGCAGAATTAGGATGCTGTAAAAGGTAACCCAGTTCTTAGTGTTTCCTTAGATTCATTTTTGGGGGTTTATCCTAGCATTTCCTGCAGTACAATTATCTTTAACTGCTAAGAAGGTTTTGTCTTTCAAATTCTTCAAGATATACATCTCAGAACACTCCTGCATTTAATTTTATTTTTTAATCTCTGAGCCTATGTGCTCTTCCAAATGTTTTTAATCAAGCAATTCTAATGAATGACCTTTTTTTCAGAGTGCTAACCAATGTCATTCCTTTAAAGCAGATTGTCTTATCCCTATTAAAATTAATAAAATAATATAAGACAATGCATCTACAGTTACACATTTGATAGAGTCCTATCAGTTCCTCTAATATAATGTATTTAACAAGACTTCATTTCTTAAAATGAAAAAAAATATATACACACTTTTTTCTGTCTTCCAGATTATTTTGCAACGTTACAGGAAATATTCTTCATTCATTCAGCTGGTATCAGCAGGAAATCCAAGAATATTAATGAATAATTAATGGAAATGAAGCAGTTGGAGCAGGTATACCATTAAAATCAATAATTGAAATTATTTATGGACCTCCAGATAGCAATGCATGTGTAATTTTAATAACACTGTCACATTTGATACTCTAAATATATAAAATATGTGGCACTGCTTTGTCTGACAAAGATGTTAAATGATGGAAAGACCAACAAAATGTTGACTATATGTCTCAGACACTTTCAAAACTTCAGAGTTTTAATCAAAATACATTGTCTTACATTGAGACTTATGGATACATCTACATAGTCAAACAAGTTTGAGCATTCATCCCCTTATCATTGGCGCTGATTGAACATTAATTTTCCTCCTGATTTCTTAACTAACCACCCCTTCCCAAAATAACTCTTTTAAGAATAAAGCATGAGTACATTAATAGGGAGTCCATGGTTGCCCTCGAAAGGGGAAGAAAATGGACCCCCTTCATTCTTTTCTGTCCTCCAATCCTTAGAATTTGCTCAAGTAGGTCTTCAAAGTGTTCTTCCCCAAGATAAGACCACACCCCATGGCACAGAGCAGTATTCATGCTGAATTTTGAACTAAAGAAATGATGTCTCTGCTGGACCTCCACGCAAAGGTCTCAAATTCTTTTGAATACTTTGAGCTGAAAGTCACACTCAAACACAATGGCAATGTGTTCTTTGAGTATGTTACCACTAAGCACCAGGATTAGGCTCAGAATCAAGCGTTAAGGTTTGGAAAAAAGCCAACAAGCTGGTCCTAGGGTAGAGAGGGAACGAGCCAGATGGTGTCACCTTGCCCTGGAGCCATTTAGYTCCATAGATACAGCACTGCTATTGCTAATTACAAGCCAAAGGCTTTGCATCAACTGGGCCAAGGCTCATCAGGCTGCATCTGAGCTCCCCTTGGCCTGCCTGGAGCATTGKTTTTAGCTTGTTTAAGTGTAATGACAATTTTCTGATGACCAAGTACTTATTACCTCATTAATTTCACTTTCCTCAGCTTTGTAAAACTTTGTGGCATAAGCCCAATGTTTATAGTGATAGTAATGTACTGATGACTTATGTGGATGGAAATATTCACTGTTGACTTAAAAATGTAGTTTGGATGCACAAAGGTCTGGTATTACAGAAAGGGCTTTGAGAATGGAGCCCTGGGATTCAGGGTAAGTAATGTTATGGGACAATAACAAAAAGGGCACAGGATTATACTGGAGACCCACGGACTATAAACCATATATGAACCAAACAAACATGCATCATATGAAGAACTACATAGCAAATTCAGGACCAGTAACAACAGAATAGCTAACCTTCCCATCTTGCCTCAAATATCCTGACTATAGAGATAGATATATAATATTCTTATACAGTGGAAATTTTCCAACATAAACTTTCTCATTTACTGTGAATAATTTTTATTTGCTTTATGCTCCGTAACAAGTGTCTTAATGAGTAGTACCCTCTAAAACTTCTCAGCCTGTAAAATCAAGCAGCAAATGTCAAAGATAACATGGCCCTTTTTTGTAGCATGCAAAATACATTTGCGTGAACTGTTTTCAAATACTAAAGTATTCAGRCCTATTTTGTCCATGCAATTCAAATAACTCAGCAAAGGGATGAAGGAGGCATTTGTTATCTATGCTAGCCCTTTTTTAGGATACAGCCTGCTGAAATAAAATCACAATCAGAAAAATCACAGCACAGAAGAACACTGATTTTAGAAACAAATTATGGCATCTTTCTTTATTGGTATCATGAAGAAGTGATGGATTTATGTTTGAGAGAACTAACCAAAAACTTTTTTATTTACAGATGAGTGTTTGGCAATAAACTATTAAAGATATCTGGGATCAACTAGTGGATAACTATTGTAGAGTGAGAAACCTTTTGGAAGCAAATTTATTATCCCCTATAAAATCTCTAAACAGATCATGAGCAGATCATCAGCTGACAGTAGATATACTACTACAGAAAATCCTAGTACCATATCTGGATGCTAGCAGAGTCCATCAGAAAAAAAATAAAAAAGAAGAAAATAATAACTGTATATTTTTCAAATACCAGATCAGATGAAGGTTGTATAACTAAAGTGCTAGCAGCTAAGCCTTTCCTCTTCATCTGCAAAGTGCTTTCCAGGACCATTTCAAATCAGCAAAGGCTCCAGCATGACCTGATATGGCCAGATGTAAGCTTGAAGTCTAGTGCTTTGCACTAATAAAAATTATAATTATTTGCCACATAAAGATTAGGTGGCAGAAATATAATTGGAAATTACCAAGAAACAGAGAAATTAAAATATACACAAAATGAATCCCATAGGTTTTACTCCAAAGGCATATTGGACACAGCAAATTTCTAAGCTGGCAGGTGTGGCTTAGATTGTATGGCTCATGTTGTGTAATATTCTAACTCTGACAAGAAGTGCTGAGCTTTGAATCTAAATCAGACAGTTTGTTACTGACTTCTAATTCCTAAAAATATTTATGGCTTTTCTTTTAGGGCAGACCATTTCAAATAAAATAAAACAGATATTAACATCACACCACTGTTCAAATGTGCTGAAATTTTCAGATTGTTTCTGAAATATTTCAGCTTTTTTCCTAGTCTTGGTTAAAAAAAATCTTTATTTGATTTACTTAGTTTCACAGTACAATGAGTGAAAATATGCATATTTCCCTTTTCATTATCGAACTAGTCTTAAGGTGGGATAATTTCCACAAAGTTCTGCTGTCTCAGCTTGACCTCTGTTGTCAGAGAGAGAAAACACTGTACAAGTGTGACTTGTCACACTTTTCATAGCTGCCAAGCTGAATTTGACATAGCACTCCATTTCAGTTTCCTGATTGTGAAATATGAATAAGAACACTTACTAACTTTAAAGAATGTGTTAAATATAAATCACTGTTTTATTGCCTCATGAGATATTGTACCTGATAGCCCTGGGAACAGTCCCTGTGATTCCTTTCTTACTCATTAACCAGTTTAAAAATCTGTGACAAGACTTAGCCTTCTATCTTCTAGCTATTCCAAAATTGTAATGAACTTTTATGTACCCCATTGCCAGAAAAAGAGACACAAATTACATCAATTATTGTGATATAAATCTATTGTTTATTAATATTTTAGTAACCTCTTATGGGTTAAAAAGGCATCAATTTCACATGTATGAATTTGTACCCATGCACTGAGTCAGATAGTTTTCCACCTCACTTTAATTACCCTCTAAATCAATTTTGTACTAGCACTGAGATGAGGCATCTGAGTCTGTAACTCTCCAGATGTTGTTTTTTTTTTCAGGAATTAAAGTAAAAAGCAGAATACCAACCCAAGAACCTGCACAATGGGTAAATTCACACTGTTTTTCTGTAGCAATGGTAACAAGATGAACAAACATAGAAAAAAACCAGCCCCAGATATGTTATTTGTTTCAGTCATAAAATCATAGGATGCATAGAATCATAGCATGTGCTACATTAGAAGGGACCCTTAAAGATAATMTAGTTCCAGCCTTTGCTGCCATGGGCAAGAATTCTTCCCATGAGACCAGGTTGCTCAAAGTCCCTTTCAAACTGGCCTTAAATGCTTCCAGGGACAGGGCACCCACTACCTCTCTGGGCAACCCATTCCAGTATCCAATTACCCTCGCAGCAAAGAATTTTCTCCTAACATCTAATCTAAATCTACCCTCTTTCAGCCTAAAGCCATTACATCTTGTCCTGTCTCTAGATGTCCCTCCCCAGCTTTCTCACAGGCCACTTTTAAGTACTGATTTGTACTTAGTGAAGCCATGTTAGCTGTTCTAAATCATCCTCTCATTTTCCATGTGTTTTATCACAGTTTCCTGGAGAATCTGCTCCATGATCTTGCTGGTCACAGAGTTGAGACTGACTGGGCTGTTCCTCAGGCCTTCCTTTTTCCTCTTCTAAGAAGAGTTATGTTTCCCCTTTTCTGCCACAACTTCTCACACACAATGTCTAGTGGCTTAGCCTCTTTGCAGGTTCCTGGTTTGTCTGCTGTTTCTCGGTAGTCCATCAATTAGAATGACTGACCAGGTTTGTCCCTGATTATTTTTGGTTAATGATAATTGGCCAGGGTTYATGTCTCTCCATGTTTTGTCTCCCTCCCTTTCCTTATCCTCCCAACTGAAAAAAATAAACACCTTTACAATATACATATCCTTCCCAATTTGTGTGATTGATCAGGTTTGCTGTCTTCACTATCCACATTCCTGTATATTGGTCAGGTTTCTCTCTGWATGTTCTTGTTTTGTGGCTCCTTTGACCAGGTACCATTACAGGAGCAGGCCCCCTCCTTACACTTACTCCTTTAATGAGCACTTTCATGCAGAGTGCAGGTACCTTCATATTGACCTGGTATAATTGATGAGGGCCCACAAAAAGAGTGTTTCACATTCTCCATTTCCCCCATCACMAAGTTTTTGGTTCTGTCATCTTTTGGCAACAGTCTACTCTTAGTTCAGGGTTGAAGAACTATTTCATTGTTCAGCTACACTTCTATTCCACTACAGCAGTGGGATAAGGAAGAGATTTCTAGTGAGYATCCCAAATCTAACCAAAGCTGTCATCTGAGTTTTACATGACAGAAAAAACAAATCATCATTTTGCTTGTACATTGTGTGCAAGACTATAGTGTTTTAACAGGTAAGAGAAGTCTTTGCTTGCTCTTCTGAATTACATTTATAGGAAAAATTTTTTAGAGAAAAATAAGAAAGCAAAGTAAATTCCATTACTTCTTTGGAAGTTCTGGACTTATAAACTTTAAAATATATTTGTTATTCCATTTCTGTCTTCAAATCTTAGTATTTTGGTTTCAGAAAAAAARTAAGCTACACTTACAAACTAGTCAGTGATTTTAGGAAATACTACTTTGCTTGTCTAAGAAATTATATGCTAATTTAACCTTTATTTAATGGTTTTCAAATGTACTGACTAAATGAAATTAGCTGTCAAATTATTTTCTGATATTTAATATGTCCTCTGTTACTTATGATTTTTTTCTGGTCCAGAGCTCCTACCTATGAGCCATACCTATATAAACACAGAATTATTATCGAGTAAAAATATTACACARATTTCCTGAAAATGGCTCCAGCTAAGGTGTAGGCCAACCAACTCTGTCGTATTTAAAAGGTCACACATTCAATAGAGAAAACTCAAATAATAACAGGGTTTGTTCACCACTCAAGTTCATAAAAGACATAGAATATTTGAGCCCTTTAGCAAGTAATTTCAACTCTAAGACAAAATGATCTTAGGGCAGGTCTCTTACAGTAAGTCTTGCATAAAAACTTTTGACTCTTGCTTCTCTAAAAAATCATTTAGAATACTTAAACCTATATATGTTGAGAAATTCTGTGGCAAGTTTTAAGATKACTTTAARGTATGAATTCAATTACAAAAATATATATCTGTCAATTCTGCATGTTTGTGTTTCAATTACAGAAGCCTAATAATGTCACCAGCCAGTGATGAACACAGTAAATAATTACTTACAGTTCTGTATCATCAATTGGTAGTTTAGCTTCCATCCAGCATTTTAGATTTCTGGGCTAGGAGAGCCCTGCAACCTTAGTTGTCTATTGAAAAGAATGGTTTTACCTCCTAAAATTATTTATGAAGGAAAAAATTACTTCAGAGATTCAGCCTATGTTTAATATTTGGGATTTGGAATCCATCAAGCATGTTTCCTGGAGAAATGCCATTCAGGATTTAATTTGCTTTAAAGACTAAAGGCATAGGGCCAAACTATTTACTGAGGGCCAATTCATGCACATCCAGGCCTCCTAAATATCCATTCAATTGCATTACTCTCCCACTTCCTGGAATAGTTTAATCTTTTTTTGTAAGTGCAATGATGAAAGAGGTGCTGTGGCACAAAGAAGCACAAACGAGGGCCAGGATGAACAAGGTTTTGATACAGGGATAGGAAGAAAACCACATTTAAACAACATAATCCAGGCAGTTGCCAAGAAGAACTGGAACAGATTCAGTCAATGTCATAAAAACAGAATTCAGAATGCATTTATAATTTAAATTTACATACTAATTGCATTTAGTATGCAATTTAGACCACTAGCGTGTCCTAAAGATCACTGAGCATCTTCAGTGTCCCTTTAAGAACAAACAGAATTGTCCCAAATATATGAGTATTTCAGGACAGCAAACTGCCTTAATWCAATATAAATAAAAAAAAATGGAAACAACCCAGCTGACATTCCCTTCAGAATGTTACTTTCTCATATCATATTTGCAGGCTAGAGAGGGAAAGAGGGAATCCTAAATCTCGACAAACAATAGSTGTTGAGATAGATGGAAGATTCCCTTCCCTAAGGGCAGGGAAGCAAATAATGCAYATGTAAAACATAAAGAAAACAATCATCCTGTCTCTCCACGGTTTGAAGTTCCTGCCCCAGAAATAGGACCTGCTGTTAAACAATGGGAATTTCTAACTACACAAGCTCTAACAGCTTGTTTTCTTTAAATCCTAGATAGCAGAGAAACACTAAATCTRAGATACTTTCCTATTGTCTGTTTACATGAGAACTTAGTTATATGTAAAATACATGGGCACTCATTGACTACAATGTCCATAATCACAAATTTATGAATATTAAGTGCTCATTAGTAAATTCTCCATCCCTCTAGAGATCGGTTCCAAGTGCTGCTTTCAAACTGTCCATCCCAGATAAATTAATCCCTTCCCAAGATGTTTCTAGCTTCCAGCTTTTTATAATTTTATTATGTCTCCTTTTGTTGGGAAAGGGGAATTAGTTAATTTTTCAAGCTTCCCTAATTAAGAACATAAAATATGAAACATTATTGTCTTAGAAAATAGCCCTTGTGGCCATTTCTACAATGATGGTTGGGTGTCTAACTTGTATTTAGGAGACTTAGCTCCTTCTGAAATCAGTAACTGTTTAAGAAAAACTGTCTTCCACATTTCAAATTAAAAGAATCAAGAAAACATTTAACTGCTTAACTCATGAACTGTAATTGACTTTTCAGGTTTGCTCTCAGGAAACAGTTTATTTTCTCCAGAAAAGGACATGGTTTCTGTGTGAACAACTGCTGGGGAAACAAATTTCACTACATAAGTTGAATTTCATAGGGTTTAGAGGGGAAAATGCTACTTTTTAACTAACCATCATGTGCCTATAACAGATGAATAATGGAGGTAAATAATTTTTATTATTTCCTTATGGTTGTGAATCTGTTCAGTTAAGAATGACCTTCATTTGCTACTTTTGAAGAGATAACAGATGGAATCAGTAGAATAAGTCATATTCAGATATACATTTAAGTGAATAGACAGAAAATTGAATGCAATAAAAGATAGGAGAAAGCAAAATGATGGGGATAAATTGTAAGATATTACAAGGTTCTGAAGGCTAGGAATCAGGAAAAGCTGGGATTAAAGGAAATGTGACATACATAAGAAGATGGGAAAGAGGAAAATATAAAAGACTGGGTTCAAAGTTTTTATTCATACTAATTTTCAGGTCTTGTGTTAGCAAATTTGGAGGTTTTCATCTGTTAAAAACTGCAAAAGTATCTTCTCATCTGACATTGTCCTTCTAAGTATCTGTATAGTTTATTCTTGCTTACTAAAAATATTAATAAATAATATTCAGTAATATTGGATTACTGAACTTCTTAAATTATTCATAAATGACATGTAAAGAGACTTCTATTTTAATTCTTGGATCAGAYCAGGTTTTTCTTCTATATGTAACTATCAAAATTCTTTCTTATTGAAAAAAGTGTCCAAAGTTAATGTACTAAATCACAGAGTTTTTSCTTTGCTATATTTGTAATTGTATTCACCTTTTAGAAAATTGAAAAAAATTAATATCTGTGGTGCTCCACCAGATATATTAGCATAATCAGTGATATGCTTCTTTAATGCTATGTTCATATTGAAAAAAATACAAACATGAACCTTGTGCTAATTAGACACRTGAAAAATCCAGTGAGATGCAAAGTGTTAGACTTAATGGTAYCTCAGATTACACATTTTAATCAAAACTGTGAAGTTAATACATAATGCTAATGATACCACAGAAATTAATTCAAACAGATTTATTGTAACATACTACTAGACTTAAGTGCATTTCTCTTTAGAGGTTTCTAATCTACTGCCTAATTATCTAATTAGTAACAAGTACTTCTAATCTTTTAAACTTTTAATGAGAAATCTTGGCTGGCTGAACACTGTTTTCTTTTTTAGCAGAAAATATATAAAACATAATTGCTACTTATGAGCAATAATGTATCTCTATCAATTTATACCATGATATGTCAGGGCAATATTTTAAAGCCTATACTTGTCAGTAAAAGGCAATGAATCCATAACTTTTCTGTGACGTCTTAAACTTCACAGGGTGCTAAGGAAAAGGTGCGGGCAGCCTCAGTATCTTTCTGAACATATTTTGATGACATGCCAGCACTGAATAAAAATATTCATGCCCCTGTCTATTCCTACTGATCATGAACRGCAAGGCTTGAGAAGATAAAATAAAACAATTTGAGCTTATGGAKTTTTTGCTTCCTACTCCAGTGCATCATGCACTCTGAATCATGTGTGGTAATGAAAAGAGAATCATTACATATTAATCTGGACCCATTTTTAAAATCTTTATCCATCTACATAGTGTCCCATCCTTTGAATAAATGGAACTGTTAATGTTCTGTTCAGTAAAAAAGAACCTTGTGACATAGGAAAGAAAACAGGTAAGCAAGCTTTTGAAGAAAATAAATTACTGTTATATTTGTGATTCTCTTGTATATCTTACTACAGAAGAAGTACAGTAGGCAATTTGCATCAATGAACAGAAAAGTTTTGGAAAAACGTCTCTCTTGGTTTCTTGGTAACTTCAGGATAAAATTCTGCTATTCTAAGGAAGCCACTACAGCAAGACACACAAATTTATTATCACCACACACCTAGCCTAAGAATTGTTAACATTTTAGAACAGCTTTTTAGTTTACCAAAATTTGCTATAGACAACTTTTCTTTTAAGACTGAATTCCTGAAAAAACACAGGCCAGTCTTTTCCTTTCTCCTAAACTGCTATTTCAGCCCACTCTTTCAAACTTAGTAACTCTACACTGTGTGCAAAGGGTTCTCTAATTTCCTCCCTGCACTTCAGCTCTTCTAGGAGTGATTTCAGTGTAACTGCTCATGCAACTACAGAATCATGCTTCTCTTCAGTAACAAAGTATAGATCTGTCTCTCAATGTCTAGCTCAAAATGGTCTTCTGGAAAAAGTTTCTTCTTTGAAAAGTTTTCTCATCTTACTTAGTTATCCAAGAAAATGAATAGAATTCTCTATTTCCACAACTAAGCTGAATAAAACACTGGGAAGAAGGCTTAGTTCATAGGAAGGAGAGTGAAAGAGTCTAATTTTTGTAAGCAATTTTTGCCAAAACTATTTTTGCAAACTTTACAAAGACTTTGCACATACACTTTTTATGTTGCCATTCTTGCATCAAAATCTTCCTATAAACAAAAAGAAACAAGCAAGATATAAAAAGCAAATAATTCACTGTTAGTGAAATTAATAGTTTTCAGTCTTATGGTACCAATCACCTAGTTAATACAGAAAAGTCCTAATGATTATGCATTTCAAGCCTGTATACAGTAAATACCTTCCCAGTAATTGACCCCTTTCTCTAGTAAAAAAATTGACAAATTTTTCTATTTTGGTAGACAAAAGCCTTTTAGAATATGTTCATATGGTCTACCTGCAATTAAAAAGGAAGAACTGAAAAAAAGTTTAAAAGTCCTCAAACTAAACATTTGGTTCAACTTAGATATATTTTATATCTAGAAACTAAATTCCCCCACTTATAATTGATATGCTATGTATAAAACTATAGATGGCCTTACTATAGAAACTGAAGGAAGTATTTAATATTTTTTCCTGATATTATTTTTTCATGCTTGAATGGTGTTTACATCATTCATATGCTGCAAACTCTTTGGTTTAGCTCCCTGTTTGATTGTGGAATCATTCTGCCTTTCATCCTAATTAATTTCTAAGAAAATCATGTTGTCATTTCTGGGTATGATGAAGAGGTCAGAGCAGAAGTCCCACACTGGGATCTCACTTCTCCTGGATTTCAGAGATTTTTACTGTGGTGTCTTGCACAAATAAATTTGGAAATAAATCACAAAGGCAATAATCCTGATCAGACAGCCCTGTTTCAGAAAGTGCTTTGCTCATGTTTCTTGATCAACACAGGGGTGCTGAACTCTGGTGTTTTGCTTTGGTTTTATTTAGATCCTTTTCTAGTGAGTGAATTACAGAGAACAGATAATGACACAAATAAGGTAGATTAGAGGGAAGGCATATTTTTAATGCACTTAATAAATGACTCATAAAAATGCTAAACCACAGATGTCAAATTACTCTGACTGTACAATCTCAGATACTTTCTGGCAAAATTTTCCACTCAGTCAGTCCTCTRTATTTCACAGTATTGTGAGTAGTGCTGGTAAAAACAAATTAAATACACTCCAAGTTTCCTTCTTTTTCCCTTCAAAAGATCATTAGAAGATATAAAGCTAAATCCAAATCAATTTTTTTTTTAATTGGGAAAATATAGCTCAGATAGGTTGCTTGTGGGACTTAGGGTTTTCACTGCTTTAAATATTATTTGCAAAATTTTCATTTTTATGGTTTAAAATGTGTGCCCTTGACAGCACATTTTCAAATATGTATATTTAAATATAATATTTTGAATAGATAAATGAGATATGAAAATATTATAAATAAAATTATAATATTTTGACTATTCAGATTTTTTGCTTATGTAAACCAAGTCAATGGGATGGGATTATGGCAGTTAAAAGCATGAGAATTTGGTCAGGGAGACTTGTCCTTTAGTTCAGGGTCTGAGACACTTCTAACCACAGCGACACACAACCAAACGCAGCAATAACAGTACATATTATTCTCCCTCAGGATTGTGGAACTTCATTAATAACGCCAACCAACATTGTTTTCAGGTTCAAGTCATGTTTCAGTTTTCTAATCTCCRAGACCAAACTACTGTAAAAATATTTGAAAACCCTATCTTCCTGGTTCATGAAAACTCAGAAGCTTACCATTTGTCAAAAAGTGATCTTTCTTGCTCAGGCTGTCTCTCTCTTTTATTAAATACAACTCTTCATCCTCATCCCCAAGTGCTGCAGATCTATCTGCCTTTTTAACAGAACAGTCTTCTGAAACTTCTGAAATTTTCAGAGTTTAGCTTCCGTGGGCATTTTCTTATGCTTCAGCTATCTGAAGCTTGGTGCTGTATTTTATAATGTAGATCCCAAACCCCCAAGCTCCTTGTAATTTTTCTTAAATTTAAGAAAAACATTAAATTTATTTGATTATACCCTCATTAAGAAAGAATAGAAAAAAACCAGGAAATTCCTTAGTTCAAAAAGTAGCTTTTAATKTATTTTTCTAAACAATGTTGCCAATAAAACAAATCAGTAAATAAGAGTTCAGTACTGTATAAAAAAATAAAAGCATAGAATCATTAGGGCTGGAAAAGGCCTCTAAGACCATTGAGTTCAGTTGTTAACTCAGCATCACAATCTCCCCCATTAAACCACGTATCCATGTGCTGCATCCCCAAGCCTTTTGAACATTTCCAGCGATGGTGATTGCGGAACCACCTACAGTGGGCCTCGGCCATTAATGCAGCCTGCCCAGATCCCTCTGTAGAACCTTCCTACCCTCCAGAAGGTCCTGTTGAACTTTATGTCATCTTCAAACTTTCTGAGGGTCCCCTTATCCAGATCAATGAAGATATTAAACAGAATTGGCCCACAAACTGTGTGTCTGGAAGCACAGCTCATGATCATCCACCAGCTGAATTTAACTCCATTCACATCCATTCACAGAAAGAGTAAATTAAATTATAATATTGTTACAATTAAGAAAACGTTAGGAACGTTTTTGTAAAATGCTCATTA
This sequence comes from Cardinalis cardinalis, assembly GCA_014549065.1. NCBI lineage: Eukaryota > Metazoa > Chordata > Aves > Passeriformes > Cardinalidae > Cardinalis > Cardinalis cardinalis. Next base: position 1,500,733 of record JACDOX010000048.1, on the reverse strand, counting down.
AAATCTAAATATATTGAATCTAAAAAAAATTGATCAAAATAAAAAAYCTACCTTTTTTTCCCATTTTGTTTGATGAAAGATTTGCATTTTTCAAAGAATATTACTAAAAAATGCAGGATAGTAAATATTTCTAGTTCAGTAAGCAATTATGCACTTCATTGAGTTCTCTGAAATAAGCTTACCTTTAATTTCCATGTATGTTTTTGGATAGAAAGGATGACTTAGCATTTCTGGGTTGGTTTAACAGCTTGCCGTTGTTTGTTTGTATGTCTAATTTAATTTCATTTTGCTGACCTATACATTTGCTTGAATTACTTTATTTGCTGTGTGGAGCTCAGAAATAAAAAAATCTTGGTAAGTCATAGATTTGGCAGACTTAACTTTGTGATCCCAAGCAAGTTATCAAAATTTTCTCATTTAAAAATTTGTTAAATGGAGCAATAAAATCAAAGTTTACCTAATTAAGGACTGTATTGGGTTTGCACGGCCAGGTTTTGCTAGCAGTGGGACTACAGTGGTGCCTGTGAGAAGATGCCAGAAGCTTCCTTCACATCTGGTGGAACCAATGCTGGCTCCAGGACAGATCTGCTGCTGTCCAAGGCCAAGCCTATCAGAGAAAATACCTGAAGTAATTGTGTCCAGGGAAAAGAGAGGTGATAAAATGTGAAGTGACAACTCTGCAGACACCAAGGTCAGCRCAGAAGGAGGGGCATGAGGGGCRCCAGAGCTGAGATTCCCTGCAGCCYGTGGTGCAGCCCATGCTGAAGCAGCTGTGCTCCTGTGGCCCATGGAAGTTCACAGAGATGCAGAGATCCATCCTCAGCCTGTTGAGAACACCTGTGCCAGAGCAGGTCACTGCCCAGAAGAGGACTGTGAACCTGTGAGAAATCCATGCTGTAGCAGGCTCCTGGGAGGGACCTGAAGACCCRTAGAGAGATGAGCCCATGGTAGAGAAGGTTTCCTGGTGAGACTTGTGACCCTTTTGGGGACCCACACTTAAGCAGGCTTTCTTTGAAGGACTGTACCCCTTGAAAAGGGACCCACATTCAGCAGTTCATGAAAGAGCTGTAACCTATGGGAAGGATCCCATGCTGGAGCAGGGCAAGAACTCTTCTCCCTGAGCAATAGTCAAAATAACATGTGATGAACTAACCACCATTTCCCCATCTCCCTGTACTATTAGGGGGAAGGAGATAGATACTGGGATGGAAGGRTGGGTTCAGGGAAGGTGTTTTTAATATTTGTTTCCCTTCTCATTATCCTACTCTGTTTTTGAGTGATAATAGATTCAATTGATATTCCCAAGTCAAGTCTGTTTAGCCTGTAATAGTAATTGATGAGTTATCTCTTCCTGTCTCAACTCATAAGCCTTTACATCTATTTTTTCTTCCCTGTCCAGCTGGGGAAGGGAGTGATAGACAGCCTTGGGTGCATACCTGGCATCCAGCCAGGGTCAGCCTACCACAGATAGTTTCATAAATTATCTGTATAAGGGTTTGTGAAGTCATTCAACAGTAGGATGATGAATGATGTGTAATAAGACACAAGTCCTTTCATAAATTAAAAAGTTGAAAAGTATAAAATAAATAAATGTTATATTTAGTAATTCAGGGTGATTTCTAGCAGTGTTATGAATGTTTTGTATGTTATGTATGTATTCCAATCAAATCAGAGCATCAGGAGACATTCTAAAGCTGCTCTGACTAATCTCATAGCTCAATTTTTTTCTTCCTAATACGCTCAGACTCTGGGCAATCTTCCCTCCTCGTCATCAAAATCTCTAATTTCCCAAGTACTTGATTCATAACCTTTCAAGCATGTCCACTCTTTTCTGTTCCAAGTARTGTCTTAGTTTTGTTACCACATTATGATCCGTTTTAACTCCCCAGCCCTCTGGATGCCATCCTCAACTACACAGTACCACTGTGCCACCCCATTTTTATACCCTGCCCTGAAGTTTCTCTGTTCATGAATCTCATCTTTTTTGCCCTCCAAATCCTGTAAATAGCATAGTCCACTCCCTCACTTTCTACATAATTTAAAATGTGTCATGGTCCCTTGACTTCTGTTGCTTTCCCACTGATCACAGAAACTTGCTTTTCATTCCCATCTTCCTTACTCCCTGCGTCACCAGGAACATAGACTTGGCTGCTGTAGGAGGGATTTATCCTAACAAGGCATTTGCCAAAATCTAGTTGGATGCAAGCAACAGCTCAGAAACTGAGATCCAAGAACAAAAAGGGCAAAAGGACAGACTTTGCCCAAGAGACTGTTAGTTGTTCTTTTTTTTTTTACTTACATGACTTGGAGAAGGGAGAAAATTGCGATTTTTCCAGTTGGACAAATCTGAAGATGATGGTACAGATTGCAGAAGGATTTGAAAATGTTATATGAGTAGTATCTGCTGATGGAATTCAGTGTTGATAAGTGCAAGGTAATATGCCTGAGGGAAAATATGACAGAAAGTTAGCTGCTTCTTCTTGTGTAAGTGATCCTGAAGCWACTGTTGACAGTTCTCTGAAAATTTCAATGCAGTGTTCAGCATCAGAGAGATGAACAATATATTAAATAACTATATATAACACAAATAATTAAGAATGATAATTATATCATAAATATTATCATATATTAATTAACTTATGGTTTGTAAGCAGTTTCAGTGCTGTGTGCAGTTCTTATGATGAAAATAAAGTTCACAGAGATCCATCCTCAGCCTGTTGAGAACACCTGTGCCAGAGCAGGTCACTGCCCAGAAGAAGACTGTGAACCTGTGAGAARTCCATGCTGTAGCAGGCTCCTGAACTTTATTTTCATCAGTAAAAAAGACTTTAAAAGAAAGAAGAGATTTTCTATCAAAATTATTTCTTACTTTGGAGCATGGAGAGGTTAGCATTTCAATTTACGAAAATAAGCTACGTCCGGGACACTTTAGTAGAGAGAGTTAAAATCATGAATTAATGGCRCAAGTGGATAGTGATTATTTCTCATTATCCAAAAAATAACTAATACCTAACGAAATTATCAAGTACCTGATAAACTCTTTTAAGCACAAGCATAGAAGCACTTTTGTGTATAATTAGCTATGATAATTTATAATAGAAATATGCCTTGGGTACACATTTTGCTTGACAATTCTTAGTCATAAGCTGGCTTTGGAATGATAACCCATGGAAGATTTATATAGTATATGTCCTATTTCCTATATCAATAAATTAAACATCTACCACCGAGTAGTGTCAGAAGAATTGGAAGAATTAAAAAATGCTCCAGAGTTTTTCAAGTTCTGCTGCTGCTCTCCCACTGATCGTACAAAAGATACATTAGCGTAAAAAAATAAAATCCCAAAACCCAAAAATCCCCACACCCTTTCCCTCTCCCCCCCACCCCCTCAGATTATTTCTTTATTTCTTTCCATTTAATGTTAAGAGCTTGGCATAATCCCACTTGAAAGATCAAATATAAGAAATAGCATAAATTAGACTTGTAGACCTATGGAAATTAAGTTAATAACTTGATGTGTATTTTTCACAGTGATTGGCAGATGGATTGATATTAAATATATTTTTTTTACTTCATTTTGTTATTTATTGCACAGTTGGTTTTGCTACTAGCCCCAACTGGACCAAGGTTCCCATCACAGTTATATTTTCCAGGATCAGAATGTGTCATGAAATCTATTTCAAAGAAAGCAGCAAAATCATGTAAATCTTTGATGCTTGCCACAGTTCCCCCTGCCAAAAGAAGAGAGAAATTCTATGACAGAATTTCAGCAAAGAGAAACTCTATCAAAAAAGAAAAAAAAMCCAAACCCTTACTGGTCCATAACTAGACCATTAACTGAAATTCTCGGGAAAGTAACAAGATATCAATTCTTTTTCATTAAAGAAAGAAGAAGAAGGATTCCTGAAAAAAAGTATGCATTTTTGACCCTATGCACATTTTTTCTAAAACTACAATGTAATTTACTTTTGAAACCATAAAATTATAATGTGAATAGTAAAGTTCATATGTAAGTATGAAGCTGGTGTGAAACATCAAAGCAGTAACACTAGGTTATGATGCACAAACAGGCCAGAACAAAGTAGTATATGTCAATTGATAAACCAGAGACAGAAAYCATGGCATGCATCAGGTTTTGCAAATGTTTGGTTTCATAAGCAAAGTATAGTTTCTATTAAAATGGGTGTCTTTCCAACTACATCAACAGACACTGAATTAAGCCTCCAGTCTGGAGGTTTTAAGCATACCATAAGTCAAAGATGRAATACATTTGTGACTTCTGTGACATAGTTTCACATCTAATCTGTGAGTGTTGCTCTATAGGAATCTATGATGATATAAATAAAATTGAGGTGTCTAAATATATATAAATGTATTACAGATACAAATAAGTGARAGGAATAATGCAGATAAGAATCAGTAAGAATGCTGTATTATTATGTCAAATGAATATATATTTTTCACAGATATTTATGACAACTTTTTCTGTATAACTGCTAGAATTTCTGAAGAAATTGTAGAATTCTACAGACATTCTAGAATTTATGAAGAAATAGACATTCTGTGAAGGAAAGATCTCTGCAAACATTAGCGTATCCTCTAACTTTATATGTTGAAATAAAAATGTCTTCCTAGTCCATCTTTCTTTCTCAAGATGAAAATTAACCTTTTTCCTGTAGTTTTTTCTCCTCTCCTAGATCTAAAGGATCAATTTAATATTAAACTTGTATTTTCCTAATTAATTTAGGAAATTTCTACATTTAGGGGAAATTTGACTGTTAACAAAAAAAAAGAAGAGGGAAGAAAAAAAATAGGAGAGCACATGAGAGAGAGAAAGTAGGTCTTTGAATGAAGTAAAATGGGTAAGTTTCAGAGATAACTATTTTATGCTATGTGGCTGCTAAGAATGCAGCAGGGATTTAGACATTCAGGGGAAGAAGAGAAGGATATGCAGTCAGGTTTAGTGAGCTATATAATCTACTTAAAAGTTTGATTAGGAATTCTATTGTATCTGGACAGCAGGCAAACTGCCTCGTAGACAAGAAGGAAAGCAATGGGTTCTTAAACTTTCAGGTGGCAGCACTCCCATTGTTGTCTCTTTTTATTAATGACATGAAGGCAGCCACGATAAGTCTAAGTGGGCAGAGCACTGATTGGTTTAAGTCAACTTCCTATCTATAAAGCCCCTATAGTCTCCCTGTCTGCTGATTTCTATAGCAACAACTGAAGGGCAGCAGCACATTGATGAAAAAGTAGCAAAACCCTCTCCTGCAGGTATAATTTGTTCTTAACTCCAGTTATCTTTCAAAGATCACTCTTYTTCTATTGGAGGATGTCAAACTGTGTTTGCTTCAGAGAGGCGAGTAAAACAGTCATGCCTACAGTCCTGACGTAACGTACACTCCAGAACACATATACAGAAAAATGAATATCTGTATTCAATGCATGCATTTTGTTAATACATCTTCTACCTTGTTACTTGTTTATTCTAATGTCCTCAGATACTGAGCATTACCTATACCATTAACCTATGACCTATATTTGARGTAAATTCAAAGGATTATTTTCTCAAATAATCATCTGGCTTTTCTATAAGTACTTGAGAATATGTGTTATGAAAATATTTTAGAATAATGTGATTCTAATGTAACATCTATAAGAAGGTTATAGAAGAGAGAAAGTTTAAAGGAATATGTGAAATCTATAAAAGGTGAAACAATTTCAGTAATTCATATATCAGTGAGTTTCTCTGTATTAACTCAACATAACAATCTCTACATTCTCTCAGATTGTTTTTCAATTATGCATATGACTACTGAGGTTTTCTTCCATTTCACACAGTAGACACAACTGCATTCCACAAGTTGCATTAAGTGCTCATTTGTCATTAACATTGAAGATTATATGTATGCTGTGCTTTAAACTTACTTCACATTATTACTCTGCAAACAATATATTACAATGTTGTTATCTTATTGCTGGGGTTCCATGCTGTTGTCTCCTTATGGCAAAAGTTCCATACCTTCATGGTGTTTCTCATGGGCATCTCCTCAAAGCACTGACTCTTCCTCCCTCACAAAACAGCCAACTGACTCCAGCTCTCTTCTCAACCCAACTCACTCTTTTATAGCACTCTTCCTCTCATTGGTTACAGCTGTGGCCTGTTAAAGTCAGGCCTGATCCTAATCTTTGGTAATTGGCCCAGCTGCAACTCCTTAGGAGTAAGATTACTTTCTACACTATCTTCATTTTCTTATATTCTATTCCCCTACATTACAAAATATTTACAAATATTTCTTTATTTCATGACAAAAATACATTTATGTTATTTGCTCTGTAAATAAAATAAAGAGAAGTTCAAGGTCATAGGCTAAACATAATTTTATTCTAGCCTTGCATATGCAGTAACAATACCTATATTCATTCATGTCATCAACATCATAACAACCGATGCTGAAACATTTTAATAGAAGAAGGTGCTATAATTATTTGACTTCCCAACAATTTCTATTTTTCCTGCAGCTTATTCCAATACTTTCATTTTTTCCCTCTAAAGTATATTTTATTCCGAGTGCACACAAGATGATTGCATCATTTATACCATAATGTGTCCTTGTTATCATCTGATTCAAATAGATTTTTACTTTCTGTATTTATGTCAGAGAGAGATTGTGAATTGACTGTGAAATCCTTGAAATGATGACCTGAATCTGACATACGTTTAAGTAGTTCTTGTAGTTTTTAACATAAATTTATATAAGTTTCCACTAAATCAAATTCCTTAAGAAATACAAGAGCAGCACATTTTACTCCTGCATATCATCCTATGTTCATCAAGCTAAATCAGAAGAAATTTTTCTTGATTATGTTTAGGGACAGAACTTCAAAAATCAAGAGCGATGCAGATGGAGGAGAGCTTTTGAGTTATTTTATTATACTTTACTGTAGATGTGTTTTATCCATTATATCCACTGTTTATTAATTTCATTACTGCAAATTTTTATTTTCCCTCCCCTCCAAATACCTGAAGAAATTACTAGATAATTTATTGCTGACTGCTGGGCACCACCAATTTTAGACTTGTGGTCCCAAGTAAATTAGGTACAGAGTACAATAATCCAAAAGTAAAATACGTTTCAAGAAAAAAAATTGAATTGCTTCTTTAATTAATTATCATGAGTTTTAATGAGCATAAGGTCTAGTTACTCTGAACTCTGCTCTACATTTCAGAGATGGTAAAGAAGGCTCCTAATTACAGCACATTTTTACTTCTTCAGCATATCTATATTCTGCTGCATGAATTCATTGAAGGAATATGCAATCGACTTCAGAGAGTATATAATATTTTCTTTCATTTCAGCAGACGTTCATAGATATGGAAATTACAGACCAGAGAAGACAGAAAAGACATGATCAAAACATATCCTAAGCCCTGAGGTCTTCAGTGCTTGGGAAGTAACATAAATTCCTGTCTAGTCATGCTAAAAAATATCAGCAGAGAATTCCAGATCAGCTCTGTGTCTCAGAAAAGATATGATCTAATAGCTTTTATGGAACACTCTTCAATATTCATGTTCAGAGCAGCAAAGCTATTTGCAGCATCATGGACACTTAAACATATAAAGAAAAATGGCACAAGGAGATAAAACTGAAATAATACTATTCCAAGTCATCAAAGAATCATTATAGGAAGAAAGGACAAACAGTTCAAATAGATAACTATGAGACATAGCAGTGCACTTTTCCTTGCTGAATATTTGACCAGAGGTGATTAGAAAAAGTGTGTCAGGGACAGCAGAGGGAATCTGGAGAAATCTCTGCAGTAGAAAATGTTTCCGTTTGTGGTGGGTTGACCTTGGCTGGACACCAAGTGCCCACCAAGCCATTCTATCACTTCTCCCCTAACTGGATAAGGGAGTGAAAATATGATGAAAGGCTTGAGATAAACACAGGGAGAGATAATTCAGCAAGTACCACCACAGGCAAAACAGACTCCACTTGGAGAAATTAATCTAACCTATTGCCAATCAGAAGTCGAGTAGGATAATGAGAAATAAATCCAAATCTTAAACCACCTTCTTTGTACCCATCCCTTACACTTGGGCTCTGCCTGCCTTCCTGTTTCCATCTCTCTGGGTCACATTTACTGTTAAATAAAAGCCATACTATTGGCTAAGGCATATGGTCTTTTTTGCAYCTTAATTGCAGCAGAAGCATCTCTTAGAATCAAATCATAACTGTTTGTCATATCCATGAAGTCAGAGGACAGAATCAAGTGGTGCTTTTCAGTCTGCAGCTATTGAACCAATATTGCTTATATGAAGAACATAATTAAAGTGCTAATTACAATTCTAAAGGAACAAAAAAATATGTTAATGATGATGCAGCAGAAATTGACATGCTGTAAGTCCCTAAGTAGAAGCATTATGTTTATAGCTTTCCTCAATGTGATATAGAAAGGAAGGATGAATTACATAAAATACAGAATTAACAATTCTTGAAGAAAATGGGAGGCAAAAAACATTTTGGAAGTGATGAAGTACAGTAAACTGAAACAACATGAGATTGAAACAGAAAAGGTTTGCTATATATTCTTTCCAGAAAGTAGAATTTGTGCAAATTAATTCCTTGTGTTCTCTTGGTTTTAGAAGGCCAGATAGAATAAGATTAAGGCATAGTTAACTCATAGAAAAGCAGAAAAAATTATAAGGAAAATGTCCTTTGTACATTGTGAGGTAATCATAGCAACACAAATCCCCAAACCRGCATGATATCTGATGGCATGTATTGGATGTGTCCTCCCTCTTCAGGGTGAGAAATTGTGAAGAGCAGCTGCAGTGATGATGAGAATTATTTTAAAATTGCAGTCATTCAAAGGAAAATCACTAAGAGAATTCTAAAATTGTAAAGAAAATAGTTAATGATCATCACAGGATAAATGGCTTACATAGGAAACTGGGAAGGCATTTATTTGGCGAATTCAGAATRACAGTGAGGAAGAAGCATCCATTAATTTGTGAAATAATGGAATTTTTCATCTTATAGGGAGTTTAGATTATGGTACTTAAAGGATCTAACCTGCTTTAGCATGGGACAGTTGCTCTGAAGTTTATTCCAAATATCTTTGGAAGTCAGCAAAACAAGGTAAAGGATTATTAAAAAAAAAAAAAAATTGAAATTCTAGCTGCTCATGTTTCAAGGGCAAAGCATAGTTTTGTCTGTCTGCTTATGACAAACGGCAACAGGCTTATGGGAGCTTCCATTGGGTCTAGAAGACATGTTAAAGCAGAGCTAGTTTCATTTTAGGGGAGTTGTTGCAGTCTTTTCTGAGGAACTAATCAAACTGGTTCAGATCGTTTYAGAGTCTGCATGTAATGGGATGGATGATATTTCTCTCACATGATGAAACAAGGTGACCTGGAGTGTGCTCCAGGATGAAGAGGAGTGAAAACAGGTGCAATGGAAGGACATAGGTGGCAGACCCAAAGGAATTTGAAGCCTGTTGGAAATATCTTGGGGAACAATGCTAATAATTTCATAATAAAAAAGAAAGAATTAAAGTGGATTTGTAATAGCAAGATACCTACTGGAAACAGTATTTACAGTCATTCAAATTAATTCCTGCATTTTGTTCTTTCAAATCACAAGAGACTGCAAGTTAGGCTAGTGATGAAATCTGAGTTCAGAGAAATCTTCGTCCCTTCCACTTTCTCAGGGGACATCAAACAAAGGTTTCTGTGTACATTTTGGATAGAATAAGGAAAGTGAACACTTTTTGGCCTCTAGCCAACCTCTGCTGGGTGTTAAATGTATTACAGTTGAGCTTGGAGGACAAGCAGCAGGACTCTGAGCATTCAGAGTAAAGCAAAAGGAGAAAGGTTCAGTTGTGCTCTCTTAAAGACCTTGGCCTGTGGTGCCCGCATGACAGGTGAGAAGTCTTCTTATTCCTAACTTCTGCATAATGCTTTGAATTGAAGACTGCAAGGAAGTKAGTGTAGAACATTTTACCTCTGATAAAGAAATCAATGAGCAATTTAATAAATGTTTTTTGTGTGATGTGTCTGCCCCCTGGGGTTATCACAGAATAGCTTTTTTGAGAAAGAAAAAAGATAGATCTCACTGAACTTGAAAACCGTACTGAAAATCTCTTTTTTCAAGTAATTCAGATAAAAAAGCCAAAGCACCATTGGTTGCTGCAATTTATCACTGATGAGTTTGTATCTGAAATAGGAAAAAGAAGTCCATGTAATATTGTTGAAATAAGTTAGTCCTTCAAAATCATAACACTGTTTTAAACATTAGAAAATTAATGTTGCTCTCAAAGTTTAGGTATAGCAGTTTGGAATCATAAATATATTAACTTGATGAAGCATTGTTCTGGAACTGTGTTGGCCCATCCTGCCTCCTTCCTTTTCTAACATGATCTTCTCTCCAAATCACAGAAGTAGATTTTCCTCCTGCTATGAAAYAAATAGAAAGTCAGGGTATGAGGAGAAGATAGAGCAGATTGCAGTCATCAGGCACAGGGCTTGCTCAGACAAGTGTACTGACCRGCCACAATTTACAACCAGACACTTTTATACCCCATTCTGTTTCTTCCTCCTTTGCTTCCTTCTGTTCTCCTTTCTCAAGCATATTGCCTCATTAGTTGAAACAGTCCAAAGAGCAATCTGAACCCTCAGGTTCTCATCCTTACCATTTTCAAAGTCGTTGTTTACTTGCAGTTTTGTGATCAAAAGATCAATTCACACACTTAAATTTATGTGCCTGACAAATGTTTCCTGTCTATTTCTCTATTATGCTTTTCTGTCAGATCTACGCCTCCAAATGTTTTGTTTATCATGTCCCTTTTCCTTGGTGTCCCTTTTGAGAAGGTTGTTGATCAGAAAATCTTACTGAAATAAACATTTCCAYATTGAACATATCATTATTAATTAATTTGACTGGCTAGGTTTGGTTGTCCCTCCCTCACCATTTGCCAGTCAGGACTGTGTCTCTGTATGTTCTTGTGCATGGTTTTCCTACTTTCTCATTATCCATTTTAGCACTGAAAATATTCTTGGCCAGACACTCTTAAAAGAGCAGAGGYTTTCTCCTTCCTCTTGCCCATCCAYAGTTCCACATCATTTGTGGCCCTGCCTTTAGCCACATCTCTTCATCTCYCTTCTGGGGGCTCCCTTGTGATCCAAAGCTGGGTCTTCTAAGTACTCCTTGGTATTGTGTATATTTCCTAGTCCTGGTCAGTAATTTTTGTTATGACAAAACAGGCTGTTTTGGTTCAACCCCAGCTGGAAACCAAGCACCAAACAACTGCTCACTCATTACCACCAAGCAGGAKGGGGAGAGAATAAGAATRTACGTGAGAAAACTCATGCRTTGAGATAGAGACAGTTTAATAAGTAAATAAAAGAGCTGCACAGACAAGCAAACCAAAACAAGGAATGAATTTGCTCATTCCCRTCATCAGACTGTTGTTCAGCCATCTCCAGGAAAGCAGGGCTCTGTCGCACATAGCAGTTATTTGGGAAGATAAACACCATAACTTCAAACATTCCTCCTTTTTCTTTTCCCCAAATTGTACTCCTGGGAATGACACCATGTTTAATTTCCATGATTGTAAAATATAATCASTCTTTTATTCTTTTTAATAGCTGAATTTTATAGTTTAAAGTATATTTTTATTTTTTTTACTTTTCTCATTAACAAAAAAATTAAAAATAGGGACTATTACAGACTGTATTATTTACATATACATGTAAATATAGAAATAGACAATATATTTTGTCAYATATAATGATCACATGATCAATTTTTCCACTATTTCTTATTTCTTTCTGATAACTTATATTGGGGGATAACAAATTATAAGCAAACAACAAATTTAAATTAAGTCTTCTTTTCAAAAAACATGCCAGTCTCACACTATAAGARACACATTGAGTCGAGCTCCCTGCTCCTTGCAGCATTACCTAAAACTTAGCTGTATAATTCACAGCCTTCTCCAGATGCTCCTTGAACTTTGACCATCTTGATGTGASAACCTCTTCCTTGGGRAGGCTGTTCCAGGYGCTGATCACCCTCTCARTGAAGAAACTTTTCATAATATCCAATCTGAGCTTTCCCAATGCAGCTTCCCTCCATTTCCTTCTGTGCTATCACTGGTGACCAGAGAAAGATTAGCACCTCCCTCTCCACTTTCCCCCTTGAGGGAGATGTAGATAGCTATGAGGTACCCAAAACTGCAAACAGCRCTTAACTACTCTGAAACACAATGAGGTCAAATTCAGGGTCCTGTATTCAGGGAGGAATAACCCCATGCACCAGTTCAGGTTGGGGAAAACACCTGTGGAAAGTCTGATGGAAAGGAACTCTGCGRGGAGACCTGGGGATCTTGGAGGAAAACAAGTTGCCCATGAGTCAGCAGTGTGCCCTTGTGGCTGAGAAGGCGCAGAGAATCCTAGGATGGAATAGGAAAAGTATTGCCAGCTGTTCAAAGGAGGTTCCTCTACTTAGSCCTAGTGAGGCCACATCTGGAGTGCTGCGTCCAGTTCTGGAATCTTCAAGTACCAGAAAGAGATGGAGTTCCTAGAATAGGTCCTGTGCAGAGCAGCAAAGATGATCAACAGATTGAGCAAGTTTCTTAAGAGAAAAGAGTGAGGGGGCTGGGCCTRTTCATCCTTGAGAAAGATGTCTGAGAGGGGACTCATCAATGTCTATCAGTATCTGAAGGGAGGGTACCAAGAAGATGGAGCCAGGCTGTTCTTGTTGGTGCCAAGCAATAAAACAGATGGGCAGAAATTGACATACAGGAACTTCAATCAGAATATGATGGAGAACTTCATTACTGTGTGAGTGACCTTGCACTGGAACAGATTTCCTGGAGAGGCTGTGGAGTCTTCCTTTACTGGAAATATTAAAGATTGTGTGAATACAATCTTGTGCCATGTGCTCTAGGATGATGACCCTGCCTAAGAAGGGAGGCTGGGCCAGGTGGACCAYGGTGGCCCCTTTCAGCCTGACCCATGCTGTGATTCTGTGAGGCAAGGCCACACCAGCGTAGTGTAGGGCAGGACCATCACCTTGCCTCACTGGCTGGAGATTCTGTGTCTGATGCACCCCWGGACACAGCTGGTCCTTTGGGCTGCTGAGGAGCCATGCTGACACATCGTCAGCAAACCCCCAGRTATCTTTCCATGGGGCCGTTCTCCAGCTGCTTGTTTCACAATTTGTATATATTTGCACGTATTTCCACAGAATCAAGTATTTGTTGCAGCTGTATGTAGCTTATCTGTGAAACAGAATTCTGGAGGAGCTCAGATGATGAATCTAAAATCAAATGTACAATTAGAATATAATTGTTTCCAGTGCATTTAATCAGGGAGCTCATATCTCTCATATAGAAAATAAAGAACATGTGTAATAAAATTCCTAATATCAAATTTGAAAGATTAAAACCAAGCAGATTTCTCTTTAATTTTTTTCTCCCCAAAGTTTCATATAATTTCAACTAGACAAATAAACTCTAGATRTATCCATTTAATTACTATACTCATTATTCAGTGCAACTATATTATTCAATTAAATTGAAATTAAAACTAAATTGAAATTACAATCTGAATAAACTACTGCAGGAAGCTATAAGTAATATTGTATTTGTGCTACACTTCTGCTGCATTTCATTTAAAATTCACATGAAAATATAATTAAATCAGTATTAGTAACTTTAGTTTTAGGTTAATCATATTTTAATGGAAACCCAAGAAGAAACAGGAAAATCACAATTAAGTCAGCATTTTATTTGCAGGTCTAAAGGCAAGTCCTTAGAGTCAGGGTTTCTTCAAAGACTATGCTTTCCATGTGTCTTTCCTATTATAATGAAAATGAAGAAAGTAAGTAATGTGTACAAGGACAAACTTTAGATGTTTGTTGATGGTTTGGAATACCCTCATGTCTCATTACCAGATGATTGCAAAGCAAACTGCTCCTCAGTGTAATATCAAAATCTCATATAAAAAGATATCCAAATGGTTGTTGGGATGTCTCCAGCTTTATGGAATGTAACTTCCRTCATTATTCCCTGTCAGGAGGGCTTATTTCTTGATTGTTAGCATTGTAGGAAAGTATTATTATATGTATATGTGTGCGCATATATATATGTATCTCGGGTYGGCTGTTGATGTTCTCTGCCCCGAGATGTGGAGGATGTTTCTGCTTCAGCCCGTGCAACTGAAAAACGAGTCTGGACTCTTTGCTTTTTGGTCTTGAGGTTGTTTATTAATTCTTATCTATAAAATTTTTTCTGCCCAGCCAAGATCTGCTCAGCAAGGCAGCCACGAGCACTCTGACCGCCCCCGAGGCGGTGTCGTCTTTTTATACTAAAAACTACATGTATCATATTTACTTTTAATTCCCAGTACCTATCACCTATGTTAGACAATGCACTTCTATTCTAAACCAATCCCAAAGTGCCAACATCACAGCAGAAAATGGAGAACAAGAAGAAGAAAGAAGAAAGACTAGACACGCCCTGATTCCTCCATCTTGTCCCCATAACCCCCATACCAAAAATCCTAAAATCTACATTTTCACCCTGTGAATATCTTATTATTACACCATTCAAACCTGTGTGACTTTCATGTCCCCATACAAAGCAGGCAACTCACTGCAAGGGTCAAAATCAAGTCTCCAGGTGTTCTGGGAAGCATGCCAGGGTCTCCGAGCCTCCTGATGGGGTTCTCGGCAACCCTGGACATCCGGAGGGATGTGCTGAGTTCTCACACACACATATATATATATATATACATATACACATATAGTAACACATCAAATCTCCAGGTTTATATTTGACAAAGGGCAGTGCATATCAGGCCATATATTTACATTATGCTTCTTATTATAATCAGCCCAATATGCAGGTGATTTTACAGTTATGAATTAAACATTAAATACATGTTTTGCTGGAAATTTTGTTGAAAATGTTTATTTAAGCTAAATTGAAGAAAAGGATTTATGTTTATATTTAAAACCAATTTTATTAGGGAAAGCTAACTTAAAATGTATGGTTAATATTTCAGGGTGAAAATTATAGAGTTACTATGGGGTTATAACGTATTTCCATTAAGGCACAATAATCTCCAAAATGAATTTGTGTGGAGCAGCACATGCAACARTTGGAGTGGTACAGCTGTGAGGGAGTAATTTTCTTGTTCTACCTCATAATGATTTAATATAATGAGAAAGATTCTATGACTGCTCAAGAATACCTCCAGTGGTCTTCTTCATGTATAGAGGTGATGAACAACCAATCTTCGAAACTAGTTTTGATATAACTTCTTTCAATGAAAACCTCATGTTTAACAAAATGCATTCAATTTAATATATTGTAGTTTTTGTTTAAATTTCTGAGAAGACAAAGAAGTTAGGTGTACTTTAAGCTGGCACATTACTCTAACAGTTAATGTAATGAGATAAAGAGTAATACACAACTTTTTTATGCTAGCAGAAAAARCAAACTGCTGAACTTCTCTGGAGAACTGTTGTTTACCACATGCAAAAGTTCAATTTTCTTTTCATTTATGAGGCATTTTCTTAACCTTCTGAGACTTAATAAGAAKCAGACGGCTCTTCAGAAAGCTGGGACTATGGATTTATTGCCATGAACCCCAGAGTCTCTTTTAACAAAATCCCACCATTTCTTTTTTATCTGATCATTTAAGTGATCTTTGATGACAATGCAGAGTATGCAAGAAAAAAAAAAGCAGTGCAAACATAAAAAAACAGAGAGTATGCCAGGCAGCATTTATTATCAAAGCAAAAGAAAACATGARTGCAAGAGAACTACTGAAAGTGCATGATCTGTGTTTTTAAAAACCCCTTAMAATACTAAACCAGAATAGCATTGTTAACACCTTCCATTATTAATGAGCATGCAGCTCAGAAAAATTTTCTATTGTTGTTTTTAAATACAGGTTTAAAAAAAAATGTCTAGCAGACACTTTTGAATTTAGATATATTATTGGTATTTCCAACAATATATGAAGGAGAACGTTATTCTAGGGAGTTATATATGGGATGGATATACTTATCCACAAGGAAAGGATGATCCTCTTAGCTACAAACATAACTTTAAGAAACAGTTTCTTCTCTTACACAGCAAAATCATTTAAAGACAAATGCATCTGAAACCCACTGTCTCAAGCTTAAGTKCCTGATTTAATACTAAATCTACTCAGTAAAAACTTCCCCTGTCCCTACTGTTGGTAACCAGTACTTTTTCTTTGTACTTGTATAGCAGCTGTTTTTCTGATGACTAAAARGAAAAAAGACCTTTTCTCTCAAAGCAGTTGTCAACAACATTTCATTGAGCCATTGGTAACATAGTTCTTACAACTGTTCTTGCCATTGTTGGCAATTCTTAATGAATGACAGAACAATTATTTAAATAAAACTGCTGAGTACTTTAGTTGAGTGTTAGAAAAACTCACAGTTACAGAAAACATTTGCTTGGAAAATATGYTATCACTTGCCTCAAATCAATAATTATAATTAAATTACTACAAAGTGACCCAGAGCCAGTCTTCTCTTCCATCTGTTTGCTTAAATTAATGGAAAAAAAGTTACTTCTAAATTATAACAGATTAAGGAAATAACCTTTATACTTCAAAAAATTTACATCTGTTAATATTTCAACAGTACAGTAAGTAAATTATACTGTATTGTAAGACAATTACTTTTGCTGACATATACTAGAGTGCCCTTTAGTACAAATAYCAGTTTCTAGAGTTGTTAAGATTAAAATTGGAATAAAATTGAGAAAGCAAGTAGGATAGAGGACCTACTTATGAAAGACTGTTATGGCAGCCCTGATTCCTTCAAAYGTTGGGGTGTTTTTGTTATTGGCCCTGAACACCTTCTAGCAAAAATGATTACAGCAACCAGTTCTACTAGGCTTAATAAATTATAATTTTTTTTCTGGAGTACTTTCACAACTAACATCAGTGGGACTACTAACATGCTAACTTCTGAGCCTGTGGAGGTCAGGCACAATCTTATCCATGAGATTCCATTAATTTTTTCCTTTGACCATCTGACCATTATTGGGTGCCATTCCATTTATTCAAGGTGTGACTACAATTGCATGCTTTYTATTTCAAAAAAATATGAGGTAAAAAGCAAGTGAAAAATGAAAGTCTAYAGATTCTATTTATTGATATAGTAATTTCTGTGTTATACTGGATTTATCTTTTGGCATCAGACTACTGTTGGTGAAGATAGTAAGATGATGATATATCAAAAATTTGTAAGCTTCTCTTATGTCTTTTGCAGATCCTGCAGTACAGAAGTCTGCTGAGTATATTCTTTCTGCTAAAAAAAAGAAAAATAAAATGTAAAATACAAATAAATGCATTTTACTTATTATGGTCTCAATCAGGATTTTTTGACATTAAAATGGAGATGAACTCTAAGTCATTTTCAAATAGACATGGAATTGTGATCATACAGCCACAGCCACAGAATATCTGTTTACATATTTACTCTATCTATACTATTCATAACTGTAAATGACTGTGATTATGTTGATTTTGCAACATATAAAAAAATTATCTTACTGAAAATCCAGATTTCCTTTACTATARGAGTGTTTCTGAATGTTGCTAACATATCTTGCAAAAGCAATTGCCTGAAGACAAGTTGAMTAAACATTCTCCTAATGGATAACCCACATTTATAGTGCACTTGAAGAGTTAGGACAGGGAAAAACTGATAAACTACCTCAGATCTTCTTCTTAGTGGATTTTTATTAGTAACTCTTTTTTAGGCATGAAAAATATTCTTTTTATCCCTCACTTGCAAAAATGTTATATTTTTTTGTTATTTTAAGAGGATAAAGATATTATTAGAGACTAGTGTGCAAAGGTGAACATTATTTTTAAAATTATTTTCAGAAGTCAGATGAATATTGTTTAATGGAGTAATTGAAAAAATGGTCCATGAAAGAAATAAATGGTTGCAGTTTAAAAAAAAAAATAAAGGAAGGGTGACAAACATAGAAGCCCCTATAGGCACAGAATAAATGCTGTGCTGATGCTGCACATTTCCTTCTCTTTTGCTCCCATGCCCTAAGGGTAGGGACTCCCAGGGGAGTCCAACTAACCAACTCCTGGGAAAGGTGGAATTTTGCATACTAAAATTCAGGCTCCTGAMTTTACTATTCACCTGACCCATATTCTTCACGATCAGTGTATGATCACTACAGCTCAGGCTGCCTCAAATGARCAATACCTTCAAATAGAGAGGATTGATTATATGTTCATAGTAGAAATGAGACCTATGGCTGGCACACAAAAGAGGGTAATTACTGAGCCCCAGTTTCACAAGAAGTACATTTGGTCTGCCTAAAATTGGGTGCTGAGCCTACACAACTGTGTCTGATATAGTTACCACTGTTCTCTGACAGCTCTGTGTTCGACAGATCCATTATTATTCATGATGAAATCTTCCTATAAACCTTCACAAAAAGATAATAAGAATATTCACTAMTTGTTATATTCTGAGACATTTCAAATATTAAGATGGCAGTCTGCCTATCAACAGAGACAGACATATACAAGTAAAATATTTCTACTTTATCCTRTCCTATAGTTTGACCTTGCATGCCAAGTATTTTCTTCCATATAAAATATCGCTATCATAGGGACACCATCAATAATATTTATGAAGGCAGTTCAATTTTTTCATATTCATTAATATAAAAATTATTCAAACATCTCAGATATCTCTGAGTTCTGAAGAGTTATAAGTTTTATCTCTGTTTTTCAGAAGAAATCAGTCATGATGCAATTATTTTATTTCAGTATTTCAAAATAAGAAACACTAATTTTTCTATATTTTAATATTAAAGCATTRATGTTGATAGAATTGCTTTTGAAAAAGAAGAACTGGATGAATAAGGTGGGAGAAAATGGTCTTTTATGTGATATTCCTGCAAGATACTTCCTTTGATGTACTCTCAGATAGCTAAGTTTAATGTTAGAGAGATAAAGAGAAGATATTAATATGGATATGTGCATATGGATCTGTGTTTACTTGCTGCACAATTTAAATAGGCTCACATATATGTGTCTCATATGGGAAGATATACTAGTATCAGTACATATCTCACCCTAACTTATGGAGGTAAGGAAGATACCTATGGGAACTTTAAGGAATAGTRGCTTTCTGTATGGTCACTGCAGAGAAAATCTCCACAAAAAAGTCAGATATTTAATACATTTTCTCTCTACTAACTTTATTGGGAGCTTAGGGCAACCCTGCTGCTTGTTTTAAGTGTCTAATTTTTATACTTAAATAGCTTGCACTGTACATACGGCAGACAGGTCAAGGCTACAAAAAAAGTAAAAAAAGTAGTTTTGGCCACATCAGCTTTTCTGTGACAGCTCATTTTTGTGTAGGAAAAGAACCTTTTACTTCTCCATGCCTTTTCCTCATCCTTTCCTTTTCTATATCCTTTGATTAAAGCCTTAATCAGTGAAGGCTCAACAATTCAGGAATTTCAGTTTTATACTGCTGCAAAGTCCTGAGGATTTAGAAATGGCTTTTGATGGGAATCACTCATGCATATTTGTGACATTCTCCTAATTCCCAGACAAAGCTGTCAACATTGTTAGGTGTTTTTGAAAAGACAGTGAACATCATTAATAAAGGTAAACGGTAGAACATGTGACAGTCATGGGAAATAGGTTATGGTTGTTATGATAATCACACTAACACAAAAATCTATTGAAAAAAAAGAAGACATGAAAACAAACACACATGCTCTCTTATCTATATTAGCTCAGGATAATGTAAATAAATATAAGTTACATTTTCCTTGCTGTGGCCATCTKTGTTCAGAAAAGATTTATCTCAGGAAAAGATGGTAGAAATTTCTCCAGGACCAAGTAACTTAGGAACATTTCTTACTTATAACAACATTTAACACTACACACGAGTTCCCAAGAGTTCTGATGTTATTAAGCTGCTTAGGGAGTGTTGAATCAGTGGACTCTTTGACAGTCTTAGTTGAAATCACTTTCTCTTCACTTTTAAGTCTGTTTTGGCTTCTGGAAGTTTCCATAATAAAAGGAAGAAATAAAAGTTGATCAAAGGTATGCATTCAATAAAAGCTTTTCAAAAGCAGATGGTCTGTGTGAGCTTGTTCCTGTGTAAGGAACATTAGGCTGTGCTTAAAAACCTTTAAAAATGTCTACCTGTCTCAGAAACTATGATGTCTTCTAAGTAGGCAGTGTGATTATGTGCCCGAAGGATAAAAAAGGCCACTGGCATGACATCATTAATATTCAAACTTAGGTTTTGGAATGTAGATGATGCTATAATAAAAATAATAAATAATGGACATGGGGAAGTAACTACAGATAGTGTGATTATCTCTTTCTCCAACTTATCAATATGTTCCTCTTCCACAAATACGGAAAGTAAAATGTTAATTCATTATTTATTCTAAATATCTGCTTTAAATGTCTSTCATTTCCAACCAAGGCAGCACCACAGAAAAATTCTTCTTGTGAACAACATGAAAGCAGCAGGAAAAGGAGGGAAATCAATGATATAGAGCAAGTAAATTCAAATTAATTGAGAGGGATAACTAAAAAAATAGTTGGTAATGTATATAAATAGAAAAATAACACTAGAAGAATACTACCAAAATTATAGGTTAATAACAGAACATCTTTGGGCTTTGAAAAAGTTGAGATATATTCTGATATAATCACAACTCTGAGAGAGGCTTATGACTTAATGACCTCTCATGAGCAACAAGAAGAAACAAAATGGAGACCACAAAAAAGGTATTTAAGTCCGGATCCTTAAACTGATGTTAAATTAAAATATAATAAAATATAATCAATATTTGTTAAATATTAATATCAATAATATAATTATTATTATGAATGCYTAAATGGTAAATAGATTACACTTCTGACCCTGTTCTTCAATGAAGGGAGGTTTTGTTGGGTTTTTTTCCTGCAAGACTGTCAGGTAAATTCTCTGAATTTATACACAGTGACATCATTATTCTCAGGAGAAAAGGTCTGACTTGAACAAAGTAATGGATGTTATATGACCACATGAACTTTAMGGTAATTAAATCCTATTAGGGATTAGGTAAATGCTAAACTTTTGGAATGCTTGGTTGTAACTTTTCACCTGACTAGAGACTCAAGATATAGATTCACTGGAAGTTTTATGGCATCATTACCCAATAGACTGCTGAAAGTACATTTCAACAGCCACAATTTCTAGCATAGTTTTACCCATAGCTATCAAAAAGATGCCAGTGTGTCTACAGATCTAGCCTCTATGAACTTGTATTAAATAGTCATTGGATGAAACATAAAACCAATAAAGAGGCATAGATGAAAACATCATCTCATTCTGTCCAAGAATTGTCCTAGCCCCAGATTATAAAGGTCATAACTTGTCTTCTTCATTTCTCTTTYCTAAAACAATTAATCCTTAGGTCTGTTATACAGTAAGGAACAGATGCATAGGAATATGTCAATCAAAAAAGAATAACCTGTSAAAACCCTGAGAGAACACAGGTTTGACTTGTCTTACAGAAAAGAGTAGTATGCAATATCTTAAATACATATTAAGTAAAATAAATACTTGTTTAGCATTTTTTACAGGTTGGTTTCTTGTGTTTCATTTGATTTTTTTTTTCTTTCTGAGGGGGTAGTGTGCTTTTTAACAGAATGAGGTAAAATAGCGGAACAATTATGTGGTATTAATTCTGGCCAAAGACGTCAAGTAATTTTAAAGACTAAGATGAATAAATTCTGGATAATAGGTTTTTAGTATATGTATTTCTGGCTGTGGAGAGTCTTGATGATCAGATTAGGGACATTTCTATTCATGGTACTGATTATTGAGAGTCCCTTTTCTGCATGTTTAACCATGTCATAGAATCATAGAATGTTTAGGATTGGAAAGGACCTTAAAGATCATCTATTTCCAACCATCCCTTCCATGGGCAGGGGAAACTTCCATTGGATCAGGTTGCTCAAAACTCCATCTAACCTGGCCTTGAACATTTCCAGGGGTGTGGGCATCCATAACTTCTCTGTGCAACTTGTTCCCATGCATCACCACTCTCACAGTAAAGAATTTCTTGCTCAAGTCCAATTTAAATCCACCTTTTTTTCAGTTGCCCCTTGCCCTGCCATTATATACCCTTTTAATTTTTTTTACTCTTTCTTATAAGCTTCCTCTAAAGTATTGGAAGCCTTCATGAAAGTGTCCTTGGAGCCTTCTCCAGGTTAGACAATGTCAACTACCTGAACATTTCTTCATATGAGAGGTTCTCCCACCATCTGACCATATTCACATCCCTCCACACTACAGCAGGTATTTGTCTTTCTTATAAGTCCCCAAAGCTGGATGTGGTACTCCAGGTGGGGGTCTCATGGGAGTGAAACCTGCTGTCTGYCCTTCTTTTTATGCAGTGCCTGATACAATTGTGGTCCAGGGCTGCGAGAGCAYATTGTCACACACTACACACAGAATGTGACTGCAAGGCTTTTGGATTCTGCAGTGGTAGTCAGGTGCTTAAAAATGGTTGTGTTGGTACTGAATGTTGAAATATTTAGAAGTATGTCTATACATCTAAGTTGTGCTTCTACCCATGAGATGTAATGGATGTAGCGAAGATGCTCAAAAGTGGGTTGAGTGAGGATGAGCATACTGAATTATTCACCTTAAGCAAAACAAAATACTGAGATTATGAACATCCTGCAAATAATATTAAGGCTATATCTACAGTAGCAACACATTTTTCATAAAAAAATCCCTGTTCTTCAGCAGGAATTGATCAGTAAATCAAAACCAACTTCATGAGGCCTCTGTATCCACAGTGTTGGTTGCTTGCTTGCTTTTCCTTTGGAATAGATTATTTTGATAGCTTAGACAGAACATCAGGCATGCTGTTTGAAGAGATATGGTAGATCAAGCGCTTCTGCATTAGGTGTTGGAGAGCATTTGATGAGCACTGTAACTATTTCCAATTCAGTTTTCTCTATAGGAAGGGTTGGGCTTTTATGGGGCAAAAAACCCTGTAGAAAAATAGCAGTTTACAGTCATCAATTCACTTTAAAACTGTGTCCAAAATATGACAATGACTGGCATGGCATGATCAGGAAAATTTGTTCAAAACACATATTTATGTTCTAAACTACAATTTAAAGTAGATATGGCCTAAGACAATGTATCTTTGACTAAAGCTTTATGCAACAAAGACAAGTGTTTTGGAGATGTTATTTTCTGAAATTCAGTTCAAAACTGTAATGAACTAATGTGATATGGAACTTGAATTCATTATTTTTTTCTAAGTCTGTTCCTAAGAACTGGTGTTTTTGTCTTTTTTCTTAAAAAATTTATTTTAGTATTCTATTTAAGCAATTAAAAATTCAAGTAGCGAAGGTGCCAAATCCTAGATATGATTTCTGTATCCACTGATAAGCCTGTTCTTGCCTTTCATGGGACAAGATCAAGCTCAAAAATATACTACATCTGATAATGAAAAAAGGGTATAGCCATAGCTATGTTAAGTTTCCATGCCCAGAAATGATGAATTAAATCAATTACAGTGTTAGAAATTTTTCTGCATTATAGTAGTGTACGATTCTGAGAATATTTTTACTTGTAAACAAAATATTCCAATAGTTGACAGAAAGAAGATATTGAATCAAAAGGTAGAGAAATTATGTTTGCAAGTTAAGTGATTTACAAGGACGTAGGTCTCCATGTATTGATATCATTGTTTGACACTTGTGTAATGGAAGGTTTGAGGTTTTGTTTTATCAGGTTTTTTTCCCTAATCTTAATTAATACATTTAAAAGTTTGAAAATCCTGACAATTATTTATCCCTGCAAAAGAATTTTGTCAAGAATGCTTTGGAATATTTATCTCTCTAAAATATTGCTTAGTAACTAAGGCTGTGTCTATGCAGTATTTAAATGTTCTTTCTTTTTTTTTGTAAATGGACAAAAGTTTTAATATTTTTTCTTACCCAGAGGAAATTTTATCTCAATAAATAATKATTTGATGCCATACATATGCCAAGTACTGGTTAATCTGAATTCACTTTCAGTTTCTAATTAGACATCTGTTAAAGTCTGTAACAGGAAATCTAATAGAGTTGTGTTGTAATTTGTCAAAGAGATTAATGATTCACAGTGTTAAAGTGTCTGTAAATGGAGTTCTTATGTGAGTCATTATATAAGTTGAAATTAAACTCTTTTGCTTTTATGGAAAATGTTTCCAACTCGTGTTATTACCAGCAATTATAACATCAAAACATCCCAAAAAAGAAAAAAAAATAATTATAAAGCTATTTTTTTGCCACCATTCCTTAATTGGAACATTTATGCTTAAAGTAACTGCCAAAACTTATGAAAACCATATTCTTTCTCTTTTTTCTCTTTACCATTTTGACATTCCAACATTTTAATGAAAATATGCATAGAACTCATAGCTGTACATTTTCCAAATTGGTGGGAAAAACTATGAAATATCATTAATTATTTGGGTATTACAGAATGCATTGCACATAAAAATCTCATCTATTGAGCTTATTTGTTCTAAGAATTCCAAGTAGAGGATGCATATTATATCCCATAGTCTTTTGCAGTCCTTTAGATGTCAGCAGAAACTCAGTGTGTCAGTTAAGTATCACAGCTGAGTTAAGCAAGTTTTTTTACTGCCTTCAAATATAAAGTATTTTTCAGTGTTTGGTAAATTTGTGCCTTGTTTTTCTTTCAGTTTYATATTTTAAGAGACATTCTGGAAGATAAGGATAGAACATTTCCTTTGCCAAAATAAATAGGCAAGCAAATAAATAGATAAATTTTATATGTCAGACAAATTGCCATGGGTTTTGAGAGCCCAGTGACTTAACAATAAGTTATTGGGTGAAAAAATGTTGACAATCTGTTTCCTCACTTTGCAGAGGAAGCCRTTCATGTTCYATCATGTGCAATTCCTTTCACATGTCTTAGAAGGCAGATGGTATTCAAGATTTTCTTCTGATGCCCTCAAAAGTAATGTCGTTTTCCGTCACTGTCTAGCTTGTATGTGGCAATACCTTGTACTACTTGCCAGGCAGATGGATTGTGCAAAGTAATACAAGTCTGCTTATAGTCCTCATGTACCTTTTTAAAATGTAGTGAGCTACAGGATTTGCAGAATTTTGTCTTTTTAAATTACAGCAACAGCTCCTTATTAGCAAAACCACAGAACAATTCACAATTGTTTCCAATTGTGAGAGGACATGGTGAATCAGAGAGAACACAATGTACGAGGTCAAAATTCCATCTGCTTTGCTGGAACAAACTTGGCAGTATTCAGCATGAGARCAAGTTCCATTTCATATGGATTGTGCTCCAGAAGGTGCCACATTTAGAGCAGTTTATAAAAAATTGTGGCCTTGTAAAGGTTCATATATGCTTTCCAGCATACTTGACTTAAAATAAACTAGAAAACATGATATTTAGAGGCAACAGWTACTTTTTTTTTAATGAAGACAAAAAAGTTACCAATCCAGTGTCAAATAAAAAACCCACAAACTTGTACTTTTATAATGCCAGGGAACAATTTAAATCCCATATCTGTCTGAAAAATCAACAAGAAATATGAAAGCAGAATTTGAAAATTGCAATACTACCACGGATAAATATAATTATGTTCAATACRTAGAAAAAAAATTGATATATAGTGAATTAAAAGTCAACCCACACAATAGCAATATACTTGAAAACTTAAATACATGGAATTTCATTTTGGAAACAAACATAGAAAAATATTCCCCTCAGTAGAATATTTCAAACATTAATTTATTGCCAAAAAAAGAATCTAACTAAAGATCTTATTTTTAAATCTTTAAACTCAGGATCCAATACTACTGTGAACACCTCTCATCTCTCAATAAGTTATATGATTAGCATGAAATGGATGTTGAGAGGTTTTCTATACCATTACAAATTACTGGAGCTGAAGGAACTGAGATGTGAATTCCTCTCTTCATGTRTAATGTCTAAGTTAAATCAGTTTTTCTTTTTTTTCTACTCATTCAACTAAATCATGCAATTTAAAATATTTTAAGCATTAAAAAAAAGATAGAAACAAAAATGTTCAAAATGAATTGCTTAAAAATCAATGCTAAACTGAAGCAGGTAGTTGAAATTGTTGTGAGGAAATGAAGGACAATCCTGATTTTTGTGCATTGTTAATAGAGTTCTGGAATACTTGTTTATCCACAATTTCTTCTGTTATAACTGGGCTCTCCAAGAATATTATTATATTGCTTTTCTTTTTGTGCAATATTTGCTTCTCAAATACTGTGTTACAAGTAGTTAGGTACTCACAGACTTAAGCTTGTGTAACAGCTCAGAAATACTTAAGTCAAACCAATCTTGAAATAAAAGATATAACTGCATGAATGGATTTCATGTTAACCAWGGACAAGTCATCCAACTGAAAAGTTACACTTGAAAAGGAACTGTAAAACCTAATTGGATGTACTAGACTACCCAAAACAGTTATTCCCTGGACAATTTCAGAATGCATTGCCAAGACTCTCTGAAATGCAACTACAAAATGTAGAGGGCAAAGGGCAAAACTTGACTATCTGATGTGTGATATCAGGGCAAAGTATCCCCTTTGATAACACTATCCGGAAAATGCTGACAAAACTACAGGAAAGTGAAAAATATGTAAGACTTATCTATCATGTTCTCACAGAAATATTTACCACTTCTATTTAGAAACTTGCAAATCAGCATTTTAGGTGCTACAGGTAGGCCRTGGTGAAGTACTAGCAATTTGCCATATCTTGTTCTTTTACAAAGACCTGTTACACCGGTGTCTACGCTGTCAAATTTTAATCTGAAGGGCTGATAGTAAATGAAATAACAGCTCCATTAAGACAGCTGCAGAGCAAGCAGGAAAGGCACTGGGAAGACTGCAGCCTAGTCTTCCCTTGACCTTCACATGCCCACCAGTCCCTTCTTGTTGGTGRGAATAAGGTCCAGCATCTCTACTCACTGGCACCTCTATCACCTGGAGTAGGAAGTTATCATCAACACACTTCAGGAACCCTCTGGATAACTTATGATGCACTGTGYTGTCCCTYCAACAGATACCAGTGAATTGCTCCACAGGTACCACAAGTTCATGAATGTGAAGCTGCACCAATCTCTCTATAGTGTGACTCGTACATTTGGTCTTCCTGGAGAGGCCATTTGCAGCATATAATGTCACCTGTGCCTGCATTCCCTTTATTTCTGACCCATAAACTCTCTGTCAGTTCCTCATCTACCTTCAGGTGAACCTCCATGTTCTCCAGCTGCTCACTGACATGGAGGGCAACACCACCTCCCCAGCTCCCCTGTCTTTAGGTCCTTCCTAAAGAACCTGTACCCTTCCATTTGAACATTTTGGTCATAGGAGACATCCCACTGCATCTCCGTGATGACACTAAGATTCTAGCCCCACAGGCATGTGCATGGCTAGGCTCCCTTTGTTTATTCCCCATGCTCCTTTGATGAAGCTGACTTCCATGAACCATCAGCAGAGCAAGTTTCTCAAAGCAAGTCTCATCATCTAAGTAGCTGAACCTCTGACCATGGCACCAATCTTGCAGCTGTTTGTTGATTCTCCAAATTTGACTGGCTCTTTCAAACTGCTTCTCTTTGTCTGGGAGGCTTGTTAAAAAAACAGTSTGTCTTCTGAAATCCCTTACCACCTCTCTCAAAGCTCTGTAATCCTTTTCTAACCTAATTTTTTGCTCCTTAGGCTTTTATACATTTCCATGACAGCGATTTTTATCTTGAATACTGGAAAAGCTATGACTATCAGAACAGCTATATTCTGCCTTTGTTTTTAACTATTCTGAAAGGCTTTAGCTCACTTATGCTCTCACATATTAAAAATTCATTTTCATATTAAAATTAGCCATGGTCACACAGCTGTGCTGCATGAAATGATTCTATGAATCACGGGTGGATAAAACTCCTTGGACAAGAGTGAAATGATGGAGCTCAATGTAAGTGCCAAAATACAGGTCTCTAGTGTCATTTGAAGATGAGTAATTTTAGATTCATTCCTGGCCTCTATGTACAGTAGAGGTGTCTCATAAATTGTCACCTCTGACAGTGGCATAGGAACATCTAGGATGCCTTAGAGTGTTTCAGGTRGCCCTAGGCACATGTGTTTAAGCAATCCATTTGTGTCCATGGTATCAGATGGTTGCTGTAGTATTTGGCCAGACCACCGTTAAAAGGCCATAACGAATCTGTACTGGAAGATACTTTTGAAATTTAAATTTTGATTTATAGAAGGTTTTCAAATATGTACTTAGTGTTGCAGCCCTAGATTAGTTACTTCAAGGCCCTGGATTGCATGCCTCACACAGAAAAGAGATTCCAGGACAGGAAAACATAAGTCCTAAAACTCTTTTGTTCCATGTTCCTCTAGAAGTTTTAGCCTATGATGGGCTATATCTGAAATTCTCTATTTTAAGCTCAGTGAGCTTATCATGTGAGAGTATCTGTGGCAGTCCTGCGGCAATTTTGGACTCCTACTACTAGGCAGTAAGAAATCATTTGATGTTGGGAAGCCCTCTAGAGGTGTAATGGATCTGGAAGATTTAATGCCTTCTTCCAAAGTAATTCCTTAGTTCTGGGAGGACATTTATTTGAYGTGGCCTGAATGTAACATTTTCCACAAGTTTATAGTTCCATTGCTTGAAAGAGACATTCATTTTATTCTATTATACTTTGCAAAATTGTTGAGACAGAAGTAGCTGTGAAGGAGCAACTAAATTTTCTCTACATTGAGAGTGGCAGAGCTGGAACAGGCTGTCAAGGGGGGTCATGAAGTTTCCSTCTCTGGAAATGTTCAAAACACATCCAGATGCATTCTGGTGTAGCCAGCTCTAGGATTGACCTAGATGGTCTCCAGAGGTGCATTCCAACTAATCTGTGATTCTGTAAATGATGCATTATTAACTAAATTTCAGTTTGACCTCCATCATGGGAGTAGGGTGGCACTGTGAGAAAGGTGGGAGACAATTTTTCGGTCAGAGTCTTCAAGGTATCACCATCTACAACCTCCAGAATGTCTGCATGTATCCAGAACCATCCTGTGTCTCTTAACATACACACTTAAGTGGRTGAGTATCACACTTTTTTTTCCAAATAGACCTTAAACTTTTTGCAAGGTCAAAGTTGAATATTTATTTCAGCCAGCTTGCTGAACAGGCTGAACTCCAAATCGAGGTGGTGGTATCAGTTGCTATGTTGTATCATCTTTGCTGTTAATAGGAACAGTTTGTTTGAGGCTAGCTTGCTATTCTAGCCAAATTTATTTCCAGCAAGGCAGGATTATTCAGCTCCTATACATCAAGTCCTACCCTGCCGGTATCATGATTAACACTTCCAGACAGGGACCTAACATTGTTAGCAATCATTTAGTTCAAGGCAGGCAACAACAGAGCATGACACAAAATATCTGAGTCCTCACGGTCAGAGAATGACAAGAACCATATCTAGATATTCATAAATCCCCTTTTTACACTTTTTCCTCAGATAATTAAAGCAGAATAGCTAACTAAGCCCTTTCCAAATTCTGCTAACAGAAATGAATCCCTTCTATACACACACACAGAGTAAAACAAGTACACTCAATCTCTTCTCCACATACATATAAATTAGATAGTTGGCTTAGTTTCTGCAGTTCCATTAACCTTTGTGAGTGTATTTTCCGTCACCAATTAATTCAAGAATGTAGTGGCTTGATCCTGACTGGCAGCTAAGCAGTACACAGCCATTCACTAACTTCTTTTGCTATCAACACCATGGGGAGAAATAATAGGAAGAGCAAAAGACCCCAAAAGTTGTGGACAAGATCAAAATAGCTTAACAAATGGAGGAAAGATGAAGAAGAAAGAAAGCAAAAGAAGTGGTGCAAACACAATTATTTGTCTCTTCTCACAGAAAACCAATGTCCAGTCAGTCCCTGAGCAATGGCTACCCATCCAAAACACTCCTCCCTTTGGATTTAAGTGRCTGAAGATGGCTCTATATGCAGTAGCCCTTTGTTCATTTGGGTCAGATGCCCTCGTTATGTCCCCTCACCTCTTCCTTTATACCCAATCTGTCTTGCTGGGAGGGTAGCATGGGAACCAGAGAAGGGCCTGCTGATGTGTGTGTGCTGCTCAGCAACAGCTAAACCACAGTGCGTTATCAACATCATTCTGGTTGCACAGCCAAAGCATTGAAACTTAACAGATTGCTATGAAGAAAATTAGCTCCAACCCAGCCAGATCCAGCACAAAGAAGAAAAGGTAGATGTGCAACTCCGTATAACTGACAGAAGCATCATGTTCCAAGGTCCTGGTTCTCATGGGTGACTTAAAGAAATATTGGGAGTGGGACTAAATCAATGTGTAGAAATTCCTGATGGATTGGAGTAAAGACAAATTCGAACTCTTTCCAGATGTATTCAGTGACAGAGGTATTCAGTGACAGGACAATAGTAATTATTATTACTAATTATTATTAGTGACAGGAAACAGTAACAAATGTATCTACACAACATTCAGATTAAATGTAAAAGAAAARGATCATATTGGGATTAGTCAAACCCACAAACAGATTAGTCTGAGATTGGGTGGAATTTCTATCTTCTGAGCCAGTCAAAACTTTCCTGCACATGGTAGATGTCCAGCAACATGAAAAACMTGCTGTAGCTAAACCTTTTCTGACCAGAGCATATTCTGGTCTAAATGATCTCCAGGGGTCCCTTTCAACCTCAATAATTTTATGACTTTAATTACTTCAGTAGAGAGTCAACAAAATAAAGTTTTAACCCCAAGAACAAATTTTCCTTGAAATGAATTACAATTTTCTTTTATCTGTTGTCCTCCCACGCCTTCTTGAGATTTTCACCTCTTCAGACAGGAGTTCTTCAGTCCTCATACATCTATCCTTAGAAGATCCATACTTGTCCSCAGAAAAAGGAAAAGTGTGCAAAAGGTTCCATAAATATCTTTAGAGAAAAGGAACAATACCACTTAAAATATAACTATAAATATTTATTAATACAAAGCACACAAAAAGAAAAAAAAAATACAGGCCAGTACTTCTTCCCTCTCTAAAAGACTTTGAATGGTAAAAACATTGAGATAAAGTGAGTGGGATTTCTCCATAGATTCTTGCGACTAAATTTTAGCAASTTTAGGATATCTGCCAATGGGAGGATCCATAGGCTGAGTCAGGTGTCCAAACTCCTAGAAGCCAGCAGAGCTGAGATAAGTATGTGAATGTATGCTGATATGGATCCGAAAACCACATTTAATTGTGAGCCTTCATATGYGCCCGTTAGGGATTTTTCAAAGTTAAATAAACATTCTTTTTGCCACTGGGTTCTGACTGTGATCCAAGCACACTTCTTTTTTCAGAGTCCTAGTCATGTCTCTGGGCCTTTCAATCATTATCACATTTTTATAGATGTTAACAGCAGGTCAACAAACTAACCAGCTAGCTGAATAACAAGTAGGATTCTCTGCAGCCTGCGGGAATAACATTTTTTGCAGAATGCATAGAGACATATTCACAGATACAATGTGTGAGGCATGTTCATGGGGTGTTGTATRAAAGAAGGGAAGTGTCCTGTGATGCCTTRTATGTTGGAATATGGTGAAAGTAGTTTAACAAGGTGTCCACTTGTTTGGAGGGRGCAAACAATTTTCATAACTGCTTTCTGATTTTCTCCTGAAGGGGGCTTTCTGGTTTATCAAAAATGAATGTACAGGAAGCGACTAGCATAAGCCTAGTGCAAAGGGGCTGGGGACCAGAGCACTAGGGTGAAACACAGAGCCAACAACAGACCAGATCAACAATATAAACACGCCAAAAGTCACCAAAAGTCACGGCACATCAGCAGGGCGTGTGGGGGGATGGGGGGGAGGTCGGGGTTTGGCATTCAGGGAGGGTAGGGCACTGCAGTGGGGGCATGGCACAGCAATTTGCAGGGCAGTTTGCCCAGTCAGGGTGAAGGGGAAGGGCTCTTTCCAAAAGGACCCAATAAATCCAGATAAACAGATTCAGTATCTGGYGCAGAAGAGCACAAAATGATCCTTTCAGTCCTAGTTTCATTAGTGCACTAGTGTAAGCCTCCTCAGTCATGGTGYTGACACATACAGTGGAGCTCATTCCCCTGCAGCTGCTGCAGTCACTTCCCAGCCATGTCAGAGGCCTCCAGCTACACTTTTCTGCTGATGGCAGACAGAACTCTCCAGRTCACAGTTTGCCAGAAGTGCCTGGTGCCTCTCTGTGAGGCTGGGGCAGAAAAAACCAGTTCTTTTGCTGAAGCTGTACTGTGGTTGAGGAGCTGTGTCACCAGGCAAGAGAGTTCCTTTTCTGGTAAAGTAGTTTTACATAGTTTGTAAGCAAAGTGTACCTGCTCCCATAATTCTGCTGGTCCTTATCAAATGACCCCTGACTGTGGGGGAAATATACATGTGAAGGAGAAGGGAAGCTATGGAGGCACTCAGACACCCCACCACTGCTGAATGGACCACTCAGCAGCTGCTAAATATGCGAGTGCAACCAAGGGGTGTGCACAGGACACACAAAACTGTCTGAGGGGGGTTGAGAAGAATATAACCATCATCAGGATTAAACATCYACCAGGAAATTACAGACACTTCACAAGAGGTCAATCTTAAAAGAAACATGAGGGAAGAGGGGCATTTGTGACACAGGGAGAGAGAGTAGAGGAAGCAGTAGCTACCGTGGGGAGTCTGTCCCTGCCAAAAGTGTCCCTGGGGCACCCTGACCTGGTCCAGACCGTATAGGGCAGCCTGCCATGGGGCATTGGGAGCAGCAGGCATCCAGWGGTAGGCTGGCAGAGTGGGGGCAGCACCTGAGACCCCCATCTCAGGGTATGGGACATCTCTCAAGTCACCTCACCAGAAGGTGCACCAGAAGTGGCAGTGATATGCAAAAATGGGGAAGGAGTGATGGCAACTCCTACTTCCCGGGGGACGCCTGTGTCTATGTGTAGGTGTAAATACTCGGATTACCCCTACAAGGCAGGTGTTTATTAGCATTTTCTACTTGAGCTATAACTGATTTTTCTGTTACATTAAGGATATTGATTCTGAATATATAACTAATGGATAGACAGTTAGTTACATTTCATTAATAAATCTATAAACTGCTTAATTAGTCAGAATTCATCAAAACACCTAGAGTAAATTAATTTTATCAGGCATCCTTGCAGCTTTTGGAATTTTATGAGGTTCTAAAAATTATGAATTCTCAGAAACAATCCCCACCCAGCTCAACAGAGCTCTGGAAAGTCTGCTTTTGTTTCAAGCTTTGTAGCTTTCCACCTTTCGTGTCAGGATATGAAACTGAGTAGAAGGTACACACCTACCTTCTGCCTTGTTTTCCCTGACCTCTCCAGAGAAGATCACTAGATGGCTGTGATATGCTCCTCTTAGACATACTTTGTATGGAGCAGTACGTTCATTAGCAAATTATATGCATCTCAAATACAGCTGCAGGCTCAAAGGGGGTTTTTGACCTTGAGCCTGTGACTTCTACAATACTTAGGAAAGCTCAAAAAAGGACAAATCTATAAGATTATTTGTTTTAAAGGACTAGAATGTCTGGAGAGAAGTATGTAACCCATCTGAGTAATAATAGAAAAATAATTGTTTGCTGAAAAAGAACATACTCAAAAAGACAATAAAGGTGAAGATGACATTCAGAAGAACAAGATTTGTGACAACAGTATGTGGGTCCTGAAATTCTGGGGCTGTTAAAAATGCACTTTTCCCGGCATACAACCTTTTATTGTGGTTACCTMTATTCTAGTACATGGTGTTCTTTTTCAGCATGATTGGATGAACAACAGTACAATAAGTGATTTACAGCATGATATGATTTTTCTTTAATGCAAGTTGGCACTTAAATTACATTGGTATCCAATGCAATGACTTTTAGGCACATCACACACACCATCCTTATGCAGTTTTCCCACTGTCTTCACCTGGCACATAACACTTTCAACTACAGGGGCAAAAATAGCAAGGTCTCACTTCAAGTGACAAAAATATCCCCATGTTAAGGCCTCAGATGTGTCTCAGAATTAATTCTTATTTCTTTTTCTCATCCAGGAATGAACATACCACACCACTATTGATTTTAGATGGAATTWATATCAAATATCTTTAAAAACAGTGGGGAAAACCTCAAGTAYTATCTACCCAAGACTGTTGGATGTTTGCCAAACCTTTTAACTTTAAGGGGTAGGTTGCCTCATTCATTTTTTAAACTGTCCTTTGGAGGTGCCAGTCACTTTATTTTGATTGAATTGGAAGTCTGACTAATAAGCTGCTGCCATGCTTTCCTGTTTCATATAGCTAAAATGAGATGGAATCTAGGAAAAGGATTTTAATTATACAAATTTATCTACAGTAAACTAGAAACTTAAAAAATGGATAAATCAATTAATTTTTACTTTCATTCTTTAATTTTACCTTAAGTGTTTTATTTAGTGTTTTAATTAAAATATTTACATATTTAAATAATAGACCTTTTAAAAGTTGTCATTGGGATTTGTTTTCAAATGCACAACGTTGTTCTTCTTTCTAGCAGTTAAAATGACCTAAATTCTTCTTAGCCACTTAGCATGATTGTATACAGATTTAAATCCTGAGACCTGGCAATTCGTGTTGCTGAAGCAGTAAGGTAATAGTGAAATAAGTCACATTGTACTGTTATGTCATTACTTTCAAAGGATGAAGTCAGACATTTAGGGGGAAGAAATCTTAGCTAACTGGGCTCTTAGCTTGCTACTTTTCTACGAGTTGTAATCCTGAAACTAGTAATGACCCTGAAAAATAGCTACTATTTTCCCTTATAATGGCTATGTGGAAAATCATCATCGGAGGATTAGGGATGACCTTTTATACCACTAAAAATGTATCTCTTTGTTTCTTTCCACCATATTTAGTTTATGTCACACATAAAATTATATATATAATCAAATGAAAACTCATCTAGAGAGTGCTGTGTGGGCATATTAGCGTGAACCTAGTGAAGGGCCCCTGGTCAGAGGACTGAAGCTCATGGGATATGAGGAGAGTAGGAGAGAACTGAGTTTGTTCAGCCTACAGGAAACAGAATTCTAGGCAGACCTTATTTTTTGCTGTCTACAACTGTTTAGTGTTTGGGAGAGGAATAGAGTAAAAACCAGCCAAACTCTTTCAAATAAGCACAGATGAAGTACAAGAGGCAAATGACCCAAGYTGAATCGCAGGACAATTTGACTGTATGAGGAAACAATTCTGCAGATGTGTAGTCAAGTGCTCCTGAGGCTTTCCTAGAGAGGCTGTGGAGTATCCATCCTTGTAGATATTCAAAACTCAAATGTTTAGGGCCCTGAGCCATCTCAATGTCTGTGTCACTTTAGAGCAGGAGGTTGGCCCAGGGACATAAAGAGGTCCCTTCCAACTGAGACTATCCTATGATTCTGTGATCACCTCTGCTTACCTGAACGCACTACTCACATGCAGCTTCCACAATGCTTTTACAAAGTGATGCCTAGCTTAGCTATACATTATGTGTTATGTACTATAATTACCTTATACCTATAAATAGAAATAGGGGTAGCAGAGCAATCATAGTTTGGTTGGATATTCAGACTGAAATTTAAGATCTTCTTTTCATTCTCAAATTCATGACCACACACTTGACTAATTAGTATCTTCTCCACACAGAGAAAATGTAGATTAATTGGTTATTTCTTTCAGATATTCAACAAGGTTTTTCTTCTCTGTTTTATTTTTTTTAATATAGTGTTTCAAAATCAATCTCCCAACAGTCTTCYAGAGGGATTTATTCTCCATTTCAGAAATTATTTAATAGTTTGACTGATATTGACATAATCATTTTAAAGTTCAGTGTGAAGAAATATACTAAAAAAGGAGAAAAATCAGGATAGTCTTGAATTTGCAAAATATTTAGTAAACCTATTTTTTCAAGTGCAAATTATAAACCATTTGGGATTGGTTCTAGTAAAATTTAAGCATTTTTACCTTATTGAATAAAATAATTCTATGTGTTTTAAGTCTGTTTTAATTTCTCAATTCCTCTGAATTTTATTTAGACATAGTCACTAGACATAAAAGGCAAAATGAGTTTTAGACAGGACAGTTGCCATTTTGGTTTTGTATTGTTTGGTTGTTTTGRTTGATTTGTTGATTTTTATTTTTTATTTTTCTTTTGTTCAGTTGCACGACAGTATTGCACTAAAGAAAAAATTTCAAAGCCTTAGAAGGTCTACTTCCATTTTCTCCTGGTGATTACACATGAAAGGGACAGGACCAGCACTGCAGGACTGTGTCAGCTTCACTGGTCTGCTGAAACCTGCATAAGCACTGGAGATATTCCACCAAACCTATTACCTGAACTCTCTGGATTGTAACTCTTCACTTTCTGATACCACAGAAGCCAAGTCTACACCTAACTTTGACAGGGAAAGGGGCAGATCCTGTGGTGTCCTACTTCTTTTCAGAATATTATTCACTAATTCTTATTCATCCTCTCAAATAACAGTGTTTGTTGAACTTCGGTTTTGCCTTTTCTAAATTTCACTTACAGCTTACTTAATCATACCTCACAAGGTGGCCTTCATACTTCCTTTCATAAAAGTAGCTAATAATTTTTCTGTTTTAAACATCTACTGAACACAGAGCTGATGTTTCCTTAGAACTATCTGTCATAACTAACACAAACTTTTTCAGAATGGAAATGATCCATTTAAATCCCGTAAGTTCATGTGCAAAAGATGAATTTCTCCATATGTACATAATTGTGTGTGCCTTTCATGAATTTTTCTTTGTTGTTACTCAGTCTAACAAGATCCCTCTTTCAATCCCAACAGTGTTTTTTTTTACTGTTCTGAAACCCTTCAAGGTCTTCATGTCTGTGCCAAACTACTTTTCCTTGGTCCTCAGGGCTCTTAACTAGAGGCAAATCACTCTTCTTTCCCCTTCCTGCTTCTTGCATGTGAGTGATGAGACCGCTGAGAAGAGAGAATATCACCCTTTTTCTCTCAGTTCCTGAACTTATCCAGAAAGTTGTCCCTCTTATCTCAAGTGTTTAAGTATTACTCCCCAAAGTTGTTGTAATAATGKTCTATGGTAGAAAAGGAGATACATTCTTAAAACTGTTTGAGCTGCTAGTACTGGCAAATGAAGCTTTCTAGAAAAAAATCATTATGGGATATATAACGGAATGTATATATTCAAAGGGCTGGCAAATCAAAAGGGTTCTCTTTTTTGAAGAAGTTTGGAAAAAATCTGGGGAAACTCAGTTATACTTAGCTGCACTACAGCTGTCCTATGTTTTGTGTAATACAGATATAAATATATTGAATTTTGTATGCAAAAGAAAGATGTGGCTCTACTTTTTCTTCTTTAAAGATATTATTGCTGTTAGTTAAAAATATTGCTGTACCAAGGGTGCTATAACTGCCTGAGCCCAAGCRCCAAATAAAACATTACCAGACTATGAAATTTTTCAGAAATTGAATAATTTGCCTAATATTACCACATTATCTTCCTGTTGTATTTTCTGCCAGTACACAGTTTGTTTTCACAGAAGATGAAACAGGATATTATCACCTGTTAAAAATCATAATTACAAATATAATTTGTCCAATGGAACTAACTAATTTTCTATTTGGTAGGAATAAGTCAGGCATTGTTAAGTCAGGAATTGCTTACTTAACTCTGTGGAGTTTTGGTTTTAATGTTTTTCTTAATTAGKTTAATTTTGTTTTGAAAATAATTTTTTAAAAATCATAAAAAGTAAAGCACTTTTCTTTAATATGTAAGAGCAGCTGTCTTCATGTTTTCTGTAGTATGCTTCACTCCTCAAAGGGAAAAGAATATTCTCTGCTTCCTCGCTGCTGAGGTTTTTTTTTGCAAAGACTGTAAGAAAACATGATTTTTTCACATCTCAAGTAAATGCATCCAACCCTCCTTCCCTCCTTTCCACCTTTCCTTGGCTGTAGCTTTTCATGATCAGTCTTGGAATTCCTTCATCTGGAAGCACAAAATCACTAATTCATTATTCTTGCAGCAGTGAAAATGTTGTATTCCAAGAAATATGAATGACATATTTTTGTGAAACATATTTTCATTGGTCTTGGCTCTAGGAAGTTAGGGAAGTTAGATCTATTTTTCTTTATATTAGAAATGCCATGCCCTAAGTCTGGTTGTTTATTTCTGCTTGTCTGTTTTTACTTGAGGGAAACCTTTCTCATCTTTGAGGTCACGCATAAAAAAGCTGAGAACAAAACTCATAGTTTAACCAAGTTGTTAATCTTAATTAAAGGAGACTTGTAGGTAAATGACAGCAAAATATTTAACACAAAGATAAAAAAGCAAAAGAGAGGGTTATTTGTTTGATTTAGGGTTTTTAAAATGTGCTATTAAAGAGTTGTTTAAACCCTAAAGCCAGCTTAAACTCTTGCAAGTGCAAATAAATATCTGTGGACAGAACACGACAGAGTCAAGACATTGTGTCAAATGGCACTCTAAGTGTAAACAGAATCCATTTACCCTTTTTGAGAAAAAAAAGAAAATCAAAACATTATATTTCCTATAGATTATCAGTTTCAAAATAAATTACTATTTCTCATATACTGGTATGCAATACTAATCTTGCAATGACACTAGGTCATTTACACTGCATAAGGTGAATCCTACTTTCTTAATAGATAACCCATTTTGCAGAACAAGGAAGTCAAGTTATAATTTTTTTTTTTTTCTTTTTATGTTTTGGAGACTCAAAATTTTGAAGAAAAATGAAAAGAAATACTATCCCAGGGCCAAAGTGAAAAATGCTGGTGTTAGTAATAAGGTGCTTCTTGAAGGCTATGAGTATCATTAGTGGCTTTTTGGTCCATTAAAACAAATCTCTGGGGCKGCTTGGATCTTTGTCAAATTAACACTATGATAATACCTATATCAACACTTCTTGTGAATTGAGCATGTACAATATTAWATAATTAATAAGATTTTGGAAGCCATATAAGGTTTACTAAGTAGTAGTAGTTATTTTTTATATATTATTCCTTGGCATAAGAAAGAAGTAAGAGGAAAAAACCCAAACATGAGAACCAACACACACAAAAGACTGAATTGCTCCATATTTCTCTCTAAAAGATTACTGGCAGAGGAGACAGCAGCTTTCAATCCTCTCTTACAACAGTCAGCTTCCACAGCCTCAAGAACAAATAGTTCTGCTCCTCCTCCTTTTATTAATCTTCTGAGATCTACAACTATTTTACTGACAATAACTGATTTAAAACAGTTGGGTATTTTCTAGAAAGCTGAATACACACTTTTAGCTTATTGAATATCTGGTATAAGATAATGATGCTATAGTAAAAAAAATATGACTAAAGGCTGTATCCTAACAGCATTGGTACAAAACAGCTGAAGTAATATTGGCAGGATTGAATCTGGGCTCTTCTATGTTTTGATTTTGCAACCATAACATTCTCTTAAAAAAAATTTATGCTGTAATTATTGAATACTTAATTTGAACTATGTAAGCATTTACTGATATAATAGAGTATATTACTATCTTCTCTTGTATGTTTTAATAATCTACTAGAGGAAAATAACCACAAGTTTTCATTATTGTTGTTAAAGTATTACTAATGCAAAAAATGTTTTCCTGTAAGATGCATTGCAAAGTCTAAAGTTTAATCTACACATCAGTATAGTAAAAAGTTTCCAGAAGTACCCATTTGAAATTGGTCATTTGATCATTTGAAGTTCTGCTAGCTTTGCTGTCTTCTACTTTCTGAATCAAAATACTAAATGCTGTCACTTCAGTGCAATTTTATAAAGTGGTTGATATGTGGGGAGAAGTGGTGATGTAAATTATCTGTCACATTTTAATAATTTCTAAAATTTTTGTGGGGTATTTTTGTGTTTCTTGTGGTGTTTTTGTTTAGTTTTGTTGCTGCTTTTTGTTTGTTTGTTTAATTTCTAGTGTTTACATTATGAAAAGAAYATAAGTTTCTTAATCTTGCTGGTGGTCCACTGAAGGGGGGATGTGGCCAAGCCAAGGCTGCTCCAGGATAGGGGCTCAGGGTCAGGCTCAGTGAGTGGAAACAGGATCAGACAGGGTAGTGAGGCCATGGGGATGGGATGGGGCCGTGCTGGGATGTCAGCAAGTGGATGTAACCCCAGTCCAGTCAGATCCTTCTGTGGCTGGGCAAGGCAGAGCTGGGGCGGAGCTGCACATCAGGGCTGCTGCAGAACCGCTGGAAGAGACAGGCCTGGACGGCCTGACAATGGGTCCTGGGCCCATGGGCATTTTCAGTTGCTAAAAGCCACTAAAAAGCGAGACATTAAAATTCAGTTATTGATTTATATTTAACAGATCCCTTCTTTGCTGCATTGGTGTCTTAGCATGGGATGTGAGTCTCTTAGCCAAGCCATCTCCTCTGTAATTGATATTGATCTCACCACTGGGTTAGACCCTGAACTTTTAACTCTCTTGGGTTTTTTTTTTCGTAACACAACAAATGGGCACACCCATGCCAGCTTCTCCTGGGTAAAGCTTTTCTGTCACTTTGTTTCTTTYTCCCTAGGCTTGCAATCAGTTTGTTTCTTAACTTGTTTGATTTGATCTATTTCTGTTTATTGATTCTTCASAAGTGCATGCTTTTATGCTCTTCAGGATTACTCTAGAAGGACATTCATGCTGAGGCAGGAGAATGAGGTGCTTCCTCTTTGTTACCAATTTTCTATTTATATTACCACTTTATTTCTATGACATTCCCTGACAGGCTGTTACAGTTAATTGGTTTATTGTAACATTGAAAGACTTCAGTAATCATATATCATGATTTGTACACAGAAATCACTAGAATAATAGCTTTCATTTCAGACTGTACAGCATCCAAACTGTGAGTTATTAGCATAGATGATAGCTTTGAAATTATCTTTCTAGWAATCTCTTCTAAGGGTTATGTCAATGCTTTACTGTGGCAAAAAGCACAAAATTATTTTTAAAAATACATGAGCAACAAAAGGAGCACTAAGGAGAATCTCCATCCTTCATTGCATGTGGGATGAAAMATAGTGACAACGGATAAGGTAATAAATGCCTTATTTGCCTCTGTTTTTAACAATAAGACCAATTGTTCCTGGGGTATCCAGCCCCCTGAGCTAGAAGACAGGGATGGAGAGCAGAATGAAACCCTCAAATAATCAGAAGTTTCTGAGAGACAATATGCAGCAGTAAAAGGAAATTGATCCTCTCAAAAATAGTCCATTTCAACTGACATAAAATAGTAAAATATACATTATCTTCAGCGTCAGAAAAATGTAAGAATATAGATTTTTATGAAAATATGTAAGATGTCCTTAAATATAAATCTCAACACATCTAAGCCATAAAACTATACCTATGAACACTTAGTTCCAGAGCAAGCCATTAACAGAAAATTTTTATTATTTGTCATAAATTACATGTTTTAAGAAATTTGCTAAAATAAAGCTTCAAAGTATTATGTACAAGGTTTCTACTAATCCAAAGCAAAATAGATGTTTATCCCCAGAGTTAAATATTTAGCATATAGATAARTATTTGGGGAGATGAAAGGTAAGCTCTATTTATGCCTGATTTCTTTTAAAGATATAATCTAACTCCAGGACCATGATACTATTTAAAGGGAAGCAGATGCTATAAAAGGTAAAGTTGAGGTGGCTTTCTCCTTAGCTTGCAAAAAGTATAATAAAGTGTTAAGGACATAATAGGAAAGGAAAACCATAACTGTATCCTTACACTTAAATACAAATAATAATAATAATATTTTTCGACAAATCATATATGCATACTTAATATGTATGAAATTAATATAAGAACTTTAGGGTGAAAATTACATAGTTTTACATTAGGAGTAGGGCATTAATGTCTTTTATATGAAAAAATGCTTAAGGGTTGTAGTGAAAAGAGAATATTAAAATAAGATAGAAAATGGCAACACATAATTCTAATATTTAAGAA
Organism: Cardinalis cardinalis; assembly: GCA_014549065.1. NCBI lineage: Eukaryota > Metazoa > Chordata > Aves > Passeriformes > Cardinalidae > Cardinalis > Cardinalis cardinalis. Next base: position 1,458,568 of record JACDOX010000048.1, on the reverse strand, counting down.
ACAACCCTTGCAAAAAACATATTTCTCTAAATATTGGGTTTAATGAAATTATTGTCACATKAATTTTGCTTTTCCTATAGAGAACKTGAATACAGTGTCAGAGTCCAGTATTATCTGACCCTGTTCTTTTAGATACTTCACAAAGGGAATAGCACCAAATTTACTTATTTGAAAATACGTGATGCTTCACTTAATTTAGCAGAGTAATACAGCAATGTAGTGAAATCATAACATAAACACCTCATGGCAATTGCTCTATGCAGTTAGATCACAACCTAAACATGATTCCCATGACCAATCTCTACAYGCTCTCTATCACATCAGCAGGCAGCCCGAGTCACTGGGAAGGAACACAGAGGTTCAAGCCTGTTGCTCTTYTCAAAATATATCTTGTTGGTCACTCATTTTTTTTATAATTTAGGTTTGTCTGAGACATGTGTACATCTCTCCCATATTGGTCTGTCTCAATCAGGAAGACATTTACAGCTTCTCTTGACTCACTTAGTAAAGGGTGTTTCCACAAAGAGCTGCTCCATCCAGCTGATAAAGAGACAGCTGGTGAATTTATTTAAAGTCTTCTGGCCACTCTCTGGTCCCTTTGTTCTTTCTTTACAACAGATGGGTCACTCCCCATATTCTACCCTTCTACACTTCACAAGTGCTTGTGCTCATCTCCTCCGTGCCTTCCTCCACGCTAGGGATTTTTTGATCAGTTGCACACTTGCTTGCATAAAAATATACATAAATGTGAAGAAAATATAATTTTGAAAATATTTTGGTGGTATCAGACATTTATAGAATTAATTTGTGCTGTTGAAGAGTGTGAATCATGAAAGTATAAGAAAAACACAATGAAGTGGGCATTACAGTTATTGAGATGAGGAAAAATGTTGTTTTTAACTAGGTATAGGCAAACTGATGAATTTAAAATAGGAACTACATTATTTCAGTCATGTCAGATATTAAATTTTATGAACTGTATAAATTAATRTGGTTGGAAATTATTCTGCTTTCCCTTCTGTCTCTCTAGACTATATGAAGTGATTAAAAAATGCTTGAAATTTAATTACTTAGATTAATTCCTGGTTTGAGTACCCCATGTTATGCACCATAAATAGCTTGCTAAGTTTTATGTCATTTGAAACATTTTGTCATTTGCTTCCAATACAACACTTTTTTTTTGTGATTCCTGTAGTCAAAATTTTCTGCAACTTTCTACATCTGCCTCCATAAAAACAAGTTTTTCAATTCACTTCTGGTTAAAAGGAAATTAATTCCCTGCCAAAGAACCAAGGAAGTTACACACTTTACTGTAGTGTTGTAGATATCTCTGGGTTATCTAGAGGTCTCTAGTTTAATTTATTTAAATAAGATGTGAAGAGATTAGTYATATAGACAGCTATGATAAGCTTTGCAGGATAGTAGCAAACAAAGAAAATGAAAGAGAAGGATATTGACTTTGACTGGATGCCATGTGCCCACCAAGGCACTATATCACTTCCACGTATCAATATGAGAGGGGGAGAAAAATTAAAAAGTGCATGGGTCAAGATAAGGGATCACTCACTAATTGCCATCACAAGCAAAATAGATTCCACTTGAAAAAAATAATAGAAGTTACTGCAATTAGTACAAAGAAGGATATTGAGAAATAAAAGCCAAGGAAGTACAAAGAAACCCCAACACATTAGCRCATTAGAAATACCTGTTAAAGATTTATTTTTTAGTTAAAAATTTTTACTATTACTCTGTTACTGTGGAGTGCACAAATACACCAGTCTGTGTGCCCTCCTGCATACCTTCCCACTGCCTTCCTGCCTTCCTTCCTTCCTTCCTTCCTTCCTTCCTTCCTTCCTTCCTTCCTTCCTTCCTTCCTTCCTTCCTTCCTAGATAAATCTATGTTATTTTATTCAGAATGCATTTATAGTGTATTAAATAGTCAAAGGTATTTTCTCTACCTTGAGTTAGTTCAAAATTTTCGAAAGTTGTCTAACTGTAGGGAGAAGTAATTTATATTTCATGTTTTAATTTACATTATAATTTGGAACAGAATCAGATTGATAAATATTGCTAACTTGTGCAAAAATGTACTTTTAATTTACTGAACATTTTTATTAAATCCCAGCTGGTGTTTATCTTTTCTATAGCGAATGAAATACTTTAGTCAATGAGGTCCCAAAGGTGAGTTAACCTAAGTTCTCTACGTAGTTATAGARGGAGAGGAAGAAAAAGGGAGATAACAAACCTTCATGATTCCCAAGRTAAAGATCTTTCCATGTTGAGATGTAACCTAGAATAAGATCCTAAACATAATCAAACTAAACCACCTAATGACAGGTGACATTACACTAAAAAGAAAACAATTTAATGGATAGATTGTTTCTGATGTCCCAGTTTGTTCCAACTGTAGAATTCGGATTTTTTTAATGCTACCCACATTCAAAGAAATATCTGGGAAAAAGAATGCTTCATGCAACAGTGTACTATCCATGATGGAAATGGAGATTATAATGCAAAATTATATCTTGACATTTCTAAAATATAATATTTAAACTGAATATGAAGAATAATTACCTGTCCAAGACAATTGCTTGATGAAGGAGCAACTGCCTAAGGGGAAAGCCTCAATACCTAGTTAAATCCAAATTATATTAAAATGATATATTAAATGAAAGAATTTATACTAAATGGTTAGCAAAGCCATAAATACCTRAAACATCTATAATTCACAACTTTTTGTCACATAATTATGCTTCAGGGTTTGATAAATATCAATAAGTACGWGCAAAACCTGGACTTGCTTCCTGAAAAAAATAGTTGTTCTTAACAATTCTTCTCAAGATTTTTGTAAGTAATGTAACTGTCGTCAACTGTAATGTAGGCAGATTGAAATACTGAAACACTGAMTTACTGTGTACAGTTATGATACATTAAAATAATGTTACTGTGTCACTTAGCATATTAAGTGTATCAGTAATTTGCATTTGAATATAATTCAAATCAAATCTCTGTCATGATAACTGCCCTTCAGGTAGTTAAAGAGCATTATTATATCATGCTTTAGGTTCCTCTATGCAAGATTAAAGAATACCAAYTCTCTCAATCTCTTTTTATTTAGGTCCTCTAGGCTGCAGACCCTCCTGGTAGCCTTCTCCAGTTTCTCCACATTCTTTTTTATCAGGGTGACRCCAAACTGGACACAGTGTTCCAGATGCAACCTCACCAGCACTGAGTAAAGAGGAATAACAATGTTCTTCATTTGCCAGATCAGACTTCCCCTACTGTATCACAGAGGGGCAAGATTTTTTTTTTTTTAATTTAATATAAAAGCAAAATTATGGGCTCATATTCAGGCTAGTGTTCCCCTTTTTCTTTCCATCAAAACTGCTTTTCAGCCAGATGCTTCCCAGATTCCCCTGGTGTTATGTGCCTTTGCATTTACCCTTGAACTCCATGAAGTTTTCTATTGGCCCAATGCTAAAATCTCTCTGCTCCAAACTCAAGGTCTTAATTTAAATTCCTAATGTTAGGYTGGTTTCAAGGACAAGCTCTTGTATAGAGAATTCACAAATTCCTGATCTGAAATAAATTTCTTGATAATTTTAGCAAAATAGTATCCCTGACCCTGTAACTAAAGCTGCTCTTTGAACAATCATGAGGAAGGGTATTTTTAGAGGCATAAAAGCAGAATGAAGAAGACTTACAAGAATTACTGAGTAGAATTGAAGGAAAATGTGTCCAACAAACTCATGCTGGTCAGAAGTCTGTGAAGCAATTAGAATTTAAGGTTCTGAATCATGCATGTCTGCAGACAAAGCCACTGATGTTAAGGTTCAGTCTGATTTTATGTTTGTCATTATCACTGTCTTTTTTCACTGCCTCTTTAATTGACCCTTTTGATTTTTTTCTAATTGCAAGAGTCATTACTCTTTCTTGTATCCATAACGAGCAAAAGAGGATGCAATAAATGCTGTTTACTTTCCTCAGGCGTGCCTGTAAAATGAAAATCCTCACCTTGTAGTTCCCAGCTCATCTATCCCTTTAAAGCCATGAAKTGACACATTTTGATAGTACTTGTATAGCAGATAGGTGTGAATATTTTGCAAAGATGCCACACAGTAGTGTGTCCTGGGCATTTTCTCCTTAAGCTTCCAGTAGTTATACTGGGTTAACCAACTTTCTTCATAGCCCCAGTATGCTGTTGTGCTTTGCATTTGTCACAAAAATCAAGCTGATGATATACCAGTGTTTTATCTATTGCTGAAGCATCCTTACACAGCATCAAGGACCTTCTGCTTCTCACTCTGCCCTGCAGTGAGTAGGCAGGGCTTGCTAGAATGCTGGGAGGAACCAGCCTGGACAGCTGACCCCTACTGACCAGAGGGAAGTGTGTGCCACACCACGTGGGATCATGCTCAGCTATAAAAGTCAGGAGGAAGTGATTCTGTTCATGGTTATGGGATTTGTGCCTGTTGCACAAGCTGAAGCCCTGACTTCCAAGTGGTGGCTGGACATCTGCTGGCTGATAAGAAGTAGTGAATTAATACTCTCTTTGATTTTCTTGTGTGTGGAACTTTGCTTMACTTATTAAACTGTCTTTATCTCTATTTGTGAGTTTTCCACTCATGCTCCCCTAGGGGAGCCTTTACTCTAGCTAAGAAAGCAAGCGAGCAACTGGCTGGGGGCTTAGCCTCTGGCCAAGTATTTCAGGATAACTTCTTTAATTTTTTAAATGCATTTAATTAAGCATATTATAATAATGCATAAACTCCCCATAAACCTATTTCTAAAAAATTTTGTTTGATGTAGAATTCAGTGGAAGTATTGCTGAAGAAGCTTTCTAGTAGTTCTTGAAAACAGAGTTTAGTATATCCAATATAAAATGCAAGTGCTTTAGGGTACATATTGCAGGGTTGAAATTAAGGCATTTATAAAATGATTTTATGTCATTTTAAGAGGTATTTAGATTCAGTTTCTGACTTACCTTTTTTACTGAACGTTGGCTATTTTCATCCAGTTCACTCATTCCAGTCCCTTAACTGGTGTGCATGCTTTCTGTTTATAATTTCTTTTTCATGATTTAGTGTATTTTATTTTTATGTCTCTCTTCTATCAATTCTATTTACTACACATATTTTTAAATATGCACGTTTCTCACCATTAAAMTTTCTCTATCTGTGTCATTACCTCTGTATTTAAATCCTAACTACTACTAGTTAACAAAAATAATAGAGTCCAAAATAAACATTGAGTCATCAATGAGGAGTAGAATCAAACGTAAAATATGGAACCATTTAAGGTAATGAGAAAAGAACAAATTAGTTGTAATAATGTTATTAAATTTTGTTTCCATATTAATATGATATCAATAGTAAGGAATTATATAATACAGAGCAATTGTAGTGTCTACATATTGGATTATAGGATGGATTATGAGACATCATAGGGAAGGCCAAATGTCTTTTTTTTAAGCAGGACTCATGATTTCTTGTAGAGGGCAATTATTGTCCCATTGTTCCTCAGATGCACAGTGTAGTCATGGTTGAAATGTTAACATCCTATTGTCCCTGATGCTGAAACCAGAGCTATTGTCTCAGAGAAGCAATAAGTATTTGGCAAAGTTTTTAAAAGGACATGAACAGTAGCTCCTGTTGTTCCAGCTGATAAGGTTTTATTTGCATAGTTATTATTTTCATTTGGAAATTAMACATTTGAGTTTGTGTGGATATTTCACTTTTGTTTAGCGCAAACAGGGAAAAAATTRCCATCTTTCCTCACTGAAATCCAGAGCTATTAGTTCCTAGTTCAAATAAAGCTGAAATTCTCTTAATCTGAGACCATTATTTGGTCTATGCAGTGGTTTCACCCCCTGCTTGCCCAGAGGAAATTAAATCATAACTTAATGAGATTCATTACTATTGTACACATTCRCTGTGCCCAAAAGTAATTCTAAATAACTGATTTTTTTCCTGTTACCCCAGTCCTTACCATCGCCTCCCCTTATGCTGCTCTGCTGATGCATTACCGCACCATCACAATTTGGAAGAAAGAAAGACACATAGAGATTAGCTTCAGCCGGTTGTGTTGATTTACAGGACCTGTCATGATTTGACAAGTCCATCCCTAATCCATATTTTTATCTGCTTGCTGAGAAGTCAGCYTATGTACACCTGTAAATGTGAGTGTACATGTGTGTGGGCATGCAGAAGCATACATACCTGCACACATAGAATGGACCAGGTTAGAAGGCACCACAGGGGATCATCAGGTCCAACCTCTCTGCTCCATCAGGGTTATCCTGGAGCACATTGCACAGGATTCTGTCCAGATGGTTCATGAATTTCTGCAATGAAGGGMGACTCTCAATCTCTGGRCAAACTGTTCCAGGACTCAGTAATTTGGAAGTTACTGGTTTTAGATTGCTTAAAAGTAATGTAATAGCAAAATTCCCATACTCAATATTTCTATGGGGGATTTTTTGTTTATTAGAAGTTATAATGAGAAAAAATAGTGAGTAAAATGAACAAAGCCACTCAGCTGTACAAAGAGAACTCCTGTAGACCTCATTACACTGCGTTGCACTGAACAAATCAAACACACACACGAATGCTAGTCGCCTTTTATTATACTCGTAAAGTGGAGTTTGGGCTCATAAAAACTGTAGCAGGCAACTTTATAAAAACATAACAGCTTGGGTTTAGTGGTTCCTTCACAGCTATCAAACAAAGCAGGTTTTTCTCAAAAAAAAMCCCTAGCAGATACTTATGAAACAACTGTCTTTTTTTGGCATGGTGAAATGAGTATTTTCACTGTATAGTGGTTCATAAAAGAGGGAGACTGTTCTCTCCTGTCTACGGCTCAAAATCAAATGCAGAAAACCCTTATTAACTTATTGGATGTAATCTAAGCATTAAGGATTATAGCTATGTAAATAATAGAGAAGTCATCTTTAGATGGTTTAGTTCAATTTCTGCTTAGACATTTTTGTACATTTTATTGTTCACTTTCTGGATAGTCCTATCTAAATACCCTGTTCTCAGCAATATTTAAGAAATTAATATTTTTATTAAAAATATTCATTTTTCATGTGGACATGGATAAGACGTCTTATTTTCTCATTTGATACTCATCATCCATTGGCTTATTTTCCCATTTAAGAGCTTGTTAGGCAATCACAAAAAAAGATTATGTTTCACCTACATGAGCTCTCCTGTACTGAAATGAAAAATTGCAGTAAGGAATAAAACCAGAAGTTTAAGAACACTCAGAGACTGCATTTTATTTCAGTTTTTCATAGGAACCATTCAAAGCTAAATAATACATACGTAYAAATCTTTACTGATTCACAAATAATCTCTTATCAGAAAAATAGCTTGTTTTTCAAATAGTTAATAGGAAAAATATCTTGACCGTTTCCTGCTTTATTGTGCCTTCAGTCATGAAAAGCTGCAAAAGTTCACTGCCAGAATTCACTCTACTTTTACCATAAAAAAAATCTTAGGTATCTCATATGGATTACATTAAAAATCAAAACAAAACCCTACAAAAATTCCTAAGCAAACTCAAGTTAGTTTTAATTATAATCTGGTCTGCAGTAACTTCTGACAAATTTATTTATGGTCAGATCTGTTAGAATTAATGCTGGGTCATCAGCTTCTATCATTTACAAAAGTATTCTTTCTCTAGAATAGAATTATTCCCCATCTCCATTAGGAAGTGAAATAAGAAACTAGATTATGCAAATATTAGAGATAAATTTTATCCTTCCATTTCCCATCTAAATGTAATGCCCTGAGTTAGGCATTAGTACAGCACAAACAAAAGAAACAAAGCAACAACACCATCAAAGGTTCTCTTTTGGGGTCTTTCTGCACCTTACTGTACTGAGTAACTTTAGAAAAAACCTCTGGTTATATCAAAGAATTTGGATTTCCAAAGGAATGAACTTAGTTAAAGGAATTTTCATCCCAGATAGTGCTATAAATTAGGTATGGCTGTTAAATAGATGAATCATCTTGCCTGGTTGTCATTTTCCAGAGGTTGGAAAGGCCTGAGGAACTTTTAGCACACACAACCAAAATACACAAGGTCTTTACAAGTGTTATCCTGCTTCCACAATTTTACATTCAAGGAAATGGAATTCAAGGAAATCTCCATTCAAGGAAATTTCCATTCAAGGACTATCTTCAAAACTCTCAACTGTCAAAAGGTCATCAACTTTAGCACCTTAATGGATTTATGGAGCAGTTTTTGTAAAGCTAAACCAAAGTATTCAAAGCCTGCACTTGTTCAGGAATTTTTTTCTGATTCTGAAATATGAATATAACAGGACTAGTTGCTGATAYTATTTGGGTCTTTTCTACCCTAGAGAACCTCTGACATTATAAATATGAGTCCCCYAGTAGAGTCATAGCATCTGCTGTCTGAACAAGTTATCTGCTGGTTTAGTTGTATTACTTCACTAAAGCATGCAAAATGAATGAACAAATATTTTTTAAAATTTTTCTAAATCTATTTTTAGCAAAACAACCTTCAGGCCTGGAGATTTGTCAGTAATTTCTGCCTTTTAATTTAGTCAATTCATCTGCTTTCAGATTGTGGTCTTCCAGGGCATACTTCCTTAGCTTCCTGAGACTGCTTCCTGTTTTAGAAGCTTTGGTAAACTGAAGGTATATATTGCTCTTACAGCTCTCAGTTCATTCACAGAGGCAATCTGTTCATCTTCACTGGCATTCAGCTTGCTCAGGCATGATTTTGTCTTGGTAAATTCATGTTGATTGCTCCTGATGACCTTGTTCTTTCCCTACTTGAAAGGCTATTCCAAGAGAACATGCTCCATGTCCTTTCCATAGCTCTTCATTGCTTAGAAGTGTCCAGGGTCCTCCTTCTTGCCTTTCTGAAAGAAGAAGATTTATAACTTTTGTCTCCATGGGTCTCTCCTTGTCTCCAGAAGTTTTTTTATAAAGGGAAGGAATGGAATGGGAATGGAATGGGAATGGAATGCGATGCAGTTCTGAAAAACCACTTGAGAATAGAATCAGTAGATGTTCTTACAGATTTTTTTTTTCCTTCGTAAAAGAAAAATATAAAATGATGGCTATGAGAATTTTTATTAGGATTTAGTGTCAGTCCTATACTAAAACAAGTATTTTTTTTTCTACCGGATTTGCAAAGTTTAAAARGAGAAATTGTTTTGATGAAGACATACAAATAGGTGTTTAGGTTATGAGCTGGAACAAAAGAATAATTTTAATTATGCAGAATTAAGATGGAAAAGTGTGAACCAGAACCAAGCTTCCACTTTAAAATATAGACACTCAGTAAAACCTTTGAAAAATGGTAAGCAGGGCAGTAGGTTTCTTTGTGTTTTGCTTTACTGGYGCTGCTGTGACTGGGAAGGTTTTACATACTTATGGAAACTTTTGAACTTCTTTGGCAAGAGATACAAGACAATGTATTAAAACGGGCCATTTGGCTCTTGATTGAGAAAATCACAAGGAAACTACTTCGTCTAGTAGTGGAGTTTATTTCTGTTTTAGGCTAAAATTGTCTCCAGAGATTATTTAGAGAGATTGCAAAGGAAATTTTGTCTACAGTCTATTACAATGAAATAAAAATTATAATAGTTTTAAATTGACAACATATTAAAATTATTGCAACAGTGTGACAACATTGATTAGGATGATAAATAGATTTATAGAAGCCTTTACACACGGAATAAAGCTTTTCAAAGAGTAAGCGTTAAAGTGAAAACTGAAAAAAGCACACTGAATAAAAAAATCTTCATAGCAGTAACAATTTTAGTTCTCAAAGAGACTCAAGATGTAGTATAAAAAGGTAGGATAGTTTTCCTTATGTTTCTGTTAAGTGAAAAAGTAAAACAAGTACTAAAACTACTCAGAGAGAGCACGTAATTTTAATGAACAATTTTGCAGTTGTTCTTGGACAAAACCTGTGAATTTGACAAAAAGTACAAAGATTTTTTTTTCTCTCCCAGGAATTATTACTCAGAGGCAAATTCCATTTTGGTGGGATTTTTAAAACTAATTTGATGGCCTAATTAAAAAAAAGTCAATGTGAACAGAGATAGGTTAGAACTCAGTGTTTTGAAAAGGTTAACTACTTAATGAGTTTTTAGAAAGCCCACAATGAGACAGTGAAGGAAAATATCAATATGCCCATATTTTTCTAATATGAGGGAAGTATAGCAAGACAACTGGGAGYAGCAATAGAATTTCTGTCAGATCTGTATTAAAAATCAAATAGCATTCATGTTTGAGTTAATGTAATTAGACCTTACTGTTTTAAATATTCTGTTCATTTTCAGCTTGTGCAAGGCAGCTGTGAAAAACAGATCCAAAGGAGTTCTGAAGCTCAACACAATTTCTGCCACTATAGAAACTGGGCAAAATTTTATCTGCGATATTATTGAATTTCCGGATCGAAACCGTCATTCAGTTTTCTACTTTTATATAGATGAGAAATATCAGTGATTGTCAATCATCTATTTCAAAAAACTAGTCACAATGCTTACCACAGCCAATTATTATCAGAAATATGAATTAGTTATACAATTTTAGAAAATAGAACATTTCCTTCTAGCATACACTAATAAAAGAAATATTGAAATAATGCCTGGATATATTGGTGTAGGATTGGTTCAGTGTGCATGTGTGAAGGAAAGAGACAGAGACTATCCTCATGATTTAAATATATGTGAAACTGAGAGGGAATACTGTAAGGAAAATGGTTATGTGGGACCTCAATATCCAAATGCAACTGATAACATACATTGTAGGATATATTATTTAGTGCAGATTTTTAATGTGAGGTCAAGTCTTTTCAATACTGCAGAGAAACATGAAATTTACTCTCCTCAGTGGTTAGTGGTTAGTGGTTGAACTGCTTTTTTTTCCCATAGAAAATCTGCTGGGAAATCTTGAAATGAATACACAAGAGATAGAGTAAATAGAAATGAGAAAAGGAAGGCCAAGGTCTACTTAGAATTAAATCTGGCCAAATATGTCAAGAATAAAAAGAAGAGCATCTTTACTGTACAAGAAACCACGCACTGGGACAGATTGCCCAGAGAGGTTGCGGAGTCTCCCTCACTGGAGGCACTCAAGGATCGTCTGGATACAATCCTACGCCATGTGCTCTAGGATGACCCTGCTTGATCAGGGAGATTGGACCAGATGACCCACTGCTGTTCCTTCCAATCTTACCTATTCTGTGACTCTATTAAATGCTTTGAAAAGCTCATCATTTAGTCAAGATTGTACCAGGAAAACCTCATTCAAATAATTTCTCCAGAAGGTAAAGCTCCCTGTATAATACAGATATGTTACAATATTAAGTAAATTTGAACTGAGGATATTCAAGCTTATGGTCTTGAAATATATCCTCAGAGATCAATTGCAGCCTCTCAGGGCTGCAGCTGCCAACTTGGATGAAAACCTAGTTGTATCTAGAACCAAAGATGAAGTAGTTGAAAAATACAAACCTGGGCTCAGATACTTTGATATCAATTTTAAGGAWTTTCTTTCATCATGAGTAAGAGAAATGGAAAGAGAGCAAAGCTGTTTATTTGAAAGGTATCTAAAACAACAAAAATATTACCATTTACTTCTCTAGTCTGTTCTCCCCACCAGAAAAGATACTGTGTCAAACATAATGTAGTGATTAGATATAATAAAATGGAATAGATAGATCTAATAATTATTAGAAATCGTTATTGTTAATAACTCTGGTAACTATGGCAAACTACTATTGGATTACTTTATTTGATTTGAGAATAACAGAGCCTAAAAATTGCCTGGAATTTCAGGAGCACAGTCTTGCTCTTAGAAGGATTGGTGACGCTAATACTGCTTGAGTGGTCTGGGTTTCAAGGCTCTCCTAAGATGAGGAATCAGACAGTTCTAAGAGCCTTTGCAGAGATCACTGAAGTTGCCTCAGAGAATTACRTTGGCTATCTGCTCTTCCTCTGTCATGTAAGATCTGGTGTAGCTCAGCGAAAAGGCAGCTCCCTAGAGCCAGCATTCCAGCAACAACTGCAGCAAGGGTTTTAGCCTGGAAGTCACTCTCTGACCCAGATGCATTTRCAACTTATAGTGGTATACAGAAGATCCACAAAGTGGGAAATGTTCAAAAGCCAGTATCAATGGTTTGTAAATCTTCTGTTTTATTAATACCCAGTTACTTGTTTGTAGTTGTCTTWGTTTTAATTTGATTTCTATCACCAATACATGATAGGTGACACTGTGATATAATATTGCTGAAACCATTTTTGACTCCTAAAGAAAGAGTTATGAAAACAAAAAGCAATGAGAGTAAGTATAATTCCCTTTCCTTCCCATCCATTTCCCCTTACCCTTCCTTTTTCTTCTTCATAAAACAAACAAAAGGAAATAGAAAATAGAATTTATAATTCTATAATTCTCTCCCCCTTYYYCTTTTTCTTTTCCTTTKATCTGTTTTAACGAGAGTTTATCCTCCTYCTCTAGAAAGCTGCAATCCCTTTGCTATTATATAAGCTGTGGATGAATGATATTTGCTGTGCATTTATTTGGGACTAAGAGAGTCTTGGTACAGCAACAATGAAAAAAACCTAGCCAAAAACAAAGGCAGAATTGACTGTTGTCTASATATGCTTTTTCTTTCTACATACAATACTTATATAATTTGTAATTGTAATAAAATGTCTACTTATGTAGACATGCAGAGATGTATATGCTATATATCTTTTATCTACATATATAGAGACTACATATGGATGCAGAATGTGAATATAGATCTATTACATAATATGTACCTGCTGTATGTATATATTTTATATGTATGATACATTGCTACACTACTACACTATAGTATAGGGATACTAAAAATGTTTTTCTCCTTAGTATGCTAAATTGTCTAACTTTTAAGAGCATTAAACTGATTTTGTCTTACTTCAGTGATTTTTTTCTAATTCAGTGAGATTTAGTGAAGTTGCATGAATTTTAAATCAGCATGAAAGAAGAAAGAACTCTTTATAGTGAAAGATTGTAATAAAACAAGTTTCTGTGTCAATTCATCTCCCATTTTTTCTTTCAGTTCTGCACCTCTTATTCTTCTTTCTGTGTTTTTTCTTTATTTTTGTAATTAGTCTTTTTTCATGTAATATATTTTTTATCATCTTACAGTTCTTTTTGATATATTTTTCATTGCACCAACAGCTTCCTTCAAATTAGTAATTTTATTAAAATTCTTTCTCATCTCAGCTGAAGCACACAAGACTTGCATTCTTTCTAACAGAATTTCTTTTGGATGTGACCTTTTTATTCCAGCCTGTTTTCACTTTTGTGATGAGTTGTCCTCAATTAACAATTAACACCCACCAGCGGCTCACTCCTTGCCCCCAGAGGAAAATAGAAGGAAACTGTAAGAGCAAAAAATAAAAACCTTTGGGTTATGATAAAGGCAGTTTAAAAGAAAGAGGAAGAAAAGAAAAAATTACCAAAAAACAATCAAGCGATGAAGAGGTGAGCACTTACCACCTCCTACCAGCAGAAGAATGGCTGGTCCTATACAGACTCACTGGGTATTTTGGAAACTCTACACCCTGCTTTTATAGAGTAAGATGAATATGAGATTGAGTACAACATAGTATGGGATATTCCTTTGGTAGCTGAGGTCAATGTCTTGCTGTGTCTGTTCCCAAAGTCTTGACCACCTCTGAGTGCCATGCTGAGGGACGGCAGAGTGAGAAATAGAGGGGGTCTTGATGCTGTGCCAGCACTGCTCAGCAATCAATAAAACGTTGTCCTACTCAGACTGTTTTAGCCACAAGTGTTAAACATGGTACAGGGTGCTATTAAGAAAAGCACTCCCATCCTAGCCAGATCCAGTGCAACTTTTACCTCTAAACTTGGGGAACGTACGGTGTCATAACATGTTATAAATTTTTTTGTGACATATCTCCATGGCATTTTCCAGTAAGAATTCTGATTTATGAGAATTCTGATTTACTCTATTTTGATTCTACTAGAAGAAGAGTGTCTCTTGGTATGTTTTATCTATTTTGTTCCACTTCTTTTGGTGGAACTCATTATAGACCCAAACTCCACCCCCTGGTTATATTTCATTATTGTACCCTCCTCTCCTTCTCCTTTAATGCTTAATTCCTCCTCCAGAGAAAGCTGGGGCTGTTGACTACAGCAAGAGTTCTGTCTCTCACACAGAAGCAGTGTGTGTCTGTATTGTATATTTCATTATTGTACCCTCCTCTCCTTCTCCTTTAACTCTTAATTCCTCCTCCAGAGAAAGCTGGGGCTGTGGACTACAGCAAGAGTTCTGCCTCTCACACAGAAGCAGTGTGTGTCTGTATTGTATACCCTACTTCTCATAAGCTGTAACAGTGTTGTGCAGTTTGTACTAGATGTCAGAAAGTGAAACCTATAATCATTGAGAAGTTTATATATTGCACAAGAAAAAGAGCAGGAGGACACCAAAACTCCCTATTCTCAGATGAGTGTCCCTACCAATGTTACTTCATGTTACCTCATGCACATATGTCTTTCATCTCCTCCCGTGACTTCATATTTTTGAAGCTGTGTGACTAGACAAGAAAAAGTCTGAAAAAAATTCCCTGTCTTATCTGGACCAGCCTATACCCTGATGAATCAAGGAATTCTTACGGAAATTTGGAGCTACTTATTTTAACTTATGAGGAAGAAACTGAAATTAACTTTGTTCCTCTTGAGAGTGTCTTTCCTTTCTTAGAATTATTGTTGTGTTACTAAAAATGTGAAATGCATAAATTTACAGAGTTCTTCCTCTCACATGAATTACAGAAACCAGAGAGTGGGCTGTAGGAGTGTTAGTCCTCTGTATAAAAGTGAATTTAATCTAAAGTAATCTGACACAAATCTTTTCTTGAATTCAAAACAGATATTACAAGGTATACTTACACTATTTTCATAACTCTTCAGTACTCAGAGGTAGAGCTATGAGAAATTCACTATCCGCACACCATCAGGCTCTAATCTTAAATTGAGAGAAACTTCAACAAATTAATGCATTATTCCAAGGAACTGAAGAGAGGCACTGTAGTATGAATGACTCTAAATTCTGTAATGCAAATTAGACAAAGGCAAGACAGATCTAAATGTGCCTCTGAAACAGACAGCAAGCTATTCTTCCCAGAATCTGCAGTGTATTTCTGTGTATTCTCATTGTTTTGATTACGAGAAACCAAAATACTACATAGATATGGGCGACAGCTTGCAACATCTCCTGTCCTCTTCTCAGACATTGAAGGCTTTATATTTGTTCCCTTTTGTTTTGTTTTACTCTGTTTTGTTTAGCAGTCCTTACCACAAAAGTGATATTCCTGCTTTCAATAGCAAGAGTTCTTTTATCTTGTCCTCTCTAAAATCTTAATATAGTCTCTCTCTCAGCCTGGGTTCCATGCACTGAWGATCTATAAAAGTCATTCTGCTTCAGTAATCCACACTTTTCAGTAGAAATTATTTCCTTGGGTAATAAAAGGGTAAGGTAAACTTTGCTTATTACATTTATATCTGAATCCTAGTATGATTGATTTAGAAACACAGAGGCCTATAGTACAGTATTGCTGTTGCTAATAACAGGCCAGAAGATTTTTAGAGAATTTACAAAGCCTCAGGACTAAGGGAGCGAAAGGGTGATCCTAACATAAGGAAAAGTGGTAGAAATGAAGTGTGTGTATAACAATTTTAACTCAGTTATTTTGCTACCTTTTCTGTAAAGATGAGATCTAGATTTATAGGTATTCTTGAATTAAACTAGCATAGAGCAATAAAAACTGTGTTAGAATTGATGTTTCCTGGAAACAGGGTGAATAATAAGAATAGGGAGGAAAACGTTCCTCAATTAAAATTTTGGATATCAATCTTTTCATAGATTAGACMCTTAAAGATGTTCTCTGAAAAGGAGTGCACACGACTTCTGAATGTGACCCAACAAGGTGTAAATTACCTGTATTATATTTTCATGATTATATAGTTAAGTGGAGGGATAGAATGTAAGARAATAGTGCAGAAGGCGGTCTCATGCCTGAGGAGTTGCAGCTGTACCAATCACYAAAGATTAGGARCAGGCCTGCCCTTAASAGGTCACAGCTGTGTCCAGTAAGAAGCATGCTACAAAAGAGTGGGTGAGCTGCGTGAGGGGAAAGATGGAGTTGGTTGGTTGTGCTGTGAAGAAGAAGGAGWAGGAGTCAGTGCTGTGAGGAGATGTCCATGAGAAATCACCCAGAAGGTATGGAAGATTTACACTAAGGTGACAACATTAAGTGAAGTAATTGAAGAGTTTTACGTCTTCCTCGAWTCGTGACAAAAATAAACACTGTTAAGATTAGTTAAGTCTTTTGTAATTTATGTACTCATGTGATTCCAAGGTCAACCATGAAATTAGGAAACTTGTTAACTTTCACTGATTCTAATTTGTTGGAAAGCACATTTCTATGTCCTCACTTTTCCTTTAAAAATATTTATTAATCATARGAAATCTCATATTTTTTGCCATTTTACCCAGAACCCTGCATTTTTCTATCAAATTAAGAGCAGTTAATCAACCAAACAAAATTTGTTAAATGATTGAGTTCTGAACAATCAAGGTTAAATCAACTTCAAAGGAAAGTAATTAGCTAAAATATTGAAATGAAAGCAAACAAAACAAATAAAATTGCTGCAAACCTTAACCTCAAGAATTAATCCAGAAAAAATACAAAATGCACTTCAGATTTCAGTGTCAAGGATATAAGTTATGAAACTTGATTTAAAAACTGATGCRAACTGTCTGGTTATAAAACAACATCCCAGAAATAGAAAATGTACAAAACCATAGAAGCAAATTTAAAAAAAGAAAAAAAAAAAAGATTAAATGGCTGATGTATTTTGCATTTCACTTTTTGTTGGTTGTTCATTCCTTTGTATATTTCATTTATTTAGTACAAAACCTTTAGAAAAAAGGATAGACAGAAGAAGAAAGAAACACAAAGTTCTCTTTAGTGAACACTTCAGCTTAAAATAATTTTACAAATGAGACTATCATAACTGAAGTAATGTCCTAAGTGGAAATAAAAAAGCTAAAACCTTTTTTTCAAAAGAAAAGACAATCTTTGTCAAGAATACCAGTTTCAAGTCTCAGTCCTTGTATGTTCACAGCTGAAATGCATAATGGTCAGTTACTTCTTTAACCTTCATCTTAAATTCTTCAATATGTGTTTCACTRGAGCAAGGAGTGGAGTCTGTAGCAGAAATGTGTTGAAGCAGTGGTGTGTGGAGGAAACACCATGAGCTGCAGTGTGACTGTTCAAATGGGGTCCAGGCTGCAACAAGACAAGGGAAACCACAGTGGAAAATATTGAGTGTCAAAATTTCACTGTGCTATGCCAAACTAGATCCAATCAGAGAAGCAATAAGGGCCTCTACCTACCCCTATGTAACAAAGATGCTAGCAGCTATGAGAGGCTGAAGAGGCATGCTTTAGGAAGGCATTCCATGAAGTCCCTAAAGATACTGGGCTCTCTGGGAGGCTCATGCCAATGCAGGGACACTCCTGAGKGCCACAGTCTATGGATGGCCCACACTGGGTAAGGGGTAACCATGAGGGATGGTGGCCCTGAGTGACCCAGGCCAGGCAGGAGCACAAATGAGCAGAGCAGCAGAAATCTTTAAAGGCAGAGATACCACCGGAACCTCCTAAGCCACTTAACACCTGGCTGGGTAAGCTGGACAGACTGAGCATTAGACATAGTGAAAATATATAAAATTGCAAAAGGAGAGAAAAGACAGTATTTATTTAGATGCAGGGGTGTGTGTGTGTGTGAAAGGGAGTTAAAATGTGCTTTTTTTTTTTTTGTTCTTGTTTTTCTCCTCAATATCTTAAAAAAAAAAGAGGTCAGCCGTTTGTGTTTTGTGTCAACAAATTAAGATGGGTAAAATTCACACTTCTAGAGTTTTTTTCTTGCCTGTGACATCAATATATAGGAAATTTACCATAAGGTTTGTATGAAAATTGCATACTATTACACTAATGTACACCTCAGTTTACAAACTATCTATCTTCACTTTATTAGCTTACAGTAAATACAGAAATATCTTAAAACTGAATTCGGAGTTACAAGTACAGAAATATACAGAATAACTATATCCCTGTATTTCTTTATTTGAGGTAAATGTTTAAATACATTACTTGTAGTAGGCTAAAAGCTAACAAACAGGCAAGAAAACTTCAATGTAGAATTTATGCTTACACACCTGGTTACTTAACTAATGGTCCTAGATAGGGAACAGTGTTTGATTATTCTTTCTAAGATACTGTTTCAGGATAAGAGAAACATTTTCTTAAGTTTTGCTGTGCTGTAAGTCGCTAAAAACCTTTTGAAATTTAGTGTGCTGCTTTATAAGCAGAGCCACTCATTGTCAGTCCATTCATTAACCAAACTGAAGGAATAGATCGTTAACAAGACATTACAGAACTGAACTCTATAATAAWTTTTTATATATTTAATCATATGCTATGACATATTTATAGAATATATAATTTTACATATATTTTATAAAATTGTTGCTGTATTTTAAGACCACTGGTAACCAAGCACCATGCATCTGCTTGCTCATTTTCCTCTGATGGGATGAGGGAGAGAACCAGAAGAATAAAAGTAAGRAAACTCATGGCTTAAGGTAAAGGTAGTTTAACAGGTAAAGCAAAAGGTGCAGGTGCAAGCAAAGCAAACAAGGAATTCATTCGCCACTTTCCATGGTCAGGCAGGTGAAAGAAARACCAGGCTCCATCCCATGTAGCAGTGACTTGGGAGGACAAACATCATTAATCAGACTGTGCCCCTCTTCCTCCCTCTTCAGTTAGCTTTCATTACTGAACATGATGCTGTATGGTATAGAATATCCCTTTAGTCAGCTGGGGTTACCAGTCCTGGCTGTGTCCCCTCCCAATTTTTTGTGCATGGGCAGCCTACTCACTTGTGGGGTGATGGGAAAAGCAGAAAAAGCCTTGACTCTGTATATTATACAATTTTATTATACAATTTTTATAGTAAGTTTTATTTGGCATAAACAGAGCCTTCAGAATGAGGAATAATAGACATATTTTAATAATATTAACACAGTGTGTTTCTTGTGTTKATCTGTGTGTAAAGAACTAGGCTATTTTCTTTAGAGCTATACTTGTTATCATTTTGTCCTCTCTTGGTATGACAACAGCAACAAGGTAGCGTCAAGTTCAGGCTCAGCAGGAGCAGGATGTCTTTACTGTTTTTCCTGCAGGGTGAAATATTCTTTTACYGTTAAACCTTGTTTTTAACTGATGGTAGAGTATAAAGGAATAATCTTGCAGTAGTGCACTGATGTCAAAAAAAAGTCCATTGCTATGTAACATATGCTATGGGGATTTTTGCTGCGTAGCTCTTTTGTCAATGAAACTGCTAATCAGTGTTTTAACCCTTGTTTAAGACAGGCAGTAGTCTCTTTCAGCTAAGATACTTTCCACATTCTGTTAATAGTGGAATGTTATTAAAGGGACTAGTATGTTAAGCACGTCCATGAAAACCTGGTCTTAGTGAACTTTAAACAGCATTAGAAAGAATAGCCCTGACCATGCATGGCTTTAGCTTTAGCAGTTCTCTCTTGATTTCAGTATTTGTCCTGCTTCTGTTATGATTCAGGCTGGCACTGAAGAGCAAAGAACAGAGTAATTTTATGCTTCCTAATATATACTTTTGATGATTAGATGATGTTTAAGCTGAAARTACATTAAGGAATTTCTGCATGATCTAGGAGATGTAAAAATAAATGAATTGACAGATTCAGAGATGAACTAGGTCTCATTTTCTTCCTTTTCAAATCCTCTCTCATTTTCAGGATTTATACCAGTTGCCACATTTCCTTGATTAGTAGAGCAARCATTATTTAGTGATTCTTAAAAAATCTTCACTAAAAAGATATATTTTGTATTTTACTGGATTATTAGTGTACTGCATAACACAGATTTTAAGAAAGATTTTTAGTCATAGCATTCAATGGAAGGCAGACTATAGCCATCCATATGCCTTAAAAATCTGTCCCATTGTCCTTGTAAGATGTAACTGTCATATGAGAAAAGAAAGGTATGTGCATAAATACGTATGTATTGCAAGATGCTCCTTGAGAGCACTGATGGCAGTTAGTTAGATTGTGCTTTGGCAGTACCATATAGCCTAAAGTTATTTTAGCCACATTTCAATCTGTCAGTAATCTAATCATTCAGTTCCACAAAACTTTTTTCCTTATATTTGAAAAGCCTAAGTATTGAAACTTCCTATTCTGTCTAATATTAAGGACAGCTWTCCTCCCTCTCAGAAAAGAAGGTGWCAGTTTATTTAATTCACTTAGTGCTTTTCATCTGCATCCTAAATTTTATCCTGGCAATATGAGGCTCTGTGTTTTTTCATGTCTGAACACATAACTCTTAGGTTCAAAAACCCATGTATATAATGACATAATGGTAGATAAATGAATTTCATGTTATTTCTGGATATCTTGAACAGCAAAGAGAAAGAAATTAAGTTGAAACCTTTCCTGCTTCTTTTCTGAAAAAAAAATCATAAATATAAAACTCAGTATTTACTTCTATACATAGTAGATCATCAATATTCAGATCATTGATGCAGATAATTTTTTTTTAGATATGAAAAATAAAATCTTTTGTAGTAAGACTTGTGCATGCTACTTTCAAATATAAAAGGGGCTTCTTTGTTTGTGTCTAACACTGAAGACAACACTGAATAAGATCTCCTGATATGTTTCAGATATCAATATTGTCTATATTACATTTAAGTAAAACAAGAAGTACTCAATTCTCTTCCTTTTACTTGATACTTTTCTCTAAATTTGAGATGCATTAGACCACAATTCTTTATCTATAAAAAATTAGGTCAGAAAAATCTTAACAGTGCTTTCCTTTAGCCTCTTTTTCTACTTATCTTCCCTACTGAGGAAGATATTTTCACAGAAAACACCTTACCTCTGTGCAATTATTTCAGGAAAATATTACTGATGTAAGAGATTAAGTATGATTTACTACCTAACTGGTAATGCAGTCCTGGAAATATTGATTATGAGATTAATACTATTCAGTTTTTTATTTGCTTAGCAGACTGATAGAAACTGCACTTAGGAAAACAGTGTATGATGCCTAGACTGGCAAGGTTAAAATTACTACTTAAAATGATGATGTCAGAAGTTTAAAAAAGTTTTGGACAACTAACCCCAGATCAATAGGATTACACTCAATAAAGTATTTCAAAGGAGAAATCAAATACATAGCTACAAGATGAGGAGAAAATGGCTGGGCAGAGCTGCAGAGAAGAATGTGGATGTTATAATGGATTGAAAAGTATTTTTGAAAAAAAAAAATCTAATTCTGAGGCAGACTAGCAAGATTGTTGTATGTCAGTCAAAAAATAGTAATAGCAAATAGAAATAGTAAAAGAAAAGTGGATTTCTAGTATCTGATGTTGGTGAGACTGCAAATGTAGTAGTGTGTTTTATAAGGATGTAAAAGAAATCTTACCTTTTTTTAAAGCAGTCTYTTTGTCTCCTTTCCTCCGCAATTTCCCTAATCAAGAAAATGTTCAGGAAGGAAGATACCTTATTATGTTGACTTTTATACACCAGCTCTTAAGGAAGATATTAGAAGTCTGGAGGAAAGGGAAAAAAAAAAAAAGAGTGGCAGTAGAATTGAGAAGAAAACAGAAAATATGCCTTTTAAGAGAAGATCTAGGAAGACTCAAACAATTTCGAAAATGTTGCAGCAGAACTGGTGAAGTAATTGTTCTCTTCAGCAATTTGGGTAATAGCAACATTATGGGGCAAGGGGAAAAAAGCAAGTATTTTCTAAATACAAGATTTTGAGGTGTCCCCCTGTGGAGGTTTTAAGAATGGGTTGAACAAACAAAACAGAAGTGTTCTTATCCTCCCTCAACAAATTAGGTTTCCTCAAAGTACCTTCATATTTAKGGCTACATGATTATGATGGGTCATACGATATGTCAGTTTACCTATGGTCTGCATATTTGATTATGAAAACACACCTTAATAGTAAACTGTTTTATGTGTAACTGCCCTGTAGTAATTTCCAAGAATTAAAAAGATGGAGTGAAATCTCGTCTGATTTCTGAAGGGCTTGGGTCCTTTCATTGCCATTCAGGTAACTTTTATTTATCTTTTGTTTACAGGTAAAGAAATAATAAATTCTTCTATTGTTTCAAAATTTTTCTATAGATTGATATTGATCTAGGATACATTAATTGTAGGACTGAACTTCTGAAAAGCACTGACAGGTTTTAGGACTGCAAATTCTAGTGAAAATTAATATTCACTCAAGTTATCCAAGAGCTTTTCCAATGAAYATATGTCTCTTAGGGATAAATAGCCAGGAGAGGTGAGGAGGAGGGGTAGTGAGGGCAGCTGTAGAGGAGGGATTACACTGAACAGTGCTTGCAGTTAGGTACAAGGTGGTTGAGATCCTCTGGGTTTAGTTTAGGGGAAAAGCTAATAAAGTAGCTGCTGTTGTGGGAATCTACTGTAGGTCATCCATCCAGTAGGATGACATCAGTGTCTTACTATATAAGGCATTAAGAGAAATCTCTAGATCAATTGCTCTTGGCCTTAGAGATGACTTCAACTTCCTAGATCTTAACTCGGGACTATCAAACATCATGCACAAAGACGTTCAGGGAATTGCCAAAGCACGTTGAAGACAATGTTTTGATACAGACACTAAGACAGCAAAACAGAAAAGGGGTAAAACCTGTTYGGCAGGCAGTCACTAGTCACTCCTTAGGGCTCAGTTTTAGGGCCAGTTCTCTTCAATGATTTTATCAATAACCTGGACACAGGAGTTTTGTGCACATAAAATAAATTTGATGACAACACTAAGACAGGAGAAGCTGTTGATTCTGTGAAGGATAGAGAGGCCTTACAGGGAGATCATGATAAACCAGAGCATTGGACAATTACCCATCACATGAAATTTACATAGCAAGTACTGGATTCTGCACCTGAGAGTATAATCCTGGATGAATGCATAGACTAGGGGACAAGAGCCTAGAGTGCAGACCTGCAGAARGGGATCTGGAGAGTACGTTTGATGACCAGCTCAATATATGTCAGCAATATGCTGGCCAGAAGAGCCAACTCTCTTCTGAGGGTTGTTAGGCACAGTGTAACTTACTGGTGAAAAGGATCGTCCAGCTCTACTCAGCACTGGTGCATCCTCACCTCAAGTGCTATGTGCAACTTTGCCTTTCTAAACGCAAGAAGGATGTAAAAATATTAGAATGTGTCCAGAGGATGGCAGCAAAGATGGTGAAAGGTCTAGAGGGCCTGACTTATGCAGAGTGGCTGAACATAATACGTTTGTTCAGCTTTGAGGAGGCTGAAGGGTGATCTCATTGCTGTCTACAGCCTCCTCATGGGAGGAAGCAGAGAAGGAGGTGGTGACCTCGTCTCTCTAGTGTCTGGTGATAGGACACAAGGGATGCCTTGCAGCTGCATCACTAACAGTTCAGATTAAATATTTGGGAAGAGCTCATTGATCAAGCAGTGGAACAAGCTCCCCAGGAAAGCAGTCGTGGCTCCAAGCCTGTTACAGCTCAAGAAGCATCTGGGGAATGCTCTTAGCTATATGATTTAGCTTTTAGCTTGCCCTGTCTGGAGTCAGGAGTTGAACTCAGTGAACYTTTTGGGTGCCTTTCAACACAGGATATTCTATAATTCTAAATAAGGTATCTCAGAATATTTTTATAGAAAAAAAGAGATGAGTTCGTCTAAGGCATGACTCATCTCATTCAAAATTAGATTTGTACTAGATTTGTACATATGGCTATCCAAATTGTTTCTTAAAAGGACATGCACCTCCCTATTTGCTATGATAGCATTTTAGAATTCCAGACAGCTCCTTTAGGCATGCCTGAAGTTATGCTATTTGAACTGTGTCCTTAGTCACCGTAGTACTTCAGCATTGCTAAAAAGCCTTCCAAAAGGAAAAACAAAGAAATGCAATACATCTAATCCAATACATCTAATTACATCTAATCTAATCTCCTCTATTCAAATCAAGGACTTTGCAATTTTCCTTTGGGAATASGATTTGAAAATAATTTGTGCTGTGACAATATTTTTTTTAATCATCCCTTCATTGCACTTAAAAGTTGTTAGGTCTTTTCACAAACTATAATCACTTACATAGAAAAGCTCATTTAGTTAGTAGTTCACAATAAATGAGATAAAAGTAATGTTCTGAATTTAGGCTATAAATAGTGCAATGAATTTCATAAACATTTTCAGGAAATTGTATTAGAAACAGAGTAGGGCTAGAAATAGGCTAAAAAAAAACCAAAAAAACCCTCTAGCCTCTATTTTTTTTTGTTTTTTACCATTTTCTTGTCTTCTATTTATTATATATGTGAAGTGTATTCTATGGCCACATTCTGCAACTGCCTGTACAATGTGACAATCTTTCCTGTTGATATGAATACAAATACATACACACAGATGCCTGGGGCATAACCTGCTAATTTTTACCTTATTTAAAGAAATCTCCCTAACTGTCTATCACCAGCCATGTTTTTCTCATGTTAATGTTTTTCTCATTTTAAATGTACATCAGATATTGGTGAGAAAAATCACTTTTCATAAAAACAAACAGATCTAATATCATTCATTCAGACTCTGAATGAAATCTAATGAAGCAGAAAAAACCCAGTAATGCTTCATTTATCTCCTAGCTCTGAAAAAAATTCTGGGTACTTTGAAAGGGAACAGTTTTCATCAATTACACAAAAAAAAATCAGCACATTATTAATTATTAATTATTAATTAATAATGTGTTGATTCTTTTTTGTGTGATAAGCAAAATAGACCCCAGTGAGGGCCCTCTGCTGAAYGGAGCAGAGAATTTAGTGACAAAATCACATGGAAAATGCCAAAGTAGAGAATGGTTTTGTTATCTTAATCTTTATAGTGAGACTGGCTTTCAGGAGTCTCAGGACCCTAAAACATGAGYGAAAGTCTAAAGCAGATTCACACTCAGTAGAGGATGACCAAGCTGAGGAACATTTAAAAACACTGGATACACACAGGTCCATGGGTCTTGATGGGATAGAGCCACAAGTGCTGAACAAGTTGCTCAATCTAATTGTAAGATAATTCCTAACTGTCTTTGAAAGGTCATGGCAAATGTGAGAGGTGTCAAAAGGATAGAAGAAAGCAATTTTCTCTAATTTCTTCCAGAAACCTTCTGCATAGAAGAGGTCTGTTAGGTCAAGGGAACAGGTGCTTTCTCCTTYCTTTACACCCTTAGAGTAGTTTTTCAGGTCCATTTAAATATAAGATACATTACGAAAGCAATTTTTGCAAGTTTGCTTCTTGATTCCCACAGGAAAGATGATATGCACATATTGAAAGGGACTGCAGTGTTCATGAGCCACATCCCAACCCTGGGTGATTGAGTCATGAAGAATAAACACACCTCCCCATCAGTCTGCCTCTAGGCTAGAGGGCCTTCATGCTAATAATTTTTTTTCTAGCAACTGGACTGAGAGAATGCTAGAAGTGATATTAAAAAAGTCTCTTCATATTTATAATCTACAGAATCATTGATTTCTGGAACAGAGTGGGACCAGAAGCAGATCTTGAATGTACAAAACATGGTTGAGGACATAAATAGTATTATGCCATCTTTTTACTCATTATCCTTGTCTTATAAAATGTRTTTTGAAAGACAGAAAGATGATGAAGAGAAGAACTAAAAGTAAACGCATTTAAAGCTAATTTTCCTTTAAATTTAWATTAAAGAGTAGAATAAATTAAGAAAATACTAAAATAGAATCAGTTGAACAGACAAAATTAATTTCAAAAGCATTTGGTGGGAGATTATGTCAGAATTAATATTGATGGAACAATGTGTTTGTTAAAACAACTTCAATTTCARAGGAATTAGGGATAGGGAGGGGATTTTATTTTGTATAAATTTATGAAGGTAACCTGGGCCACTACAGACCAGTGAGTCTGAACTTTGAGTTGTGAGTCTGTAGAAAATGTAATACATAGTAAAGTAAGTTGAGACATAGGCAAAGTTATTTTATTAGAGAAGATTGATAAAGATTTTTAGGGAAAAACTTCCTTCTACAAAGACTATTAAAGATTTTAAGAGAAGTCAAGGAGCAGAAGGACCAGAATTAACTAATCTTATTAAATAGGTGTAATTTTTTTTATTGTTCTCAAAAAAATCACTATTCATAGGTGTTTAAATGATGTAATCACTCTCAGCTAATAGCTAGTTTTCATAGAGTAACGATGTCTTAAAATATAACAGAATAGAAATAATTGGTCCATTTTCCTAGCAAAAAAAGCTGTCAAAAAATCTCCAAGATTATCTGTCTTGGGATCTGTACTTTTCACTGTAGTGAAATTTGGCCAGAGATGTAAAATAGAAGAATGAAATCTGAGCTCACTGTGAAGTTCTACAAAATATTCTATAGAATATAGAATTCTATTAACAAATATTAAAACCTAAGTGGATTGATCYCACCAGAATTGAAGTATAGTCAGCTCTGATCTAAGAGAGTTGTCAACACCCCTTTTGTACTTCCTAGAGAGAAAGTATGTCTCTAGAATGGAATTGTTTCACCTTAATGCAGATACTTATAATGAGTTGGTGTTTAYATACCTGATATTAATTTCCCTCAACATAGAATTATATTTCCTGACTGTGAGATGTTTAGAGGTATTTGTGTCTGGTTTCAAACTAACAGCAAATCTATCACAGGCCCTTTGCCATATCTTTCAGCACAGTGTGGATACTTCAGATAACCTAGGGTGTCTCAGATGGCACTAGATACTTAGGCTGAGGAAGCAGAAACATCGTGAATCTCCCCATTGACTAGAAAGATAGATACTGACACCAGATACAGATTTCATCTATGTTTGTAACTAGATAAACTGAATTCAGCCATGATCCACTGGGCAATAAAATCATAGACTCAGAACACCTGGGGTTGGAWTCGACCTCTGGATGTCACCTAGTCCAACTCTCTGCTCAAATTAGGGTCGCCTTTGAATTAATATGTATTCCACTATTGAGAAATACATAAATATGTGTGGAAAAACTGAACAAAAAACCTTATCTAAGATTATATAATATATTTATGATATAAGGCTTTAAATCTAACTTCAAGAGACTTTACACAAGACTGGATAATAATCTGGAATTGTAAGCATAGTACTCTATTGTCATCAAAACACACTCAGAGTACAGAGAGTTATTAGAAACAGAATGAAGAACAAAACATAAACACTGTAATGTGACTGAATAACTAAATTAGAAAGGCTGTAGAAATTCTTCYTGCTTAAAGAGAAAAATAAGGCTATTATGTTTTCACTGTTGCAAAGAGATGCCATAAGTAATATGATAGAATATTCTTTAAGCATTAAAATATAAGTTATACTGYCGGTATTTTAAGTTTTTCCAGATTACATCTGATTGTTGAGTATCAGAATATATGTATGCATTTGTTTAATATTTAAATACTAATTGGTATAAAAACTGAGCAAAAGAAACTAAATTAAAAGATAGTGTTCTGCTCTGCATGTATTAGTCATAGGAAATTCCAAGAAGTCTGTTGCTTATCACTGTGAGTAGTCTCAGTGTGATAATACAATGAATTTAACAAGTACCTTTATTTGCTAGTGGTTGTTATTGATATAATTTATCCACTAGTTAAACTAAGGAAACASAAACTCCATACTTTTTTTTTGAAATCTACATAATAGAGGAAAAATAAATCCAGCAACTGCTCTTCTAAATAATGTGAATATTGTTAGAGGCAATGCAGAACTGGAGTACAAGAAGTGATGTGATGACAGTGTCTGTTGTTGAAAGATACATCCAGTACACTTTCAAAGCTCATCTATATCCACTACTCTATTATAGATCAACTTTTCAGAATGAAAAAAGAACATAGCAATATTGATGTTTATTTATGTATTTGGCAGTATTTTAATCAATTTCCCATTTTTTATTAGTGTTATTTCATAAGAGACACTTGTAAAGCAAAACTATTTATTAAACTAAATAAATCTGAGCAACATGAGGTCCTGAAAATATATCATTAAATGGAGGGGGAAAAAAGGCAGTTAACACAGCTGCAGCCATTGTCATAGCGCAATAATGTGTGAATCTTTATCCAAAACTGTGTAGTGGTAGAGGTATAACCATCTCCAACACCAGTTCGAGTAGATATTCCTACCACAGCAGAGACCCTCACCTAGACACAACTGCTTTGATATTATGCTGCCATCCTCTTCTCTGGCAGTCCCTGCTGTTCTGAATTGCCCTAGAAATGTCTTCCCCCAGGGCCTAACCCTGTGTGAATCCTGCTCTGGTTGTGAGGCACTGGAAGGGCAGCAGGAGGAGGCGAATGGGCTGTGCATTTGGAGATTCACAGGGTCTTCAATGATCAGATAGAGACAACAGCCCCAGACCTTGCTCCAAGAAGAGACAACTGGAGGCTACCTAAAGATGGAACAGCGAACAGAGGTACCCAAACTGGAGGGGACTAGAAACTTGAGACTTCTGGAAAGAAGTAACAAACACAAGTTGTTATGTCTCAATATAAGAAGAGTTTTCTCTTTATGAGGGGGAGGAAACACAAGGAGATTGCTGATAGAGTTTGTAGAATCTTCTCCTTTGGAGACATTTGAATCTTAACTGGACAAAACAATATATCAAATGGAATTTGCTTTGAACTGAAGATTTTGCTAGGTGGCCCCTGGAGTCCCTTTCCAACCTACATGATTCTGTGATTCTATGATTGCTTGAAGAAATTCTTGTTGCATAACCTCAGTACTAAATGTATTCATAATTTACTCTTCTTTATAATTTGCTTTAGTTCAGTCTCACTGCTGTACTGAACTGAAACTCATCT
Source organism: Cardinalis cardinalis (assembly GCA_014549065.1). NCBI lineage: Eukaryota > Metazoa > Chordata > Aves > Passeriformes > Cardinalidae > Cardinalis > Cardinalis cardinalis. Next base: position 1,429,557 of record JACDOX010000048.1, on the reverse strand, counting down.
TTCTTTTGTTGCTTTCTTTCATCCTTTTTTTTTCTTTTGAAATGGCACAAAATCTTTATACCACTTTCATTTACTTCTCAACACTACCGTCAAAGTACTTACCAAGAAACTCTCTCGTAAAATTGCAGGGCAGAAGCTTTCCCTTGTTAATATAGTTTATGTTATTATAGCAGGGAATAGAATCTGAATATTTCATTTAYGTGAAACAGAATAAAAGACATGTTTATGTAACAGTTAGAATGCCTTCTTTCTTTAWATTTTTGGAAAAAACCTAAAAGTTTAATCTCTGCCTTGTGGTCCAGTATTCTGCTATTTATTAGGAAGTAGGAACTTGCACAAGTGAAGTTGTGTTTCTTCTTTAAAAGTAATTATTATAAAAGGAAATTGTTTTCTTAACTGAAATATTAACAGTGGCTATTTTCTTAAAGTTTTCTTAAAGTTTTCTCAATGTAGCTGAAACATTCTATATCAAGAATTTTGCCGTTGTTATCTACTTATGAATATCATGTAAAAGGATTTATAAAGTGTTCATTCAAATGCTTTGCTGTTATATTCAAGAGATTTGACATGATCTGTTTTATACAAAGTTATAAAAGGAGAGACTTAGTATCATTATTATTTATTAATAAGTGGATAGGTTTTTTTAGCTAGATTTTTTTTTTGTTTATCATTTGAAGTAATCAAAGTTTAAAATTTCGTTTCAATGTAGAGTTGGAGTATATGGTCATTTATTCACTGCCATATTACACCAAATGTATTGATGCTCATACCTCCAAATCAAAATCAAGATTTTGATTTAGAGGTATACAGTTTTTGATAATCTTTCAGTAAAAAATTGCTGTTCTGCTAATGGTTRACTACAACTTAAAATTCTCTTTTACCTGAATAAAAGAGCTTTGAAGGCCACAGGCAACCTGAAGACAGCACTGTAACAACTAGAGAACTATACACTTGTATTTAAGGAAAAAAGAGAAAAGACATTTAAAGGCGCTTAGAATTCTAATAAAAATCACTCATCAGATTCTCACAGAGTGCTTATAAATAGTAAATCAGTTGAAAGAAGGTGAGATCATTTTTGAAGACCCTATCCTGTTCACCATCAGTTTAACCCTTCAGTTAAGTTTTAAGCTGTTAAACATTCAATGGAATAAGAAGTGGAAGACGGGTTTCTTTCTGTGTAAATTCTGCCAACCTCACACAGAATAATTCTGACATTTCCTTGTGCTCAGTTAAGGTTTAATTAATGCAATAATGAGAAGCTTTTAACAAATTACAGAAAAAAGGGAAAATATTTCCTCCAACATTTCATGTCAAAATAAGTATTTACATGCATAATGAAATATCTACGTAATTAAAATGCACATCTTTTGCAATATTCATTGAACTGTAGAATGGTTTGCATTGGGAGGGACCTTAATGATCCATTCGATCCAATCCCCCACCATTAGCAGGGGCAGCTTCCACTAGATCATGTTGATCATAGCCCTAATCGACGCTTCCAGGGGTGGTCACCCACACCTTCTCTGGGCGATCTGTCCCAGTGCCTCACCAGCCTCACAGTAAAGAATTTCTCTTTCATGCCTAATCTAAACCCAGTTTCAATATGATTTAAATTGCTAAATTKTTAAATTGTTTAAGTCCATTCTGGCACCTGCTTGCAAAATCAAAACCTGGGCATTTGTTCTAGTAGCATACTGGTCAAAAGATTACACAACCCTGTTGTTTTCTTTTGCAACAGGGAGTTAATTTATGCATGTAAAAAGGAGGACAGAGCTCTTGTCTGGGAATCCAGTTAAAATCCCAAACATACTAAAAACTCTAGCAATAGTTTCCTCAGGCCACAGCTGTTCCCAGGTATTTTTATGTAGTAGCTGGGGTTTCACCTCCCATTTGTTACATTGTGTTTTTGTGAGTTGGGGTTTGGTTGTGTGTTTCTTTGGCTGGTGTTTGTTTGCTTATTTTGAAGAAAATACTTATAATTGTCAAATCTTCCTTTTACTGCATAAACCTGAAATGAAGGTTGGAATTCTGACTTGAAATTCTTTAGTCCCTGAGTCTGCAAATTGTTTACCATCCAAATATGAAAAAGAGACATAAGCTTTAGAGCAGTTAGAACAAAAATATCAATGAGTTACATGCCTCACTTTAGGAGTATAGCTGACAGTGCACAGTTGGTAAATAAATTTTCATTGATTGAAGAAGGAATTAAAATACATGCCATTTCTCAACATCTAATGTATATAGAAACCTACACMAAGCAAAACAAAATAATTAAGGTGCGGTTAAATGCAGAATTCTTCCTTTCACTGGTGTTTGATGCTCTATTTCAGTAGAAACATTTTTTACCTTTAAAGATAAAGGCATCTAGGCCAAAAAAACTTTGCCATTTCTCTATTAGAACTATCTCAAATTTGGCAGATATAAACCTTCTATACTATGTAGTTCAGTCCTCTTCGAATAATGTGAGACTAGACACCAATATACCATTATTCTATATTGTTACTCTAGGCTACTATTACCTATAGTTGTAGGTAACACTTTTATATTKAACTTTCAATTCTCTTGACACAGTGGTTATAGCTTTCCAAAATCTCACCTATCTTCCATGTCCAAAAGTCCAAGCAGACTTTGGAACTACTTTTTCTCACTTATATTAACTCCAGCATCTTTGTTCTGTGGTAGCAGGTTTTGGAAAGTTTTATTCCTTCTCTCGGTAGTCCTCAAAGGCTTCTGAAGTGCCCACATGTCTTTTTGAAATTCCATAATCATTGATACATAAAAAGCTACTTTAGGACACAAAGCTGGATTGAATTAGAACACACCAAAATTGAGTCCACTCATAATCCATATTCCTCTTGCAAACCCAGAGCTAACAATATTTTCACATTAAGAGTCTGTCAGTCAAAGATTTCTTTTAGGTTCCTTCTAAAATTTGAATAATAATTTATCTGCATATCTTAATCCGGTAGGAATCTTCAACACTGCAAATTTCTTAAAGAGCCTTTCCAAGATCAACTGGATCAAGAAGATATCTTTTAAGTACCATTACTGGAAAAAAAAAATACAACCAACTAACCAAAAACCCCAAAACCCCAACCCACAGAGTTCAAGTCATTTTCATTTGAAAACAGAACAACAAAACATAAACTCTATCTGGTATCACAGTGTGCCAGCTAGGAGACTTTCCTAGCTGTCAGTATACATGAATTTCAGCTTTTTGTTACTTTGAAAGAAATTTGATAATAAATTAATTTCTTTCAAAAAGCCCAAAATCTGTGAAGATGAATGTTTCTGGTATCTCCCCAGTGACATGTATCTGAATGTCAGTGGTATGGAGTGTTTTGCTTTTCTTTTTGCTACCAGTACTTCTGCAGCAGCAGCAGAAATTATTTCAAATCTGAAGAAGAATAATTTCAGCTTTCTTTATTTGAATGTGGAAACATCACATCCTTGCTGAAAATATAGATGAAGAGTATCAAAGTTTAGAATCAAATATAGATGTATGCTTCTATTCTTTTTGGTTTTACTGTATTTCAACTTTTCATTTATTGTCTCTCAGCTTTATCAGAGATGAATTGTTAAGAAATGGGTACAAAGTGCTCTTTGCTCTGTTCAAAAATATCAATAACTTTACAAGTGACTTTTTAATGACCTCTAGTTCATTCTCTTTAGTTAGGCTTGATCTACACAGTTTCTGAATACAGACATGTTGAAGTAATTTAAAGTGTACCATCATTTATTCCCCACAGATAGGAAAAAGTTTGTACAGTCTTAACCAATACAATTTTTCTTTTGCTGAAGGAGTGGATGACTTAATACTTTGCAGGTTTTCCCAGAGGCTGCCAGTAGTCTTTTGAGGCACTATTTTGGAAATAAAGCAATTTCCCCCAAAAATCCAGATCTTGTATTGAGGGCATTACTTCCTTCAAGACCATTTTTGATTTTTTAATAGAAATTTCTGACCCACTCTGCCCAGTGAATGGGGCTCAGTTTCTCGACTCAGACTATACGATTTCAAACCCATGCATTTTGACTGGAATTTGAAAAAAACAAACAAACAAAAAAAAAAAAAAAAACCAACCCTGCCCACCCCTATGGTGCATTTCATCATCCCACAGCTCTTACCTGTTGCTAAGGGTAGGAGGAGTAACAAAGTCTTCAACTCTGGATCTCAAAGACCTTCAGAGGAAACTGTATTAAGGAGACATTAGCTAGAATTTAAGCTCAGTGGGCTGCTTAAATTTATGCTGGAGGCCACATTAGATTGAAACAACTGTAAAAAAAGAACACATATTTTAAACACATTTTGCAATCCCAAAGGGCAGGTTTCCTGTACTCTGGCTCCTGAGTCATATGCATTGATCATTCAAGGGAAATATATTTGCCGAGGAATCTGTCTCATGTTAAGTCACACAACAAAGGTGAGCTAATGGTAAATGACTTTAATCATCAAGTTTCTATCTGTGATTTATCTTTGTCTCCTGCTTCCTTTGATGGAGCATTATCACACTGTGCTTATTATGCCAAGGTAATTTCTCTTTGGAGAAGAGAAAGCTTTGGTTGAAAATGGGATGCATCTGTGTGACTGATCAGTAAGCTTCTACAGTGGAAGAAGGCATGGAGGAGGTGGGCCAAGGTGATGTGCTTGAGAAGTTCAGGGTAGGATACAAGGAGTGAGCACAGGTTTAAAGAAAGCTGAACTTACCTGAACACTAAAGAGACCAGCAGGTGGCCATTGTGTTACTTACATGGCTGTATCAGTCAAGTGTATCTGCTGATTGTCTAAATGGCTTTCCCTGAGTTAATCAAAAATGTTAATATTTTCCTGATTTAGTCAGACCAGCCTGGGCAAAGTGGCTCCCAATAACTAAGCAACTTTCAAAATGAGAATTGGAGAGAGTAGTAGCCTTGAGCTGCCTTCAACCTGTGTAACGTCTCCCAGCAATTAGGAATGCCACAGCRTTGTGGCTGTGAACATGCAAAGACCAGTAACAGGAATCGTGTTTGCATTCTGATACAACTGCACACTGCAATTGCTGTRTTGTGCTTGTCTTGTGATATCAATACATTGCATTATGCTAAATCAAAATCTTTTGTAATGTCAATTATCTTTAAGTAAATTTTACATTGAAACATTAAACCTCCCCTATGTGGAAAACCTAAATGAACCTGGTYAGAGAGTACTGGGCTGACAGGGTGATATCAATGCCAGGTCAGTGGATGAAGTGATATATAAGGAGAGACTAAATACTTCTCAGCCTCTTGGTTGTCTTGACATTTCTTCTAAGATCAATATTTTCAGGGTTGTAAGAGATTTCTACAAAACAGATTACACCAACAGTCAGTTGGAGAACTGGGACTACAATATCCAATTTACTCCGCATCTTTGACAACATTTAAACAAGCAAGGAGGTGTCAAACATAAAGAAAAGCTCTCACTTCCTGTGGCTGAGATTTTTTAAGAGTGGTTTATCATGGGACTCATTTCTGGTCCCAGTACCTCTGGCCAAATGTTGACATTCAAAAGAATGCTGGCATTCCAGAATAAACAGACTCCATGCCTATATGCAAATTAAAAATGTGCTGGAAGCATGGAGTTCAAAGAAGTGGGACAATGAGGGTGAGTTTATTTTTTCACAYGACACTAAATGACAACTATTCCAGAGATCTAAAGGGCTCATGTTGAAAGGATAAAGGTGGAAAATTACAAAACCCACTGACTTCAGAGTTTTAAGAAAATTACTGAGAGAGATAAACAAGTGATATAATCAGATTTTGTAAACATAACTCTTTAGAATGATGTTTTAACTRCAGCAAAAAGGGCATAACAAGAGCCAAGACAGACAAATGCAAATTGAAAATAAGGGACGACTAGAACAGGTCATTAACAGTTGGTGCTCAGAAAGATTACATCCACTGATGCTGCTACACAAAATTGCTGGGGAAGGGATTAAACAGCTGACCAGCTGCATCAAAACCACACCTCCTAGAATAAGTAAATTATTATATGCAAGGCTCCAGACCTACTGCAATTCACCTCTGCATATTTGAGGTTGAGTAGTACAGTCYTGAGAGTCTCCACTCTGTGACTTCTGGCCTAAAGAGACAGATGAATTAAATTCAATTACCTGTGTTTGTATGAAGTAACTGAATGAAATTCTATAATTTATTAAACACAGGAAGAAAGATTAAATTATGGATTTTTTGTCATCGTGACTTTATGCTTTTGGAAATGTACAGTGGAAATTCATGGTAGAAATACATTATTTCATGCAATAAAAGTAAGGTGTAGGTATGTTTGTATGTTTTTGTGGTTTTAGTAACTATAATCAGCTAATAATGACAAAAAATTCCAACAGAGACTTCTGCTTCTGTACAGTCTAAACCTTCTGCCATGGGCAGGGTCKTCATTAACTTTATCAGGTTGCTCAAAGACCAATCCAAACTGACTCTGAACACATCCAGTCGTGGGGTACCCASAACTTCTCTGGGCAACCTGTTCCACTGTCTTTTTAAAAAAATTAAAAATTTCTTCCTCATACCCAATGTAAATTTACATGCTTTCTGTTTAAAACTACGACTCCTTGTTGTTTCAGGCCTTGGAAAAAGTTCTTTCCATCTTTTTTATAAGCCTCCTTTAACTACTGAAAGACCACCATAAATTCTGCCTGAACCCCTCTTCTTCTCCAGGCTAAACCACCACAATTTTCTTAGCCTTTTCTCACAGAAGAAGTGTTCCAGGCCCCTGAGGATTTTTGTGACCATCTTCTGGACCTGCTCAATTAGGTCCAGRTCTTTCTTTTACTGGGAACCCCAAACATGGACACAGTTCTCCAGGTGGGGTCTCGGTAGCGGGATGTTCTGCCTAAGCAGGGCTATAGCCTGCCCCACGGGCACTGCCATTCAGCACCACCTCGATTCTGGGGTTTGATGCTTTTTGTCAGCACCACATTTTGGAGCTGCAGCTCAAAAGGATGAGTGGGGGAAAGATGACATTAAAGGATAGAGTACCCACAGCTGATGCCAACAGCTTGTCCACTGGGGAGAGTGGAGGCAAACAGGTCCTCTTCTCAAGGGTGTATGGCATTCCTGAAATTGTGCTCCCCAGGGATAAAGTCAGCGGTACAGGACAACACCTCAGTTGTGCCCACATTGTGCTACACTCTACCCTCTTGCTGCAACCAGGACACCAGGGTCTGCTGTTGTTAGAGTTGAAGAATGCTGAGACTAACTTGACTGACATATCAGACTCATCATGAGGACACTCAAGACAGATCTTCCCTGAATGAGGCTGGTAGCAGCAAGGATGTGCAGGCCTTGATACAGAAATGAGTCAAAAGTGTTGAGCAGAAGAAACCAACAAGTTGGTAACACTTTTTTCAGCACAAAGTCTATTTCGCTGAAGAAATCTGACAACACATTACCTAAAAAATATATATGACTGGCAATCAATCACTTTATCCAGAAAAAGCCCAGTCCCACTTTTGCACAGTGTGGACCTCTGGTGTATCTTCCTAAGATCCTTCCCTTGAATGGGAACATGCCTCAAGGTTACTCCTTGAGGCTGAGCAACAGATTTGCCCACAGTCATTGGTATGGGYGAGTAACACCAATCTCAACTTAATAATTGTTTTGCTAGCTTTAATATAATTACCTCAATATAATTGCTTAAATATAATTGCTTCAATATTGCTTCCAAAATAGGACACTACTCTAGCAGGTATAACTATCCATGCTTTGTAGCAAATAATTCTGATTAAGCTATTTTTGTCTAATTATTATCATCATTATAATCATTCTACAATTTAAATAAATCCTTTGGTTTATTTATATAATTGTAATTGCTTTGTCATCCTTAATCCTGCAGGAAAAAAGTTCTATAAAGTTTTGATTACAGCTATGTAATTCTTTAGACGTAAGCAATTTAGACGTAAGTCTAAAGAATTACAGCTATGTAACTCTTTAGACGTAAGTCTGGGGTTATGATTGGATCCAGCCACACCTAGATTCCTCTCTGAGAAGGAGTTAAAAAGCAAGGGGGTCCTTTCTGTGCCCTGTGACTCAATGGGAGGCCTTCTTTAATAAACTTTGTCTGAAGCTCCCATTCTACCTATGACATTCTCATAGGAGCAGAACAGGCAGAGAATGACCTCCCTTCACCTGCTGGCTACACTTCTTTTTATGCAGCCCAAGATACAATTGAGTTTATGGCTGGGAGCAGACATGGCTGGCTCATGTCCAAAATGCCCGTGGAAATACGGATTTGTATTTTCCCTGGGCAGTAGAAAAAAATGTATTACAGTTCTCAGTATAATGGATTTTTCATAAAAGAGTATTTTGGATGTGACAGGTTTCTGCTGGGTCGTTTAGCCAATGACTCTGCATTAGAGGAGGAAATATTTTATTATTTCTAAGCCAGGTCTCACACAGTGGTGTAAATTGGCTTTGAATCCTTCACTGAGGCTGATTGCATACCTGCCCTTGGCAATCTTTTCCAACATTCATCTGCCAWAACTGAAGGATTTCCTTTCCTACCATACTATTCCCTTGTCAATGCTGATTTTCAGGCTGAAGCTTCAGACATGTATTCTTTGTTTTCAGCTCGCTATCTCATAAAAAGGAAAATATGAATTATATAATATTTGAATGATCTTTATTAATTTAAAAAACCTGTTAACTTTTCTTTCTAAAAGTTGTTTGGTTTTGGGCTGGGTTTTTTTGATGACAAACCATTTATTTTCTTATAAAGAAAACACCAGTTATTAAACTCTGCCTTAGTAAGCACCTAGTTCAGATTAATGCAGCTACGACCCAAATAGGTCACTCAGGAGAAAAATTCAGAACATTGTTCTTTATAAGAGCCAAAAGTAAACTCAGCATTATAATGGTGCTTTATGAAAATTAAAAATGTTACACCAGAAATATTACCTAAAAGAGGTTTCTTCCCAAACCACTATTTTTAGCAGGAAAGTGATACCCTTCCAATTGCTGTGCCACCGCCCATCAGTTCCTTTTAATAACAGCCTTGTATATTTATTTTAAGGAAAAAAAAAAAGCTGTCATAGAGCTAAATATTCTAGAAATGAAAGTGCTTTTTCTTCATGAGATGCTATTATCATCTATAAAGCACATTTGTTTTCTGTGGCTTAAAGTAAAGCTTTCCCCTTTGCTAGTACAAGGGCTGTCTTCTGAGTAATTGGCTTCAGACATACTATTTCATCACTGCCTAAATTTTTTACCTATGTTATTTTCTCTTCCATCAATCTCTAAATGTCAAAACTCAAATTGGTTACTGTCTCTACTGCTTTCAGACAAGATAGCTCAATTTAATGCTGTGTCCCTAGGAGGAGGAGAGATGCTTCTAGAACAGAAAGACAAATAAACAGGGGGAAAAAAAAAGTAAAAAAGCTATCAATCCTTCAAGACAGAAACCACAGGATCTTAATATTTAGGAGAAAAAATCAGCAAGATCCTACTTCTCCATCTCTTTCTTCTGTACTTTATGATCTTAGAATATCCCAGCACATTAATGAAAGACAGCTGATGAGCAGATTTCCTTGCAGCAGGCACTCTGATATTTCCAAACTTTTCTAAATAAAATCTGTGTAAAAGTAAAGGGGGTACTTGCTTAATGCCTCAAAAATGAAAAGTTTTATGAAAAATAAGAATTTTAAACCTGATAGCTGACTATTATTCGCACCCCATGAATCTAGGCAGATTTTCTGTAATTATCACTATTAGCCAGAAAAGGTAATTTGCTTACCTATTATGATGACTCTTTTCATTGTAAGGAATCAAGGATTTTTTTTATAGTTTTTTATCAATATTAACAGTTGYAAAGATCAGCAGGATAACAAATGTCTAACTATAGAAATACTGGGTCTTTTTAGAATTGTATGCTGATATATATAGAGACTGTCTCATGAAACACTGAAGGTGTAGACAAAAACAATCTAAGAACAAATCAGCATTACACAGGTTATATATGAATAGAGTCACTGTCATATGAAAAAGGAGGATTTTCTCAAACCCTTAGTGTTTGATTAGTCTGTCAGCCCTTCARGAAAGCCAAGACTCTTGTGTCCAACCAATCTACAGTGTCCTGCTCCACCCTTGTTTAGTCCCTTTTAAAATATATTGTGCACAGGAGGTCAGGTATTCTGACCAGGATCTGCCCATGGAGTACCAGCTATATTTTTCCTTGATTTCTGTACTGTTATCCTTTCACCCTCAATCACCTTCCTTCAGTCGCACAGATCAGGTCTCATATTTGAGATAGGAATCTCCTGTGCTTTCTAATTTCTCTAATGTTTCCTTCAGAAATCATAGAAACATATAATCAAAAAGTGACTTTGATTGAAAGGTATCTTAAAAATCTTCTAATTCCAATCTCCTGCTGTGGGCAGGGACACCTTTTACTAGACYGGGTTGTTTAAAGCCTCATCCATGCTGGGCKCAAAGACTTTTATGTTCACATGAAAGCAAAATTTTATTCAGTATGGAATTTTTTCCTAACATCCAGGTAAAGTTTACCCTCTTTAAGTTTAAAACCATTACCCCTTGTTTTATCATTACTTGTCTTGCTAAATAGTCCCTCTCCAGCTTTCTTGTAGYTCCCCTTCATGTACTGGAATGCTGCTATTGAGTCTCCCCGGGGCTTTTTTTATCCAGGCTGAACAGACCCAAGTCTCAGTCTGTTTTCATAGCAGACGTACTGCAGCCCCATCTGAAGCAGCATCTTTGTGTCCCTCCTTTGGAATCACTGCAACAAGTCCATATCCTCCTTTAGAGGTGCCAAAACAGAACACAGCCCTCCAGGTGCTGTCTCAAGACAGTAGAAGAGGAGAATCAGCTTCCTTAACCTGSTGGCCACACTTCCTTTGATGCAGCCCAGTATAGAGTTCCCTTTCTGGGCTGCAAATGCACACAGCCAGGTCATRGTGAGCTTTTTGCTAACTCACAAGTCCTTCTTCTCAGTGATGCATTCARTGCCTTCTCTGTCCTGCCTCTGAAATAAGATGAACTTGTATGAATCATGGTTCAAACTTGAACATGAAGATTGCTTGATGTTTGCCACAGCATAATACTGTTTTGTGCTTCTCCCTCTTTGTATTAACTAAATCACGGTTTTCTTTTTTAGTGTTTGATATCTATTTTTTCAGTGATGATTCAATTATAAATATTATTATTCTTTATTTCATAAGTGAAATCATTATGTATTTTTCTGCTTCATATGGAATTATAAGTCAAATRCCAATATTTAACAAAAAGTAGTGTAACAAGCAGCAAAAGTGCAAGTAAGGTTCTGCCTTCTCAGGCTTGACCATTCATGACTGAAGCATTATGCAAAGCATGTAACAGATGAAGAAATAAACAAGCCAACAAAATCCAAACAAGAAACCTATCAGAATGACTTATTTTCCTGTGATTCTATGAAAATGAGTCACAGCTTCCTAAATATGTACTAAAATAAAATGCWCACTGTTTTATGCAGAACAAATACTATTCAGAACATCTCCATTTGGCGTTGAAGGAAAAAAAAAATCTTTTTCTACACAGATGATCTTAAACAGACTAAAGAAACCCAGAGCAATAAATCCAAATTTACTGAAATAAAATAATCCAAATTTACTGATTAAATAATCCAAATTTACTGAAAGGTAAAGCAATCCAAAATATATAATTTTAAATATATAAATTGACCTYCCTTTGAATAACACTAACAACATTAATGGTAAAGTGCTTGGAGAATTAGGACATATATAGAATCTACTTCATATGGTTAGTATTTTATTAAATATTCAAATAGATGGCCATTTGAAGGTTTCCATACTGAAATCAGAAATTTAGTTCTGAGTTGGAAAGAAAGGTAGGAGAGCAGAAGTGATTACCTCAATTTTAAGTCTCTCTTTTTTCTCAGACTTTTGGCTTCCTGAAGGATTTTAGATACCTCTACAAAYTCACACTGGGTACTTATTTCTCATCTTCCATTAAAATGATAGGAAATACTAATGAACAGATAAACCAGTGAACTGATCCATGAAAGGTGGTCACCAGTACCTTGTGCTTGTAGATAAACTCTAAGTGACAAGTATCYGTCTACTAAAGGTTTATGGATATGTATCTGTATGTAAAGTTTGTCACTACAGAATACACCTACTAAATACAAAAGTATATTTGGAAGTGGAGTTTTCAGAGGGTTAAACAGCATAGAAATTACTCAGCATTAGAAGGGCTCTGGGTGACAAAATTAAAATAGGACATGTCACCATGATATTTTCTGAAAAATCCCTTCRCCAGGATTTCTTCTCCTGGGAAGCTGGGAAGCTTCAGCTTCTCCCTATTTTGCTGCTTTGGAATGTGATTTGGAGATTGTTTATCCAGCATGTCAACTGTTTTTAATTAATGACCAATCACTGCCCAGCTGTGTTGGACTCTGATGAGTCAGTCACCAGGTTTCATTATCATTCTTGTTAAGCTTTCTGGTGCATCCTCTCTCTTTCTTTAGTTTAGTTTTAGTATAGCATTCTTTTAATATAATATATATCATAAAATAATAAATCAGCCTTCTGAGAACATGGAGTCAGATTCTCATCTCTCACCTCATGCTGGGGACTCCACAAACACCACAAGGAAGGACTGTGATGAATTGAGCATCCTTTAGTTATGTGCCCAAAGATTCTAATATATCTATATATCAACATCTATATCTACATATATACACATATAGATATACATAAATTTGTGATTATGGCTCTTGAACACTAAGATGCTTTTGGCTTTCATTGTGACCTAGGAACAATGTGAGCATTTTCCTGCATCTCCCCTTTTTAGTAAACCTCTCTTTAGTACCCTCTTCCCTTAGTTTTTACTTTTGATAGCACAACCTCTGAAGCTACATCAGAACTTACCAGGTTTCTGTTYGTAGCAGAGTTGGCTTACTGAAGATATAAATACTTCAGAAAAAGCTAGTATCTGGTACAAGGCTCTGATGGTTCAGGCTACTGACAGTGAAGCGTAACTACGCAGTATGAACAGTAACTCAAGGAGAAATTTTAATACAGTAAAAATATWTTTTAAATACTTTAAATATATGGTTGCCTAAAGAATCTGTACATTATCTAATCTTCTGTATGACTCCATYCACCCTAAAATATTTAATGACCCACAGGTTCATGTTATAGTTAGAAGCAACCTAAGAAGAAGTAACTAATTTTCCTTTCCTTGGTATTGTCACCAGGATTATTCTGTTCCTTCAAGTTCTCAGAAAACCTTATCTACATTCAATGGAATTGTGTCTACTTTTTTTAATGSGTTTTGGTCACACTACTCTCATCCCATTGCCATGGTAGGTGAATAAATATTAAAATTGCAAAATTAAAACCCAGAGGTAGAAGTGGTTTGTTTCTTTCAGTATTTTTTTCCTATTAAGTTGCCATAGTGCATGCTTGCACAGATGTTTTTTTGTCATGTGCTTTTTTAATGTTATGCATTAAAAATAGAAAGGCTGGGAAAAAAAGAAAATAGGAATCTAAATGAAGAATTTGGTTTGAGGAAAGGAAAGCTATACTTTTTGCCTAACTTTAAGTCAAGCACAACCTCGAAATGTGTTTACTAAAGTACCATATTAACACTATGTGATGAATGAGATGAATTTGACCTGCAGTTTAGGCTTGTCAGGGAACATCAGCATATTGAGAGACTGAGAAGTTTAATAGAGTCTCCATTTCCCCATGGATAAGTAACCCTCATCCTATTTCTGGGTKGTAGTAGTTGTTGTTTCAGTATTTTGTGCAGTTGATTAATGAATTTCAAATCCTGATCTCTATTGTTTCTCTCCAACTCTCTCCAGATGGAAGGAGAAGACATGAGAAGAAAACTCCGTTGGGATGTGTAAATCACACAAAATATATAACAGAAGTGACAGAATTTAYATAAGGATCTGGAATCTATCTCCAGCTGGATTATTTTGTAAGGACTGGTAGTACGTGGAAGTCAAATAACAGCAAGAAAACATTTCAATATATATACTTTACATGAATACACGCATTCATTAAAACTCAGAGCTACTAGAATCCTGAAATGGCAAAAATAATAACCTAGATCTCATCAATATAGATTTCAGATACTTRTTGTGGCTGATACATTTAATTTTAAATTTAAACTTTATCTGAATAACTTATTTGTTTTTGGGTTTTTTTTACATAGTTCTTCACAATTAGTATCCATGAACATAACTATGAACTTATATAATATTTTCAACTACTTTTATTAGTCTCAGTGAAACKAATAAATATTAAAACAGCTGTCTTCCAGAGCATGAAAATGTTGTAACTGCATATACAAAAATTTCATTAACAGTTGCCGTAGTAATTATAATCGCTTTCCAGGGAAAAAACAGATGCAATAGATTGAGATGAAGCCTTACTTCCAAAAGTGATATACATCACTCTATTTTGTGATATATATTTCTGCAGTTATAAATCAAATGGTTGCTACATGATACCATATCTTCCTGATGAAAAAGCATTCTTTTGATCAATTCACTTTATGTGTAATAGTTAACATACTCTAAAATCTAGTGAAAATATAGCACTTAGTAAAGAACTTAATTTCACTGATCACCAGCTTATCTTCCAAAGATGAGATTGTAAATTAAAATTTAAAGCTTGGTTGAATTCTATATAGCAAAACTTCAAGACACAAATCACTCCTTTTTCCTTAGGCTGCATAATTTCTCTCCGTCTGTCTCCCTCCTCTCTGCCCCAAATTTTCTTTCTCTCTCCTCACTTCCAATTAAAATAACTCCCTTCTCTCAGATTCCAACTACCAGTGTTTTCAAAGAATGCCAAATTTATGCATAATAAACTAAAGAGACATTTTTTTTCTCTGTTTGTATTTAGACCAAAGTAAAGAATTTTGTACCTAAATTTTGCCAAATTCTTGCCAGTTACAATTGTTGGTTCAGTAAAAGATGCTATCTACAGCCTTTACGGTCTTCTAATGTTAGAACAAAATAGCTTTAATGGAGTACCAGACAAATTCCCACTAGGTCCAGTGGGGTTCTAAAGTTTAAATACTGGTAAGAGCTTATGTCTCCATATCCATATGTAAAATTATTTAAACAAGGCATAATCTAAAGAGGTCTCTGAGATACATGCTAAAGTATGACAATAGCAGTGAACATTTATGGCAAGTGCCTTAGACAGATATTAAAAAAAACAAAGGTTTTCTGATTCTTGTAATTTTCAAAGTTAATTTACGATCTGTAAAGACAGATTCTCCCTCAGAACATTCTGGATGCTTTGATAAAAAGAGCAATAGAAATTTTCTTATTACAAATTTTTGAATGGGTCAATATGCATCCTACATTTAAAGATCAAATTAATTATGGCAAATCTACRTTTGATTTAAGCTATGATAGGATCTATTATACCAGAATGTTAAACACAGATTTCCACAGTATCATTTAGCATTAGSTATGATTTTTCCAACCCTAATAATATATTTTTTTTGATCAAGATGATAGATGAAAATTTACTTTAATTTAAATTTCATTAGTCATTAGTTAAAATTTGCAAAGCACTTAGAAAAAGTCAAGCTTCAGACATACATATACAGTCAGRAACTTCAAATTTCACTCATTGTTCGCATCACTTGTTCTTCTCACTGAACAATTGACAAATTCCTTGCAGACCTTCCCCTTTATTTACTTTCTTACATGTTCTTCAGTTACAAATCTCACATGGAGTACTATATCTATCTTTCTGTATTGAAGGCAAGGATTATTTAAGAAAGAAAACGGTTAAATAGCATAGGATAGACACCTGTATGTAAACAGCTGCTCTGAAAGCTTGATAAACAAGCTTATGAAAACACAAAAGCAAACATTTAAAAAAAAAATATTATTGCCAATATTATCAAGAATAATTGCTAGGTAGAGGCCTTTCATTAGATGAAGGAGGGCAATTCTTGGAGAATGACAAGTGTGCTTTTCTTCATCAGAAGTGAGTATAGAGATGCCAAAGACTAGAGTTCCCAAAAGTTTCCAAACCCATACAGGCATCACAAATCCAAACATTTCCATCTACTCTTAAACTGGTGTCATTCAGGTTGGAAACAATGTCCAGCATAGGAATCTTATGGMAAAGTCCTAAACTCTGTTTATTACAAAAGCTAACTAGTAATCTCAGGCACAGATGTTATACAGCAAGATATCAGTAGCTATCATCAAACCACATGCAGGTCATAACTTACAAATATTATAACTTACTTACAAATATTATAACTTACTTACAAATATTATAACTTACTTACAAATATTATAACTTACTTACAAATATTGTTTCAGACACTTGTATTTACTCCTGCTTTTTGGAGCTGTTTATTCACTGGTATACTGGATTTTTAAAAATAATTTCTGAAGTGCTTAAGGCTTCTTAGGCACTGAAAAATAAACTTACAAAGATGTTTCTGGATTCATTCAGTCCATTCAGAAACCAAGGTACTGGTAAATTAAATGATACTGAAAAGAATATATGACCTGTTTAGTATTCTCTATCTAAGAATCTAAACAATGGCATTTTACAAATTGAAGAGAAGCACTTATGAATTCTAGTGAAGAATTTCTGAGGTTTAATTTTTTTTTTTTTTTGGTCATAACAGAAAGACAAATTATTGAAGTCAAAYATTAATGTTAAATACACTTACTGGAATGGAAGAAGTAGGAGAAAGAACTTCTGAGGCTCCAGATGCTATTTGAGTCTTAAAGTTTTTTTAGAAACTGAAAAATAAATCAAACCAAAACCTTAAATATGTATTCTAATAATAACAACTGTCTAACCTCTAGCTTTAAGTCAGCTAATAGGATTTTCACTGATTGATCCCATGAACTCATTCATTTGCCTCAGTAATTAAAACAAACTGTATCCTCTATGTAGTTTTCTGAAAAGTTACATCAAAGAAGTAGTTTAGTTCAAAGTCTACACACCTCTTGCTGTTACATAAAATTATTCTGGRACATTGAAGCTAAAAAAACTTGCAGTTGTTCAAGTACAATAAATGTAGAGACATTTTTGCATTACTTTATTTATTCTGGCTGTTGGCCAAATTAACTTGCAATTCTAAAAAACCCCACAGGTTGCAATGCAAAATAATTCAAAGTGGCAACGTATCACTCTAAATTGCAATCACAGCACAAGGCGCTAAAATTTGTAAACTCAAGCTTATTCTATCATTTGTTTTTATAAATGCATTTTTAATGAAGCAAAATTTGATTATAGAAAATCAAGCTACATTCCAAGCATTTAGTTTAGAAGAGATGAAATAAAAATTATTTYCAGTTTACATTTGTCTACATACTTTCAAAACTCTCTTGGATTTTCTGCTTTATTCTGTAAGAGAAAGACAGACAAGGGGAACAGTTTCAGCTACTCCTAGGTTATGGTGGCTCTTAGAGACTGGATATCTGCATATTAATACAATACAAGAAAACTGTAAAGACAGTAAAAAAGAACTCTGTAAGTACAACTGGTATTTTTACTGAAATAATAACTTGCAAAGATCATTAAATCATAGCACTGTGCATTCTTTTATTGCAACTGTGAGTTAATAGAACTCTAACTCTGTTTTTTATTTATTTCTTTTAAAGATACAGTTTGCAATTTTTTGGCATCATGATGACCAGGTAGATAAGATGTATCTTTGCATGTATATATGTTGAATCATATATTTCTGGCAATTATATTACCCACATTGAATGATATATCAATCACTAAAAAGCTGGTGATGGTCAGGCATTGCTAATAAGCTGCCTAGGAAAATGGCTGAACCACCATCCTTGGAAGTGTTCAAAACGCTTGTGGATGTGGCTCTTGGGGATATAGTGCTGGGTTAATGGTTGGACTCAATTATCTTAGAGGTCTTATCTTACCTTAATTATTCTAAGATTCTTTYACCTTAAAATATTTTAGGGGAATTGTTGTCATCTTATTGCAAAACTCCCAGACTTCTCACTGATTTCTCACGTGCAGCTCTTCACAACGCTGGCTCCTTCTTCCCTACAATACAACCAACAAACTCYAATGCTCTCCTCACCCAGCTCACCCACTCTTTTGTAGCACTCTTCTTCTTATTGGACACAGCTGTGGCCTGTTAAGGGYAGGCCTGTTCCTAATCTTTGGTGATTAATGCAGCTGCAACTCCTCAGGTGTGAGACTGCCTTCTGCACTATCTTTATTTTCTTACATTCTATCCCTCCACAGGGAATAGTCAAATATTTGTCAATAGATGAAAACATATTTAGAAATACTCTTTACCGCAAACACAAACACAGAAAATCTTCTTGGATCATGTGATCCTGATAGAATTTATTTGTTTGTCTATGGTAGCTGATCCTGAATAAAACTGCCAGCTCCTGCCATCTGGCAACAGACATCTGAGTATGAGATGTTGTGGGCAAAGAAAGGTGACCAGATGCCTGGGCTTGCTGAGCTGTACCAGGTGCCCATACTTCAGCTAGTACCTGAAGTAAAGGATTCTTAATGTTGTTGTGTTTATCAGGCAGCTTTCTCCTCCCATTGTCATAAAGTCTTCTCTGTAGAGCAGAGAAGACCTCAAGGCTTACCTTTTCAGAGAAGAAAAAATAAAGAACGCTTCTTTATTTCAAGAGGACTCTAAAGAGTATATACTTGCTCAAATAACTGATTCATGTGCTTGCATGGGTTATGCTCCCTGCCCACAGCAGTGCTTTTACATAACAAATTAAAGCAGCAGCCCTAGCAACAAGCCTCAGAATCCTATTTCAACCCACTTTTGTAAAATCCCACATAGTAGGCTACAGAGTCGTGTTCCCATTGTCTCTCTGGAACTGCCATTGATTTTTTTTTTCAATTTTGGTAAAAGAATGGAATTCACTGTCAGTGAAGAGTGGAGAGCAGCTGAAGACTGGAATAGCTGATGATTATTTCTCAGCAAGTAAGGTGTTTGAGTGCCCCCCAGCTAAGGTGACAAGTAGATGGTAGAGAAGCTCATGTTTTGGACTGTGTGTTTCCTGGACCTTACAAAAAGTGTGAGGCTCCCTTTACATCGTCAGTAATGTCATGTTCAGGCAATGAACTTTGAAAGCTCTCTGCAGCTTTTATGCTATGCATTCCTTAAGCCTTTGTCCAGCAAGAGCCAGAATTGGTGAATCTAAATTTTTTTCCTTAGCTACGGCAGAAAAACTCCAGCATGAATTAAAAGAAAATTCTCCAGATTATTCTACATATATCTTAATGTCAGATTTAATTGAAGCAAACAAATACATGCCAAAATGTATCTATGTGGTAATGCAGGGTAAGGAAGTGACAGATAGTCTTTCAAATGATATGTAATTTTTAACATGCTTTTTATTTTTCCCATTAACTATGTGATTTGCTAAACATAAATATTTTGAAAATGCATATCATTTATTTGATTGACAGTAATGGTTTCTTTGGAATCAACCTAGTCAAGTGAATCAATATATATATAATTTTGAATTTATTTAAGTAACTGGTGAAATTAGATTGCCATATATATATATATGTATATATACACCAGTTGCACCAGAGGGGACTGTTAAAACAATCATCCTACTGAGCAGGCATGCTGTTTTCCATAGCATGTTTTTAGGGTTCTGTGCCCAAAATGCTTTTGACAACTTATTACTTTTTTTTTCTGTTTGAATTAATAACTCAGGTATCAAAAACTAAGAGGACAAGAAGGTGTATGTCAAAGAAACCAAGAATTCAAATTGTTAGAAAAGTGCTTGGAACATATGTTAATTAATCTGTCTTTGATCTGTTCCCACAACTGTCAGCATATATAGAGTTGGATTCAAATTAAATAAGAATCAAACAGTGCACAGAAAATATACTCACACCATCTCAGGATAATCTCATATGTAGTTTTATAAAAGGACTGTGTCCTGACTGGACTTGAGACAAGAGAAGGTCGTATGGATCTGTTCAACAAGAATACGTTTTTTTGGGGTTTTTTTTTGTAAATAATATGAAAAAAAAGAAGGAATTGACTGTGATTCACCTTGATGTAAAAACTGACAAAAACCTGCTCATTTACTTCTCTGACATTTAACATGGTTAATTCTGTCTTATTTTATTTTTCTGATTAAAAAAACTCCAACTATTGGATCCAGGAGAAAGACCTTTTGATATGTTATATTTGAAATGGCAAGTCACGGATTTTTAGTGCCTCTTAGAATTATTTGGAAAGAATACTAACACAAGTACCATGAGATCAATCTATCCATTTGTTAGTGATCGGCAAATCCCAGCAATGCAGGAAGACTCAGATAAAATAGACAAGCATGATGTACTCATGAAGATCCAAAAAAAAGTAGGAATGGGATCACAGCTTTTGTACAGGAAGCTGAATTTCTCTCAACAAGAGGGCCAGAAGGTGGACTTATCTGTCAATACACATATGCATCAGTTAAAGGGGAGTCAACCAATTTTGTAAATGATCTTCCAAAATTAATAATTTGAATGCATTATATTCYTAATCCAGACTGATCAACATGGAGGAAGCTTTTAAGCGTCTCAGCCCAGCACAGAGTATAAAAACAAGCCAGCAACAGAGGGAACTTTGAAGAGAGCAAAGAGCTTGAACTGTTATTAACCCCCGCAGTCCTTTCCAGCGCCTGGGGATGCTCAGTTGTGACAGTGAGCATGGCAACAGAAATCATGTTTGTACTGTGATCCAAGTGTACTTTGCAATTCCTGTATTGTGCTTGTGTTTGCAATTCAGTCTATTTCTCTATCACTTTAAAAATCAAAACTCCATGTAATGTCAATTATCTTAAAAAAAATAAATTTAGTACCAAAACATGAAATCTTCCTCTCATGAAAAAGCTAAAAGTATCAGAGAGTATTGAACTATGACACTCAAAGGTTATATTTGTGAAATAAACCTAGTTTTATAGAATTACTACACTTTAAAAGTTATTGTATTAAAGCCGGCATTGGTTACATTGCAGGAAATAGATCAAATATGACTAAAAGTGGAGATAACATGAAGTTCAGGAAAATAAGCTATGATGAAAGTGTAATTTCTATTTCACTTCAATGATAGCAAGTTCTAATATCTGCATCACTTTTTATTTAAATTCCCTTTAATTTTGAAATTTCCCATTTCTTAAGAATTGAAAAGAATTTATACGTTCAAAATAAAWCAAGTCTTTTTTTTCAGAAGAATTAATTCTGCTATTAAAGCATTTGTCCCTCTCTTCACTGAAAATGATGCTTTTATTTTAGCTATTACTTTGGCATTTGTTTTCCTAACCAAAATTTAATTTTAAGATCAGTTATAATCTTATCCTTGGTTACTATATAATTTTTCTTTGGCTTTATGTCTATTTAAATGGAATTTAGTGAAATGGTGGGGCTGTTTTGTATCATCTGATGTGGCAGAAGGCATGATTATCCTTTACTTGTTTTGCAGACCAGAAAGGTAGAAAGGAGAGCTTGCAGAGGGCTCCTCGAACCCTTCTTTGCATTTTCATTTTTGTGTCGTAAGCAAAGCTGGTATAAAATACTGTAAAAACATATGCTAAGTTGGGACTTATATTTGAAGAAATTTGGAATAGTTCTATGATTTTCAAATCAAAGCATACATGTACTTCTCAAAATAATATCTGTACAATTTAAATATTGTATATATTTGAGTTTACATGAATACTTTTGAAAACCATTTTTGTTTTGTATCTATCCATTATATGGATTTTTTTCCACAAATATGAACATTTGAAAGGAAAAGAGCTGTGGAGTTTTCCAAAGGTTGACTCACAGTAAAAACATAACTGACAGAAGTACTCAGGTTGCACTGTCATAGTCATACTTGCTGGTCATCCACACTCCATACTCATTAACAAACATATTCAGCACTGCATATTTTCAGTGTGGGTCTAGAAAACTATGATTTGGTGTTCAGAGGATGCATGATCTCTTAATCCATGTCTTTCAAGGAGGGCAAGTTCTAAGACAGAAAGTGCTGCTTGTAGTTGAAATATAATTCTTCAAAAATCTCTAAAGGGTGGTTGATGACAGGTCTCTTTTGTGAAGTCAAAATGCTTACAAAATCATTCCAAACATTTTATTCACATGCATCCTCTTATTTCTGAGAGAAGAAACACAGTAAATTATAGAAGCTGGATATACTTTTAAAATATTTTCTACTACCTGTCCAGAATTTTTAGCAATTTAGTATGTGCAGAAACACACAGAGTAATAATTTTCTATTCACTTTGGTCCTCTTTAAGATCCAATTCATTTTAAAATAGTGGTATTGCTAAATTTTTATACCTTTTTATTTTTTAATTTTCCCCCACATTTAATTATATATTATTACCTTATTCCTCTTGGTGACATCTGTTAATTTAATTTGGCTGTGCAATGTGATTACCCTTACCCAATTTCTTAATGATTACATTGTGAATAATTAATACTTTTTTATTCAGTTTCATTGCCAGGAAAACATTTATCTAAATTACACAGAAAACCTTTTCATGTAATCAGCCTAACACATAAATGTTTCCTCTTTTGAAAATAATCTTAACTTTAAATTAAAGTAAAAGTTACTTTTGCAAGATTCTATTGTTCCAGCAGTTCTTTTATTAAGTCCTGTTGTGTCCAGAACTGTCCAAATAAGAATACAGAGTCTCTGCTTTAAGTAGTTTTTATGCATCAGGTAAAAAGAAGTTACTAAAATGGCAAAATCTGCAGGCTCAAGCCTTTTTTGTGTGGAACCACATTTAAGACAGATTRCCCTTCTCAATCTATATTTTAACTGCATTTCTTTAGCAACCTATTGAATAATCTTTTTAGCCATGATCAYATTTATTCTACAGCTGATGGTCAAGTTGTGAAGAATTCCTTTCTTAAAACTGAGATTTTAAGCAGTAACTAATGCTGTTAAATCTTTCCTTCACCTCYAGTATTTATAAGTTTACCTTTAAGAAGGAGGAACAGTGCTCAATAGTCATGGTCAGTTGTTTTCTGAGAAGCAAATCCATATAAAAAATTGAGGTTGATATCAAGAGGGCAGGCAGCAGTGATAAATCCGTATTTCTGAGAATCATTAGTCTGATTCAGCTGCTTGGAGAGTTTTGATAGGAATGCCTCGGTGGTCAGAATGGTAGAAACACAAATTCTGCTTATATTCACCTGTTGGAATAGGGAGTACAGTTTAATCAGCTAAAATGCAAGATCTTATTTTGTTTCTGGTCTGTAAAAGCCCTGGAAATTTACAAAATTGCAGTAGCAATTTGGCAGGTTACTACCTCAATGAGATGAATTGTCCATTAGGCAGACAGAAAAAAATCACAGTCTGATGCAATTTTCTAATTGCAAAGTGACACTGAGGAGACCATGTAAATTAGTAAACTTACAGTCACAGAATCTATTTCTGGAGTAGACTTTTTACTTTCTATTCAGAATCTAACTCAGCATTACTGAGATAGCATCTAAAGTGGGACAAACGTTAATGGAAATTCTATAAGTATGATCTCTGCCTTTTTTCATCAAATCTATCCAACCCCCCCCCCCCCCCCCNCATTCCTTTCCTGGAGTAGTCTTCACAATCAGTTGCATAATTTTTATTAATGTGATACCTGCAGACTGTTTCCATTGTCCCAATTACAGCAAAAGTATTTTCTTCTTGGGTTAATCCAGCTTCTGATTAAGGAAAAAAAAATGGATTATGAAATACATTGGCAAAATAACAACCATGTCTGAAATCCAAATTAAGATACATTATTATTTCAGAGAGCACTGTAAAAGATTGAGAAAAATTAAATATAATGGAACAAACTAGGAAAAGAGAAAGTAATTATGAGGTCTGGGATTATGAATGTTAGGCATTCAATGAGTGGCATATTTCAGTAGCAAGGGTGGTGCAAGAAAGCTAATTGGGATAAGGACTGGAGTAAATGTGCTGTCTGCGATTTGTCTAGTACTGAACTGTGACCACAGAACAAYTGAACACGGCTCTGCCCGTAGTTAACAGGGAAAGAGAATGAGTATAGAATATAGGGAAGGGAAATAAAAGGATCCAGAACCATGGAGTTTTAGATCTCTGACTACTCATCAGCAGCCCAGAGTGTAACATCAGACAACTTTCCCTTTTCTAAAATGATTTAGTATTACAGATCTGGAATAAAATTAGGATAGTACTGAGCTTTTTTCTACACAGATACAAAAGGAACTAATGAGCAGAATAAAGCTGCACTGTCAGTGTAACAGGGACTAGAATCTATTCCTGGAATCTTCAAGTGCTTCTCCAAAACATTTGAAGTAGAGACTGGATGAATTGATACAAACCCCTTGTTTGGAAAGTAATAAAGCTGGATGATCCCCAAGAGGGGAGCAAATTTATTTGGAAAAAAAGAAAAGGGCAAMAAATTATTTTCTCTCCTCAACTGACACAATTCAAACTGCCCATGCTTTCAGTCTTCCCTGAGACAATAAGACTTCTGGAACCAGCTTTCCTTTGATTCCTCCTATGYGGCACAATAAAGTGCTAATTCTCCAAACATGTCACCACATGCTGAATGATAAACTCCCACAAAAGACTCTAGGCCACTAAGAAACGTTTCAGATAAATTGTTTATCTCAGTTGTGCTTCCAAACCTTTAGAGGTTCACCATTTCTAATTTACCATGAGAGTTGTGGGAAAATAATCCTTGCTGCTGGCAAAACTCATAAAATCATGTTTTGCCAGAGAAAATAAGGCCTTTTTGGGGAAGCAGAGGGTGGGGGGGGAATTGGAAAAAATTAACACAAAATACCTAAAATTAGCACTAACACAAAATGCCTAAAATATACGTTTTTCTGAGATGGATGTACATATTTGCTATTCTGCATGGAACACATCTGTTGCATTTTGTTATTTTCTTAATATTTTTGAGTGTGTAGGTGATATTATGATACTCGGAGTTGAGTCTTTTATTTAAGTATAAACATACGAAGATTGTAACTTCACATCACTAATAAGTGATGKTTTTTTTCCCTTCTCCTCAGAAATAAGACTATGGTTTAATGTACCTCATCCCAATTTTGTGCAGTCAAACTTCATTACCTTCAAGTTTTGGGGTAAGGTTTCATATTTTTCTCCTGCTGCATAAAATATGTACAGAAACGGTCACTTTGATGACTTTTCTTTTTTTTTCTTTATCAATCATTGTCAGAGAGTGGTATTCTCCTTAAATTTATAAAAGCTTGAGATTAAAAATCGGAATGTTCCTACTTGAATACTCTAAATATAACACATTGTGTTCAAAATGCAGCTCTGCCAGAACAGTATTCAGGCTTCAAAATAAAAAACATCCATATTAGAGAATTTTGGAATTTGAGCTGTTAAGGCATGTTAAGAGTGTCTGTCCTCTAGCAGGTTCAGCCCAAGACTCCCTCCTCTTTGGTTGCTGGAGCCAAATTTGGTACCTGGAGTCCCTGTCCAGACTGAGAGATACAGTTGATTTTTCCCTTCTGCAGGGAGACAGAGAGTGAAATTACACAGGAAAATATTAAAGAAAAATGGATTTTTATAATAAAAAGATAATATAAACTGGGAGTGTGTTAACTGGCCCTTTTTATGTGTAACTGTCCCATTTTATCCCATTTGTTCCCTGTCTTCCTACACATGTTCCTCCTGATGTCACACTTCCCCCTTTCGCCCATCTTTGACCCTTATGCTAAACATCCCGTAGTAAGTTTTATATATTCTGCAAACCCAACTCCAGTAACCCATAATACTCGTGCTATTTTTTTTCTCTGTGGCAGTTACAGTGTTCAAGGTAAGCATTTTCAAGGCTGTATCTGAATAATTCCCTTATGTCCTATCCACCATTGGAGTTCTGATCTCCATTATTGTCACTGTTCTTACTTTTCAGCTTGTGCGCACATGTTTAATTATAAATATCTTTTTTATTTGTTTCTCTTACGCTGATTAATCCTTAATCAAGTAGCTTAAACAAGCACACACCCTCAGTTTCCACATTCTCTTACACAGAAATTAAGTTGTTTTTTTTAAAGCCAAAGATTAATAAAGGCCAAATTCTTGATCAAATATCTGTTCAAGTTCTCTATCTCTACATGTATGCCACTCAGTTCACAATTTCTGTGATTAAAGGAATTTCCCTTTCTTTCCTTATTTCTTTTGATTACTGAAAGGCTTTTTCAATAACGATAATAAAATCAAAGCTTTTGATTCATGTGATTTTTTTTCTTTTTCCTTCTAAATTCAAACAGGTTAGTAAATTAAAATAAGTAGTTACAAAGCCCTTGATGTTGACATTTTTCCATATGCAACTTTCCATTAAAATCCCCAGTAAAATTAGAATGCTGTGAGCTCCAGGGACATTTTAAACCCTGACAAGTTGAATACAGAACTTGGCAATGGAAAACCTGAATAGCATATTTGATTAAGTATTTGATCTTAATTTATTAATTTAAAAAACAATGCTTACAGCTAGTCACATACCCAAACAYGGCAAAATCTTTTTTCTTCTTTTTTTTATTTAACTAATTTACTTGAATTATTGACAACACTACGTCGTTCTTTTCAAGATCATGCACTGCTATGCTTGACTGCTACTCTCTATTCCCTCTGATTAATTAATTTAAATTGTATTCTTTTATGCATTTCTTGGAATGTTTAATGGTTTAATGTTAGTCTATGGTTATGCTATTATGACAGAACAATCCTCATTACCAGTTAGCTTGAGAAGCTGCCAAAGAATCTGCTTAGTGATGAGAAAGGCTGTGACACAATGTTCTCAAAAATGTTATAAATTCTAGTGTAATTTAAGATATTTACATTAACCTTCTCTTTCTTGAATAAATATATTTTTAACAAAATCTTTCAGGCTAGCTGAAACATTTATGAAATTTAAATCCCTGGATCTTGTCTCATATAAGTATTATAAATATCTTTTCTCATAATTTGAAATTAAGTAATTTTGGAAGGCAAAGTGTAACAGTCAAAGTGGTAAAATATTTTCAGTGGATATATGGAAATTATTAATGCCCTGTGAATTTAGTTACTTAAAAAGGCAAAAATGCTTAAAGAGGTCAGGTGATGGTTTGAATTTTTCAAACGTTAGTTCTTGAAGACATAAAAATAATTTATATTATAATTTTTTGAATAATTGAAATGTTAAAATTATTAGTCACTATTTTTTATTTGTGATTTTCAATTCTGTTTTGTGATACAGAGTTATTAGAATATTAAAAGCTTCCTTTAATGCACAAATTTTCTATTAATTTCTGTCAAGTAAGTTTGTAAACAATACCATGGCAAAGTTAGATGTTGGCTCTGGAGGCAATTGAATGAGATACAAGGATGATAGTGGATGGGAATTGCATAAGCATGGAAAAGTGAGAGAAACAGTGAGAAATGTGGCAACTGTTGGAGTAGTGGTATGGATGAGATGTGGCAGGGGATTGCTCAGCTGTCATAGGCATTTTCTTCAGGGTGTCCAGGTACTATCTGACTCCAACAACAGGAGACTCCATGTCTTGCTGTTTTCCCAACTTGTCTTGTTTTCTACTTGTCCCAGGAGCTGCTCTTTGGCATTTAGAAGACCATGAATTTGCTAGCAGCCAGAAGTGGACAGAAGACAGAGAAGAGGGATATAAGCTAGGACATGAGTGTGACTTTTTTACCTACCTCTCTTCCTACTATCAGTTTTTAATTATCTTGACAGTGCTGGGAATATGTACTGGGCTCTGGTGCAAAGCTGAAGGAGAAGGGCAAGCAGGGAGCAGACAGTCACACAAGCAGTATTATCATCACAGTGAGCAGCTGTGTGAAATTTACTCAATCCTTAAATTCTTGGGCTTTTTGGAAAAGATGGTGCTTGGGGGAACTACTGAATTGTATCATCTTAAGAATAAGGACAATATTTTTGCAGAGAAACCTTCAGCCAACCTGCAGAACAACATCTGCCCAGCAGATCCTTACCCTGGGCAAGGCCTCTAGCAGTTAAAACAGCTAAGCAAAACAATGCAATGGACCAGCAGCAATCACAACAAAATTGTGAAAAGGGCTTGTTTATCATGTCTGGGTTCCAGTCTAATTAATCATATAAAAGYTGTCCTCTTACCCCAGGCAAAAAAAGGCCCATACTCCTTACCTGCATATGTAAATTAAAGTGGTGTTTTGCATCTCTACTAGGCTTTGGATCTGCTATAACCTACCACATCTCTGTCAGTGCACTAAGGAGGGGATGCTTTGATGTGTGACAAGTTAGTACTGATAGAAATTTTCTGGTAACCTTTGTTTCGTAGGTATAAAAGTTGTTGTTGGAAGAAAGATAACCACATCACAGGCAACCAGCTTTTGTTAGTGAAATAARTGTATATGATGTGCTTTTGCTGTGGGTAAGAAACCATTGTAGTTCCTTCTGACTTCAGAGCCAAAAATACACTCATTATGACAAATCCCTTTCTTTCACTCCACCACGACCGCTTTTTGGTATAACACTTCTTGAGAATTGCTTCTGGATTCTCCCGTACAAGGGAAACAATGACATTCTACAGAGAATCCTAAATCAGGCCACTAAGGTGACTAAGGGTCTGGAGCATAGCTTTGAGGAAAAGCTGAGAAAGCTGGGACTATTAGACTAAAGAGAAGGGCAAGGAGGAATCTTGTCAATCTATATAAATTCCTAAATGGAGGGTGCAAAACCAAGAGAGTCAGACTCTTTTCAGTGGTGCACGGTGAGAGGACCAGAGGCAAGGGGCAGAAACTGAAACACAGGAGGTTCCCTCTGAACATCAGGAAAGACATTTTTAGTGAAAGCTCTCCTGACAAATCAGAGCTCATCAAAACAATTTCTCACCTTTGTTGAGAACAGTGGAGAAACTCCAGCTGCCTTAATCAGGTTACGAATTTCACACTGTCATGTCTTTCAGTTTTAGTGTTAGTAAAACATAGAGGAATCTAGAATCGAAAAATAAAACTCAGAATTTTCTTCTTTCTTTTCTCTTTTCTCTTTTCTTTTCTTTTCTTTTCTTTTCTTTTCTTTTCTTTTCTTTTCTTTTCTTTTCTTTTCTTTTCTTTTCTTTTCTTTTCTTTTCTTTTCTTT
>JACDOX010000048.1:1166809-1400045 GCA_014549065.1 Cardinalis cardinalis | reverse complement strand
TTTTTTTTATTACTAGGGTGACCATGATATGGCATGGGCTGTCAAGAGAAGTTGCGGAGCCTCTCTTGTTGAAGGCATTAAAAAGTTGTTTGAACAGTGTTCTGAGCAACCAGGTATAGTTGGACTTGATCAATGTAATTTAAAAATGGACAAGTTGATCAGTAAAATAAATATAAATTTTCAGCGAATATATTGAACTTCTGAAAAAACACAGTATAGCTTTTTATAAKATATAAAATTTCCAAAACGTTGTTCCTTTTCCAAGTCAGTCTCATACATTTTCTTGTCTGAGACTTATGAGATGCATAACAACATTACAAGAAGTTCATATTCTCTCACATACTTCTGTAGGCTGAAATTTTTGTTTGTTTTTAAATTATAAACATTAAAGATTTCTGGTTTTATAGAAATTAATAAGGGGGAGCTAGGTTATGAAAAATAAATTCAAAGTGTTCACGTGTCTTTCATAGATGTCACTTTTGAAAAGCCAATAATTTTTTTATAGTTTACTTCATATCCAGCTTCATTTCAATAACTGAGCTGTTTATTCTCTCTGGAGAGGCTGTAATAGACCACTAAAACATGTTTTTCTCTACTCTCCAGTTTGTGCTTGTAATGAGAGAAAGTTTGGTTGGTGTTATAAAGTTTGCTTACTAAAAGACTATTCATAGAATATACTACTCATCCCTGGATGTGAAATATAGTTTCCAAGAATCCTATTTGCAGTAGAATTTTTAAAAGCTGATGCCTGATCTAGTTTGTGAAGCAATAGCATTGCATTTATCCAACTGTTCCTGCCCCCTAGAACATGGCATTGTAGAAACTCACATGCCTCTATATGGAGTTAATCCATAATCTGGCATTACTCCCAATGGAAGATTTGGTTTACTAATACATTTCCATAAAAGCCAAAATCAGAAGAAAACAGTAAAGAAAACATATATCCCTTTCTCCTTAATCTTCAGGTATTACTTGTTATTTTCCAATGGTCTGTTTTTGGCAGAGGTAACTAGGGGCATTTAAAGAGTAATTTCAATTTTGTTTAGAAGTGAGTTTTGGAGCAGATCTCTATGCTGTCCTCAGCATGAACTTTAAATGGAACTTATCAAGAAGACCAAGAACTTATTGAGAAATCCAAGTGTTTGCCTGGCACCCAGACAGCTGATGGATGCACAGTTCAAAGTGATGTTTTTTTAAAAGACTTAATGTGTATATCACATCCCCACTACCAGCTGTTTCACTCTGCAAGCCCAGTCCTATTTATCTGCATTACTTGCTACTGTGGACATATTCAGTGAATCCAGTTCAGTTTGGGCACACAGTAACTGTACATGTGCAACACAGATGGCAAATGAATATRAACAAATTACTCCACATTGTTAAACATGTCAGACTTATTATGGATACCTACAGCATGTTCAATAGGGCTGATCTCTCCATGCCTAATGGCTTCTTCTATGGGTATTGAACAACTGTCCACACAGACACAGCCTTTACTCCAGCTGGGATGGGTGGACTTCAARTCAAGCAGTCAAACCTTTTAGCTTTAAGCAAGAGACTTTCTTATCAGAGAAATAGAAATGTATAAATAGAACTCTGTAAAAACTGTTGTAGAGGCTGAGTCACAGGTGGCAACTAAGCACCATGCAGTCAATTGCTCACTTTCCCCCACAATGGAATGGGGGAGAGAATCAGGAGAGTAAAAGAGAAAAAAACTCCTGGGTTGAGCTAAAGACAGTGTAATAGGTAAATCAAGAGCAAAAACAATGGACACAAGCAAAAACCTAAGGAATTAATTCACTACTTCCCTCTGGCAGGCAGATGTTCAGCCATCTCCAGGAACCCAGGGGTCCATCACATTTCATAATGACTAGGGAAGAAAAATGCCATTGCTCTAAATCCCATCTTCCTTCTTCTTCCCCCAGCTGTATATGCAGAGTATGATGTCATATGGCATGGGGTATCCCTTTGGTCAGTTGGAATCAGCTGTCCTGGCTATGTCCTCTCTCAAAATCTTATGCACTCCCAGCCTCCTGGGTGGTGGGGTGATGTGAGAGGCAGAAAAATCCTTGATTCTGTGTAATTACTGCTCAGCAGCAACCAGAACATTCCTCTATGATCTGTTTTCGACACATATCCAAAACATAGCTCCAGAACAGCTACTATGAAGAAAGTTAACTCTATTCCAGCCCAAATCTAGCCCAACCATTCCTGGAAAACTATGATATAGCCTTAAACAGAAGCCGCAAAATAACCTGTCTGTTTCCTTAAGTTATTTAGTCTTTCCTGCACATGAGAATAGAAAATAAATCTCCTAATAATGTTAATGATATCATCTTCCTAGCAGCCTCTGCATACTCTAAATCATCATCATTAAATCTAACACTAATATAATATTTAACTGGGCGTCTTATCAGCAGTGATGTATCAATACACAAAACATCCAAATGTAGTCAGAAATAGTTTTTCACACTGAGCCTTATTTCTGAAAACTTTCACAGGTAATTACACTGACTCATTTACTGTCCTTTATCAATAAATTTTGGCCTTATGTCTACTGAATGTGAATTTTTCCATAAAAGAACATAATGCCATTTTTTAAACTTTTAAGTTAATATATCCTCTAGTAGATAAGTAGATAMAATTAGAATATTTGAAAAAAATGTTAAAAAAAACAACTTTGCTTTCTTCTGTTACTATAGTCAAAGTCAATAATTGATTTATGTAAAAGTATTTCAATTATTCTGGAATTCATAGGCATAAGAAATTCTATAAAAATAGTTCACTGAGATTAAGGAGAAATTGTTAGCTCATTGAAGATGTAATTTTATTACTGAGACGCATTTTCTATATAAATCACAAAGATAGTTTTTATTCCTCTCTCAGACTATATTTTCTCTTTGGAGTAGATTTTTAACTGTGACCTCTCAGCTTTAACAGTCTAGGACTGAAAAGGCAGGAAACTTGTTAATATAAATTTGGTAATATATGTTAGTAGCTTCAACTGCACCTCAGTTTGGAAGTTCAGTTCACAACATAATTACCTGACATTTTCATTCTCTAATTTGCTTTGATTTTMTTAGGCAAATTATAACATAACCTCATGAATACATAGGTTTTTTCTTAAATGAGAATATTATTCCTACACGAAAGGAAAGCATAGGAGTTTCAGTTCCACAGATATGAAAWGTGAGTCTGAAGACCACCAAGTTATTGCTGACTTGTTTTTTGTTTGTCTTTTTTGTTTGGTTTCCACCACCCCACCTCCCAAAGTATAGATAGACTCAAACAGCTGGTAAAAGACACACAATAGAGATTTTAATTTATTTCATGATGGTTTTACAGAGAGATCATGAAAGAGCAACCAAAGTCTTATAAAAAAAAAATAAATTAAGATATTCTCAGTTAAGAAGGAGAGAGAGTAACAGAAATAGAATGAGCCAGCATTTGAAGTCAGTGTATAATTAAAAGGTTCTCTCTCATTCCTACTCAACTCATACCAGGAGAGTAAGAAACTTTCAAATACTGATGAAGGAGGACTTGTTGCAGCTGGGATCTGAGAAGGCTTTTCAAGAAAAATCCTTTGCATGCTATAGAAAGCGAGGGGGAAAACACCCTCAAACTGAATATGTTTTTACTGAATCTTCCCTTATGAAAAAGTCACTCACATTTCACTTGGATTTTGGGGGCTTCCACCAACCAGAGCACTATAATTTGTGTGAAAAGGACAAATAATAGGTTTGTTAGGGTCACTTTTTCCTGTTCTTTCCATGGCCTTTATGACAAAGTCACTATCACTCTGAATCCTGTTTAACACTTCACAGTTTTAAATCCTTTTAAAATAAACTGTCTTTTTGTACATAGCCATGTAAATCGATGGCCCATTTCATACAACTTTGTTTCTCTGTAAATAATCGAATACATTAAAAGTCATAGAATAGAAACATAAAAACATTAATTTGGAAAACATCTCCAAGATCACCAAAGGCAATCTTTGACCAAATGCCACCGTATCCACTAAAACATAACCAGGAATAAACTTGTTTAAATATAAATATAACCAACAGTGATAAGAAAAAGAAAATGGTATTCCAATCTATAAATAAAACATCTAAGACTTTTAACTAGAAATTATTTAGACATTACTTAAATACTTCTAAAAGTATTTAATATTTGCTATGTGAAGTGGAAGTAAATTATTAAAGTTATGTTCTTTTTTTATTTGACATTTTATCTAGCTTGACAAAAGGAAAGTTAACTATTAATTTAAAGCCACAATAAAATTATGCTATAGGAATTATGTCTGATTTGCAACTATCTGTTAAACTATCTGTTAACATAATGAAATTGTTCCAGCAATGGTCAAAAAGGCAAAACAGAACAGAAAAACYTGCGTATTTTACCTGTTTATCACAATGATAATGTTCCATCCCAGCAAAGCCCATCTCCTCAACTTTCTCCATTAACAGTTTCAGAAAACCAAAACCAAACAAAAACTAAAAGTGAAACAAAAACCAAATGGACAAAATACAACTACAACAAAACACAAACAAAAACCCCCAAAGCTCTTTGTGGCCAAATTTGAGAACTCAGCTTAGTTATTCTGTGAATATTTGACCTTGTATTTAGGCTTGATTTAAAAATGGTAGAGGATGAAGAATTAATTATGGATTACAGAGTGAATGCAGTGGGAAGACAACCTTACTTTGCATTCATGGTGTTTTTTCTACAATCCAGTCTGGTTTGGTATCTAACTAGGACTTAATCTGAGGCCAATAGCAGACACAGGGCCTCCCAGAAATGCTATGAGACTGAAAATAAATACAGAAAAGGTACATTACAGCAAAAAAACCCGCTAGAATCTTCAGTAAATTTGAGATCCTAATAAATAATACATTATTCTTCTTGCACATCAGCTATGAACATTCTTAGAAACTTTGTTTATCAGTATTCCATGTGCTTGACTACAAGCATCAGACATCCCACTAGTGGACCTTTGTACTTTACAAAAAGCATAATGTACTATTTGGCATACAAATATCAATCTTATGAAGATGAAATCTTCATGGGAAGATGAACTATTGCTTGTTATTGAGAGCAGCTGAAGACTAAAAACACTTTCCAGTTGTTCATAACTTCAAGACCTTATACTTTGAAGTACTTTCAGGATATAGAAAAAAAGACAATCTGAAAAGTAAATATCCTGAGTCTTCTAGTTTGTGTGAGGAGCGTACTTTTATCTGCTATTTTTAATAGCAACTGCTATTATCAATCTAAAGCTGCTAAATTAATTTGGTAGTAAATGGATTATTTAATAGCTATTTTCATAGTGTCAGAGCACTATCGTCAGTCAATAATGAATTTCTGCCTGAAAACTCTGGATAAAAGAAAAACCAGTATGTGTGAGTTGACATCTTAAGTACCTAATGTTAATTGTTGTTTAAAAATAATACCGTTATCAGCAGCTCACAAAAGCAAAGTAATAGTTGCCTTTAATAATACAGGGGCATTTAGAACAGTGGATGTTTTACTGCCTCTGTAGTTATATAACAAATGCCATTTGTAATTCACTCTAAATTAAGCAAGGTTTGTTCTGGTCTTCTTRGAACTGCTGGATAGCATGTTTGTATACATGTGTTGGGAATGCAAGGTATTAAGCACACTGACTATATTAAAGTATGCTGACTATGTCGTGAGCTTAACACACATCTTTTATGTCATCMAAATTTTTATTCATGGTCTAGTTACATATCGAATTATGAAGCAAAGCAAAAACATATGTTTAATATGTAAAAAACAAAAATCCTCAAATTATAGATAATGATCAAAAAATGTCCCATGCTGGGGAAGCAGTATTCCACTGGCTATCTGTACTTTTATAGAGAAATCTGCTCRAGGGAAGTTTCCCTCTGCACTTAGTAAACAGAAAAAAGTAAGTATTTTAATAAGAAAATCTGTTGAATTTCTTATTTGAAATAGATCATATTCATTGTTGCCTTGAAGGAACTATTTCTCTTCATTATGCAAAATACAATCTCTTTGTAATTGAAGCAATTTCTTCCCTAAAAATTATTTTAAGTTTTAAGGTAAAGCCAGTTGTGTTTTATATACAAAGACATTGTTTATCATGTTGCTTATTATACTTTCAAGWAATTCCATGGTGGTATGTTCTTGTCTAATTTATCAGAAGCTGAATAAAGTAAACTAAACAGAAGTAAGGCTAAGATCTGTTTCAATATAGTTGTGTGGTTTTGTTGTTTGGGGCTTTTTTAATTTCAATTTAGAGTAATATTTTCCTACCTAASCTCTTAACTTTCTGTAGGGAAGACAGCTAATTTCATTCTAAATAAAAAATATAAAAATAATTAAATTAAATAAACTACATGAATGATGCTTCTCCTCTTATAGAGAAAGATTAAGTAGCTGACACTGGATACTTGCATTTTAAGGCAGATAAAATTAGGTAAGTTGAATCTGCTCTGGTAAGAGCTAAACCCACAGAATTAAGTCAGTGCCATTCTGTGTATGAAGATGAAAGTTTGGAAAGTACTGGAGTACTCTCTCAAATCTTTATAATATATAGTACTTAAGTGAATGATTTTGTCATTAAAAATATYTATTAAATATATATATATGTGTATATTATACATACATATACATACATACACATTTATGCAAATAAGTGTATACTTATATATTTATACTTATTA
The DNA here is from genome assembly GCA_014549065.1 of Cardinalis cardinalis. Lineage (NCBI taxonomy): Eukaryota > Metazoa > Chordata > Aves > Passeriformes > Cardinalidae > Cardinalis > Cardinalis cardinalis. Next base: position 1,393,335 of record JACDOX010000048.1, on the reverse strand, counting down.
TATACTTATATATTTATTTTATCTCTATATATTTATACATACACATATATATGTGCAACTATTATGCACACGCACAGAAACACACRCAGAGATATATATAAATTTATATATATACATATACACACACACAAAATTCCCAAGAAATAGTAATAGTTTCTCAACCACTGCCTGGACTTTTATTGAACTCTTTTCTGATTTGAGAAGTTTTCTCTGAATTTATCAAGCAAGATAATTCATGAACGATGTTCTTCAAATAATTAATGCTCCAGATGCTGGAGGAATATGTATGACRTTTTCTGCCTCAGCTGTATGGAAAAAWAAGACTTTTTTATGAATTTCACCAGAATATTTTCAACACAGGACCCCAGAGAATAGGAAATGCTCTTGTACAATGGAGGATAGGCTTCATTGAAGCACAAAGTAGCTTTTCTCCTTAGGATAGCTTTCCCTGGAGACATAGCCCTAGAGTGTCTAAAATCTCCTTAAACCCTATCCTTACATTTCTCTAACTCTCACAAAAGCAGAAGAAATACAATTTGTAAAATTCTAATATAGCACTGATATGTTTAATGAACTGGTTTGTTTAACGAGATGGGATAGTTCAAGATTGTTAGCTTCAATTGTAATATAAAACAAAATTGACATAGACATATTCTTTATCTATTTGTTAGTTTCTACTTCTTTTTATTGTAAAAACTTTAATATTTGACTGGATAGGAATATTCTGCAAAACCTCAGCAATTTGGTAGCAGTAATAAAAGATTTTTACTTAATTTCTTTTGATTGGTAATGTAGCAATAATTTTCCTTATTCTCAAATATAGTTGCAAAACCAAAAAGTTGCAATATTCATATGAAAACTAGACATATATTAAATTAATCTGTTACATCAAGGAGATTTGCATGTCATTCAGCTATTTTTTCAAGGCTTTTCTCCTGGACTGGAGCACACAAGAGACAGAATGTTCCCTAAATCAGTCAAAGGACTGCACTAGAGTCTGGAACATCATCTTCTGTGTAACTTGAGTCTTAAGACTGAATTACTCCATGCAGAAGAGAGGTCTTCAGTCAGTCCTTCAGCCTGAAGCATGTGTAGTATTGTCATTTTGACATTTCAGACAAGCTCATTTAAACAAAGAAAAGGAAAACTTTTTGCCTTTTTGTGTCTTGTAATTGTTCACTATCAGACAATTTCACATATAACTACCAAGCAGAAAAATAATTTTGTGTTATTAGAAAGTGCTTTTGACAGAATAAGAATCTCAATGTGGCTTGGAGAGCTGAATAACTATGTTTTTGAAGGGAATTTTACTGTAAATTTTGGCCTTTGGCTATTCTGATGACAGTTTTATAGAACTGGACAGTTCTTTCTCAAAGATATTTTTCCCTCAAATAAACGATGAATGATGTAATCTATCCTGTAATTATCTTCTTTTCAAATTCAAAGTATGTTGCTCCTGTTTATACATAATCTACAAAGACAAACTTCATACTCAAATATTTGACAAACATTTGTATCGCAATTGCATGAAAGAAGTACTTGAAAACTTTGATCTTCATTGAATTGATAAAAACAAYTGCAACCAATAGTTCCTAAAATGCCAGAAATTTCAGCATCCTAAATAACATAATAATTACAGTAACAGATATATCTATAAGTGAACCAGTCCTAGTCTAAGTCATATTAAATGATATTGGTTAACTCTTCTAGTTCTTCCAGGTGTTGCATAGGGAATTAAAGATTCRGAATTACTGTTTGCACAAAAGAAATCAAATGAAACAGCTCTTTTATACCTGGAGAGCAAAGCATAGCACAGCTTATTTTCTGTTTAGTTAATCAACTTATTCATAGCCCTAAGCATCTTCTAAATGTCAAAACATAGCTTAAATTTTAATATTTAGCAAAATAATATTTCAGTGATATCACTGAATCATAGAAGTGTTATGAATCTTTTATAAAAGGTAATACATCCCCTCCCATTCCCTTCCTGCCACCCTTCTCAGTCCTTTCAAACCTTTTAATTTAAGGAGGTTTGGCATGGAAGGGAATGGATTATTTTTATCTTCTGTTTAGTGAAATTTCAAATCCCAGCCAGGTTGATGTTTAATGGTGAGGGAATGCTGAATAGTTGAGAACTATGGAATGAGCTTCCTTAGCAATTAGGCATTTTCTGTTCCACTCTGGATGCTGTTAGGTTCATCTTAGCTGTTTGTGAAAAGGCATAACAGTAAGCACCTCATAAACAGTTGCAACACACTCTTTATTCTCAGTAATACAAAATAGAAGCCATATAACCTGTATGAGAATTCACTTAACCACCTCCTGAAAGACATCTGGAAGCCCACAGTTAAGACACTTCAGAACTCTGATAACATGAAAAAGTCTTGACACTATTCAGTCGCTCCTTCTGCTGCTTGACTCCAAGAAAAAGCTTGTGCTGTGACACATTGAAATTTARAAAATCCAAGTCCTGAATAAATAAAATCTGGGCAATAAAAATCAAATTTCATTGTGTATACTGAAGAAAATATAGGATGATAACATATTTTCTAATCTCATTATGAAATCTACAGGAAAGAGMAAAATTACCTCTAACCAGGACAGTACTATACTCAAAATATGGCCAATTATACAGGTAATAATCTCAAAGTGATAAAGTACATAATTTTTTTCTGATTATTTTTTAACTGGAATTACATTGGTATGATGAATTCTAACTAATACATTTTATACTTCCAGCAACACACGACATAAGATACATTCACCATTCAAACATTTTAGGCACCTTAGTTAAGGGCATATGCCAGTCACCACCACCACCATCCTGTACTATGCCTCTGTTCCCCAGGGAATTCCCCCCCATCTTATTCATGCAAATCCTTTTGATTTATTTTTAGTTCATCTAGTGAGTTACCTGCTTGATTTTTTTAATGTGTCTTCTTTGATGCCTCATTAATCACCATCCATTTTATTTTTTACTTAAAAAATTTCCTTGTAAGGAAAAAATGACACAAAACACCCAGTTGTTTATGAGTTTTGGTGGTAGCTGTCATAACCATGGGACTATTGTATGTGGCCCTAGGGAACAATTGAGTGACCTATCCTCCAGAGCACAAGATTAATCTCATCCAGACTTTTCATTATTTAAACTTAATCTATATTTTCAGCAGAATTGTTGTGCAAAATTCCTAGCTGAAGGGGCTTTTTAATCTTCCACAGCCTTGCAGATACTATTAACTCTAAAATATAGTTAATCTTGTTTATAGTCTGCGTCCTCCTTATAGTCTGTGTCCTTCCCTTCTTTCTCATCTCCTGTTTTTCATTGAGTGAGTTTTAAAGTATTCTCGTGTTTCCACTGAAGGAATGTGCTGGTTTTGGTTGGGATAGAGTTAATTTTCTTCATAGCAGCTGGTACAGGGCTATGTTTTGGACTTTTACTGTGTTGAGAATATAGATATATTTTTGTCATGGCTGAGCAGTGCTCTCACAGAGCCAAGGTGTCTCCTGCTTCTTATCCCAATCCACCAACAAGGAGGCTGAGAGAGCACAAGCTGGGAGGGGATACAGCTGGGACAGCTGATCCCAACTGACCAAAGGGATATTCCATACCATGTGCCATCATGCTCTGCATAGAAAGCTGGGTGAAGAAGGAAAGGAAGGACATTCAGAGTGACTGCATTTGTCTTCCTAAATAACCATTACACATGAWGGAGCCCTGCTTTCCTGGAGATGACTGAACACTTTCCTGCCCATGTTCAGTGAATGAATTCCTTGTTTTGCTTTGCTTGAGCGTAGAGCTTTTGATTTACCTATTAATCTCAACCTATTAATATCAACCCATGAGTTTTCTCACTTTTACTCTTCCCATTCTCTCCCCCACTCTAGTGTCAGAGAAATGAGTGATGATGGTGCTTTGTTGCCAGCGGACATTAAACCATGACATTTGCAACTATGATAAAGTATTAAATAATAAGGATTTTTTTTCCTTATACAACATTAAACTGTAAGAAATTCTTTATCTTCACAGGCAGCAGAGTTAAAACTGGAGTATATTACCACTCATGTCTGTGTCAGAGATATTGCTATAACAACTCTCAGAAGTTTTAATGCCTGCCTGAAATCATAAAACCTTTCTCTAATAACCAAATGASGAAAGGAATAGTAGCATTCTCACAGTGCCTTGAAAACAGTAAAAGGAAGCCACGTATAACTTAAAATGTAGTTTATACCKGGGAAATTAGAGTGATTTTGAGTTTTCAGTGAGTCTTACACATTTTAAGAACTTCTCAAAAAAACTTACAGGCATTTCTTTTCCTAGTGAGGAAACTCCAACCTGTTGAGGAAGGAAACAGAGAGTATTTCTTACTAATGAATGCATATTTATCAGTATAGACATCAGTAAAGATGTCTATATATATCAGTAAAGACAGAATTAACATRATATTTTTAGAGAAAGGTTTGAGATACTATTAACATGATATTTTTAGAGAAAGGTTTGAGATACTAAGCACTATATGAAACTAAAGCATTAATTTTGTGTCATGCAGTACACAGATTTTCATAATAGTTGCTCAAACCCCTTCTAGCACTCTATTTGGTGAAAAACAGAATTATCTTAATTGAGAAGTGGTGCACTGTTGAATTTATCAACAGTGTTGAAAACAAAGGAGGAGTTAATTGTGTGGATCATCCTTCCACTAAACCATCACGATGTCTAATATAGATTCCTCTGTAAGACTTCATAACTTCAAGGTTAAAAGTAGGTTTTCATTTCAAAAACTTTTATTTTTAAAACAAAATAATTTAATTTAAGAAGTGAGAAGCACTGTTTTAATCCTAAACGATACACATACATTTCAGAAAACCCCAAARATCTCAAAATCCCAAATCTCAAGGAAATGAGAACCGTTGAGTTTCTTTTCTATTATCAACCTTTCTCATCAGACCAAATTTTTGAACATTTCTTCTAATGGGTATAGTTCACAAATATATTGCTTCTGAAGAATTTAATTTGTTGCCTGAAATATTAATCAGACATTGATAGCCTGATAGAGCTACAGTGACAATTAATGGATAGGTCTCTCCAATATGAGGGAAAAATGGGATCGGAGTCTTTTTATCTTGGAAAAGAGAAGGACCATGGGAAATCTTATCAATTTACTAATTACCTGAAGGAGGGTGCAAAGTCAATAYAGCCAGTCTGTTTTCAGAGGTGTTTCCTCCGAACATCAAGGTACTTTACTGTAAGGGTGACGAAGCACTGGGAGAGGTTGCCCAGAAAGGTAGTGCAGTGTCCCACCTTGGAGATACTCAAAAGCCATCTGGATATGATCCAGGACACCCTAACACAGTCCAGGGCATCCAAATGTAGGTGGTTCTGTTTGAGCAGAGGGAGTTGGACTAGATRTGCTCCAAATAATTAATGTATGGACAATAAAACACTCAAATATGGAATAATATGAGCAAGTTTCTTAGATGCCTGTCTAACTGGGAGAATTGCACATAGAYCTCCCTATGGAGAAAAAAAGTCCTACCATTTAAAGTCTGAAGGATTAGAAGGAACTGCCTCTCCTAACAGTAGAGGATACCAAYAGCATTGCCAGGTGCTATTGAGATCAGAATCAACATCCCATTTTTCTTTTTCCTTTTTCTAAGATTATGGTATTCATTGTAGCAGCAGAAAAATTTGCCCATTTTTACTTTGACCACCTGATTAAAACTTTACGGAAACATTATTATCTTCATAAATTTCAGAGATATTGCTTATGYTATAGAACTAAACATAGCCTCAACCTCATCCTCCACTGTCCTCTCAGTCTCTTATGCAACAGATTTTGCTATAAGAAAGTTAATTTTAATGCCATCTCTGCTGGAACCATCTCCCTGCTGCTATGCTAYAGCTTTAATTTAACATCCTCTTTAAATCAGTGGAGTGCTGGGGTATAAGAGGGAAATCTGGTAGCACAAATTGCGTTCATCCTGTTCAAGAGATCGGCTCTTTCATCTGAGTTAACCAGGCTTAATTCAACATCCCTCTGTTAAAGCCCCCTGCTGTCTGCGAGTGTGTATAGTGTKCTGGGGAAGCTTTTCAACTTTACACGGCTGGTATTTCAAAATAGATTTTTCACCCTCTAGCATCAAAATGCAGCAGCAGTGTCTGACCATTAAAATATAAATGATGAAAAGTGACAGTATTTAAAACATCTGTAGCTCAATCCTGATGTGACCCAAATGGTGCTAGTGACCTACAGCAATCTCAGATGTGCGCTGGTGTTCAAGAGGTTCACAGCACTTTTTCCAATGCCCCAGTATGAAGCCTTTCAAAGACAGACATAAATTTATCCTTTATTTAAACCAGGAACTCAAAAAGTGCAGAACAGTATTCTTTCCCATTTTTTGGCTGAAATATATTAAAGCAAAAATAGGCTTTTGGAAAACCAAACTTCTATTTACAAACTTACAAGAAGAAGCCAATACAACTAATGCTCCAGTAATAAAAATATTATTAAATATTTTTTAAAATAATTTAGTGGCTATTGAAACGTGGGTCTCTAAGTAGATTTTTTTAAACAGAGGGAAGAATGAAAAATGTGTGTCTGGGGAAATATAGAGGAATATATTGATATTAACCTAGGCTGTAAAATAAGCATAATTCCTCTCTAGTACTTCAAGGGCCTAGCTTGCTTTCTGAAATGCTAGATTTAGTTATTATTTGCCATMTTAATTCAGGAAAMAAAAAMCCCAAAAAAATCGTATTTTTAATAGGTGATATTGAGTTCCTAATGAAAAATAGGCAGCCAAGGGCAGAAAAGAGTTCAGCTGCACCATCCTTGACTCTTAGTGTGCTAACTAAACCRGTGCATCATGCATAAAAGTCTGTAAGCAGGCCTAAGAAAATACTTTTATTCTTAACATTTAGTTTATCTTTAATACCAGAGCAATCTCTAACTCAACCAGTTTTCCAGTTGTTTACTAATTTATTGATATAATTTTTTTGCTATTCATGATGACAAAAATTAACAAATGCAAAAGAAAACCCTAGCTATTTTTCAAGACAATAGTGACAATATTTCCCCCCATGGTTTTGCAACTTTTACTTGTAATACACTACATTTAAAATAAAGATTTTTTTATTATTATTTCAAATCTCACTGACATATAAAGTACTATCCTTAGAAGAGATAGTACTTCAGATAACAGGTAAAAAAGTTATTTTATTGTAATACAAAACACAACATTGCTTCTGTGGTTGTTATAAATTTAACTGATGTCTGAATAACTATTTGTTCAAAGGCAATGTGCTCACGCCATTTTTGGACACAGATGCTGGCTGGGGGATGGACCCAAAGCAAAGGTATCTCTTTGATGCTCAAGGATTTGTGCTGTGGAAAGTGTATACAGAGATTCAGCTTATGGCCCATATTTGTAGACTCCTTGCAGAACCTTTTACAGTGGTAGGACTGTGAAATGTGTTTCTCAGTAATAATTAAAAAAGAGATAATTCTACACAATTGTATTTAATTACCCTCAAGGATTACCATAAAAATTCCTCAACAGYTCCCACTATCTTCTCATTTTCATTAGATTAGCAAAAAAAATGTTGTTTTGTTTTAAAAAAATGTTTGTCTACGGTTTCTGGCTTTGGTGCATAAATGTTTGTCTGAAATTTTTTTATTACTTCTTTTTGAACTTAGTTCCTGGGGTGATAGAGAGATAGGCAAAATGCAACTGTTGCATTACGTTAGCTGTTTGACCACTCCCGATCACAYGTTGTTTTTACTTCACCTGAGAAATTAAAACCCTAAGATTCTGTGCCTGTTTAGGACATTAAGTACAGATCCAAACTCCCTCATATGAGATGCTGGAGATATTGATGTCTCAAGACATTTTTGGGTGCATGTGTGTGGTGCACAATTCAGAAATTCAGGTTGGGCCTTGGGTGAGGAATTGCCCTGCTCCACGCCCCCTATCCCTAGAGCCTGTATCCCAGCCTGGGAGTGGCTGCCAATTCCTGTCACCCCAGAGGCAATGCTCCACACCTGCCCCAGGAGAGCCTGACCCAGCTCCTGAGGAGCCCAATGACCAGAAATCCCACCTGGGGGCAGGGCCCAGGAAAGCTGAGGGGTATTTAATGCTGAACACAAGGCGAGTATGTGTCTTGACCCTCTAGTCTCTTGTAATCTGCTGTCAGCTGAACACTCTTGAAACCCAGGAGCTGGGTGCTGTATGTGTCCTTTTCTATACCTTTTGTGTCTCTTTTTTTCTCATTTTCTTTTCTTGTGATTTTTGAATGACTTAAAGTTGAATGGGCTTAGAGTTTGCTAAATTGCTAATGGGTCAAGGTAAAGCCTTGAGAAGTGTTCTGTGTTGATTGCTGCAGTAACCCTTTTGCCACAGTTCTCTGTTTTTCTAAAATTGTCAGTAAAGTTTTTCTTGTGGTTCTGACTTGAGATTATCTTGTTGGTATTTCTCCTATTCATCTAACATGAATAACCACAAGTCTTTATAAATTCATGTTGAGTGGGGTTTTTTTGAGGCTTACACCTCACCTTGATACAAGGATGCATTTTTAATTGGTTTTGAGGAACAATATTGAAGACAGAGTACTGCAGCCTATCAGGAAGGTGCTTATTTGTGTCTTCATTGAATGGTCAATGTAATAGAATAATACACTTCTTATGGAGTCTTTCACTGGGCAGAATACATTCTGGTTTTTTCATGCTCACTATGCTCTCACTATAATCTGCAAGAAAATCTGACATGAATTATCAAGCCAATTTATTGCAAAAATGAGCGGGTAAGAACAAACCACTGCCCCTGGTGGAATGAGTTACTGTCTCTGACAAGGCAGACAGTTCCTTTTGAATTCAGTCTACTATTAGCTGGGAAGACATTTTCCAAGGAGCTTCAGTCTCCTTCATGCCTCTGCTTCTCCCTGCCCTCTATTTGGACTTGATTTCCTCTTTCCTAAWTCCCTTTTCCTTCTCTTTTCTTTCTCCTTAGCCTCAAATCTGTCTGGAATTTGGTTTCACTTAAAGAAACAAAGCACTTAAGATGCCTAAGCCAACAGTCAACAAATCTCACCCATTTCAATTTCTTTCTTCTTCCTATGCCAGAAAAGAATATATGCTTGTTACAGCACTGTGAAATTCACTTGTTCAGGTAAGAGAAAAAAAGCTCTTAAAAATGCATGTTCATCTTAATTGTCAGATACTTAACATTTTATGTTTTTTGGTATATATTTTAAATAACTTTTTTTTGATGAGTTACATTAAAAAAAACCCAAAACAACAAAAAAGCAGGGGGAGGAGAGGAAGGTGAATATTACTGGGTAATTTAATGAAACCCGAATTAAGAGTCCAGTATTGAGTCAACTAAAATTCAAACAAATTATGTTCAAGAGGTGACTTGCATTTAAATATCTCCAATGAATTAGTGTATGTTAAAAAGCAATAATTTGTTACAGGACCTGAACTCAATTAAATAGATTTTTCATATGTTCTAAAATATGTYTTAACCTCTAAAACTAAAGTACCTGCCAGAAAATACAAATGTACACATTTGGATTGTAACATTTAGATTTCAAGAAATCTGACTTCACACAATTGCACTTGCATTTAATTCACTTTTAAAAAAAAGGTAACTACTCTGTGTTTATGGGACCAGACAAGTATATACATCATCCTAAAAGTTCTGTTCTTGTAAAGAAATTATAGCTGGACCTGAAATACTCATTTCTCCTCCATGTGTCCTGATTTAGGTTTTTTTTTCCTAGGTGTAGCCAGATGCTTTTCTCAAATGCATAGTTCTATTCAGGCACTATGTGGAGAACCTAGACAGTATATTCACACAGCTTATAGGCATAGAAATATGTTAGATGTCTAGATTCCTTAAGTGTTTTTCAACCCTTGTTAAAGCTTCTACAGCCTAGAGGTAACTGAATGCTTCTGCAAATTCTAGAGTCATCAGATACCTACAACATGTTTTGCACTTATCGACTTCCTTTTTAAACTATAATTTGTAATTCATTATTTTATTTTTCCCCATTGCCAAATGCTTAGGAATGGGAGGCTGTTTCTTGGGAAAGACCTCCAAATATGAAGCTCCAATATTAAATTCTGCTTGATTCTAAAGGTGAGTTCAAATGAAAACTTCAGTATGGAAATTAACTCTGAAATAAAAGGAGTAATCAGGACTAGATGTAAAATAATTATTATAAATCTGACAATAGCAAAAAGAAGTTAGGTAAGATGCACATGCGGCTAAGTTGACAAAATCACATAAACACGCTACGCATTTCACATAGCTACCTAATTTGTAGTTATCCCATGCTTTCTGTTCTCAGGTATCTTGGTTGAATAAAAACAAAAATCTGAACACAAAACTGGAGCAACCTTACTTTGACTTTAAATCAGACATTGGATTTCCAGGGAATTGTGTAGAAATTGTCCGACCTCTAATTCATGTTTCTTTCTTTGGCTTCTCTTTATTATAGACAGAAATCCATTAGGGACTCCACTRCATGAAGAAGAAGCTGTATTTTAAAAAGGCATAGTTCACCCAGGAACGTGATACTTTGAATTTTAGTTCTGTAGGAACTCTCAGATGGCTCCACTCTGGTCCCAGTTATTCACATTACTTGAATTTTTCATACTATTCATCAGTTTTGTCTTACTGCACCTCATCTTCCTTTGTTGTTGTGCTCTCATTGTATGCTATGAAAAGTATCTGCAAAAAGAACTTGGAACTAAACTGAACAGAAGGATGCAGCTAGGTGCCAAATGCCTGGGGACAGAGAACCATTAGTTGTCTGAAACTCCTACAGCTTATTTAAGTGTCTAGACTGCTTGTAATGGGACTAATGGTAGACTGACAAGGGAAATGTCTGGTACTTATTCACAGGGAGAGGTTAATGACCAGTTTGTACGCAGCTGGTTTATCTGAGCTGTGTGTAAATGTTGGTACACTGTGTCCATTGCTGTGCACAAAAGGTCCTTGTATKCATATACAAGCAAACCTGTACATATACAGAGCTAACAACTGTCCATTCTTTTGATGTTTTAAAGGTTAAACACTCAGAAGGATTTGATTCTGAAAAAAAACCCTAAAATTTAGGGAGTATTCTAGTATTTAGAATCTAGTATTTATCCTTTTTCTCTGCATATTGTGTTCATCTTTCAATATTGTTTTTGGTCCTAAGACTGACAGCACCATCTTCCTCGAGAAGAATGTATCTGCAGCAATTACAGCAATCTTCTAGCGCCCTGTGGCTCTCACTACCAGGTAGAGGATGACAATGGCGGGAATTTCTTTTCCTCTCTGCTAGGGCCCTACTCGAAATTCAGTGATTGTGTTTGTCTGCTGCCCTGGAGGTTCCTTCTGTTGGCCCCTGCCTGGATGGCAGTCTTTCCAAATCAGAAGCAGATCCTGCTTGGAAGTGACAGTCATGTGAATGTGGAGAAGTTTTCCTGTTCATGGCAGGAGATACAGTGAAAGGTAATTCCAGTTTTGTTCATTTTTTCCCCATCCATCAATCCGGGTTAATAAATAACTAATTAAACTCAGGTTTGTAGCTGCAGTGCTCTTTGAAGTTCTTCCTGTATTCCCTGCACCTTGAATCTATAGGGCATAAATAGCTTCAACATGATGAATGTTTTACAACCTGTGTCGAAGGTACTCAAAACACGTACACATCTAACATACAGAAGTTCCCAGAAGGTTTAGAAGGAACAGCTCCTAATTTCTGAATATATCTTCGTGCCTTGAGAGATGTACAGACTCTGCTCAAACTTGAGGAGTTTTTCCTTATCTAGATGGGAAGATAATCCCACAATCTTATGGGAAAGAAATAGGGAAAGACAGGGGGAGCAAAGGTTCTCCTGACACAGAGTCCTTTTTTTGGCGTTTTTGTTTTCTGAAACTCAGTGCTTTCAGAAATATAGACAAAAGGTAATAGATGAAGGTTTTTGATTTGAAGCTGCTGTTCAGAAATAAGCCTGAGTATGGTTTTCAGTGAACAAATTTCTTGTTTGTATGAAGTCTTAGAAGTCAAAATTAAGTATTTTTTTAGCTAATATATATATGTCTCTAGAGCTCTCCATAGAGAGTTAGAGTTATCCATACATTGTGATAGCAATTATTTTATTAACTTCTATAACACTAAATAAAGTTTTTCTACTTAAATTTCCAGTGTATTTTTTATAGTTAGATTGTTTGAATATAATTTAACTTGCTTTCTCTATTCAGATGTGAACTGAACATAGGTAGGAGTTGGATTTACCTACACACATCACTAAAAGTATTTCATTTGTCTTATCAAAATAGTGTTTTTAAACCAAAACCAAATCATTCAAAAAAAAAAAAAAAACCAACAAAACACAGCTCTAAAACCCCCTAAAAGACTGTGTGGGTTTTTCTTTCTTTGAGGGTTTTTGTTCATCAGCATCCATCACTTGGTTCTTTCTCTAACTGGTGGAGACACTTGAATGAGTTTTTTGATCTAGCTTTAAGTACAATCCATTATCTATTTCTCAGACACAATTAATTTTTGTCATCTAGGACAAGTTCATATACTGAGAAAGAAGAAACAGTCATGAGTGAAAACAAAGGAACACACATAATACTAGGCACTTACTGTTCTCCTTAAAAGACCTTCTGTTCTGAGTTCCTTCTRTGACTAGATTTCTGTTCTCTCCCCAGCTTTGAAAAATATAAAGGTCTTTGTGCTATAAGGCCTTTAATAGGTTGCCTCTTTGTTGTGGATGGAGTGACCCACTTCACTTGGAACAGGGTAGTTACAAYATGTTTATTGATAGAAACCAGCAATATAACAAAGTTTAATAGTAATATATGACAGTCATTTAMCAGGATTAGATGGCCAGGTACACTCGCTTATATTTACTGCATAGRGGGCGGGGTCAGACAAACCTCGCAGGGACAACCTCCTGTTGAGCCATGAGGTTCAGARAATCATCCCTTACACCTTCTCAGAGGGGAGTTTAYATGTGTCTGGATCCATACTTAGTCCCAGACTTCTTCGACTCTTTATGTCATAATCAATCCTTTTAGCTAAGATTTCAAAATTTGAGTGCATTTATTCCAATTCACTTACCTAGTATGTCAGGAAAAAGGAGTCCCTCATCCTCAAACAGTTACATTGTGATGTGTCCTTTCTCAAGGGGAGATCCTGATGTGCAGGCCACTTCTGTGCTAGAGACTCAACAGGCCCTGGGATGTCCCCTATTTATGGAGTTAGAGAATTAATTTATAGTCATATTTGCATGTTGATTACAGATATTAGTTTATTCCATAATTTTCTTAGATCAGCCCTTGACCAGCACTCTGGTTAGGTGAATTGTCTAGAACAGCCCTTGGCTATTGGGTTATCTGTCTCACACAGGTCTACTTGAAGTCCTATGAAACCACTATGACTGTGTGCACCCAATTACAGCTGCTGCTGGTGGTTACTTGAGCAGGGAAATAAAGGTCAGGCTGGGGTGGAGGCACACCATCAAATTCATAAGAAAAAAAAAGATATTTATCTCTCACTAGATCATCTCTTCAAGAGAATGTTCAATAATTTGTGGCAAGCACAGTGCTGAGTGTGTCTCTACAGACCACCTCAGTGTTGCAGTACAATGATGATGGGTCAAAATGGCACGGAGTTTTTCAGTATGAACTTCTTTAYTTCTCTAATTAATATCTGACACACCAAAGATCTCTGCCATAAAATAATACTTTTCCAGACTTGTAACYACTCTAGTAAGAATTGAACAGGGCTGCATTAATAACCAACATATAATAACTTTAGATAACGAGGGCTTATGTACAGAATGTGAGTGAATAAACTTGTCAAAGCCATAGGTTACTCACCCTCTCTATTATACTGTTAGACCTTCACATATTGCTGATGGACAAGGTGTTCTTTCACACTTTTTTTTAAATTTTTTAATGAGTGGGTTACAAATCTGAAGAAATAATTTGAAGCTACTTTTTGGACAAGAATCCAGCAGGTTACAAATAAAATATAGCCAGAATAGATCTAGCTGTATAGTGCTATTTAAAGTTATTATGTAGCCAGATAGTAAAACGAAATAGCATTTTCTGAATTGAAAATAAGTTTGAAAAGGGAATAAAGAAACCATTTATTCTGGTTCTTTAAAGTCTCTCCATTATATACTGTAAGAGTATCAAGTAAATCATAAGGCACATATAAAAAAGGTGTACGAGAAGTTATCAATATGGTGGTTTTGAGAGTTTCTTCCAGACCTGTATGATTTTAAAATGCGTGATGCATTTTAATGCATTAATGTTCTAAGAATTCAAATATGCAAGATATCTTTTCTCTTTCTATTGCAACTTGCCTCTAGAGAAAAACCATTGGCATTATTTACCTGAATCATTAATGTTAGCATAGATTTTCAAAGAAATACTTATTTTATTTAAGGAAAAATTATATTTCTATATTTTTGGTTCTAAAAGTCCATCAAAGTTATGTATATGGAAGCCAGATGCTGTTGTGTTACATTGCATAGCTGAGAAATACTAAATTTCTTAATTTAAATAAAAGTCATCTGTGTCTTTTTATTCATTATATTTTCATTGTTGGTCCAATGCTGTAAGATTTTCTAGAAATCAGACTATCAGTAAATTTTTCACCCTTTTGAAATCCATGGAGAAATTCCAATTAGTTTAGATTAGATTAAAAATTTCACACTGTCTCTTGATTTATTTTGCGATACTTCAGCGTCAATGTTAGTAAAGCATAGGTGAATCTCTGAACTGCATGATAGAGTTTAGGATTGTAATTTTTTTCCAGGAAAAAAGGTGATAATGTTGTATGAATTGGAAAAACATTTTGGCATGGGGTGGGCCAAGTACTGATACAAGATACCCAGAGAGATAGTTGGGTTTCTCTCCTTAGAGCTAATCAAAAGCTGTCTAGAAATGGCAATTTTTCATGCCCTGTGTTACACATGTTGAGGCAGAAATAAAAACCAGATTTGCCCTTCTCAAGGGGCTAAGGTGCTATCTACACTATTGGAAAGGTTGTGAAGTTACTGACCAGAAAAGAGGAAACACAACTCAGTTTTTAAAAAGTTGAAAAAGAAAGACCTGGGGAACAACAGGCCTGTCAGTCTCACCTCTGTATCTGGAAAAAATAATGAAGCAGATTCTCTGGTTTACAGCATGGGTGGATAAGGGAAGAGTGATGGACATTGTCTATGTGGACTTGTACAAAACATTTGACACTGCCCCATATAGTGTTCTTGTGTGGGAACTGGGAACTTGACWGATAAACCACTCAGCGGGTAAGGAGTTGGCTAGCTGGTTGCTGTCAGAGTTATGATCAACATCTCTCTGTCTGAGTGGAGACCAGTGATGAGTGGTGTTCCCCAGGGATTGCTGTTGACTCTGCTGCCGTTGACCATTTCTGTCAGTGACATGAGCAGTCGGATTGGGTGCACTCTTAGCTAGTTTGCTGGTGACATCAGCCTGTGTGGTGTGGTCAACATACTGAAGGAAACGGATGCCATCCAAAGGGACCTTGAGAGGTGGGTCTGTGTAAACATCACAGAGTTTAACAAGGCCAAGTGAACGGTCCAGCATGTCGTTCAGGGCAATCTCAAACACTGGTACAGGCTAGGTAAAGAATAGATTGAAAGCAGCCCTGAAGAGAAGGATTTTGTGTGTTGTGATGGATGAGAAGGTCAACATGACACAGCAATATAGTTTCGCAGATGAAAAAATTAACCATGCCACAGGCTTCATTGGAAACATGGTCAGCAGGTCAAGTGAGCTGACCTCTACTCTGTCYTTGTGAGACCCCACAAAATACTACATCCAGCCCCAGCATAAGAAGAGCTGTTGCACTGAGACCAGAGGAGGGACACTAAACTGGTCACAGAGCTGGAGAACCTGTCCTGTGAAGATAGGCTGAGAGACTTGGTATTGTTCAGCCTGAATAAGGCTTTGGGGAGACCTTCTAGCAGCCTTCCAGTACCTAAAGGGAACCTACAGGTAATCTGGAAAGGGACTTTTGATAAGGGCATATAATGACAGGAAGAGGGACAATGCCTTTAAATGGAAAGCCATCAGATTTAGATTAGGTATTGGGAAGAAATTTTTTACCATGAGGCCGGCAACTGGAACAAGTTGCCCTGGAACAAGAGAGGCTGTGGATCTTCAAGGCTGAGTTGGATGGGGCTTTGAGTTACATGGTCTAGTAGATGTCATCCCTGTCCATGAGAAGGATGGAGTTGGAATAGAACGACCTTTAAGATCCATTYCAAACATATGATTCCCTTCYATTCTATGATTCTATGAATATTGAGAAAGATGTAATTTTGAAGGCCTCTGGAATGATCTATTGCATTAATAGAAAGAATGAAATATACTATATATAGAAGARATTCTTTTAGGGAAAAGAAACCTGAAGATAATTCAAAAAATGCCTTGTCACCAACAACCTAAAAGTACAGCAACAGTTTCTGAAAACCCAGGTTTTTATTTTCATRTTTGTCTGTCTGCAATGAAAACAGTACAATTGGATTAAAGATCTAAAATAACGGTTTATTTTTCAAGACTGTGGTGCAGTGAATTGAATATTATGGCATTTGCCTTTTTTTAAATGCATTTGTCACTGTCTYTGCTATTCTCTAATGCTTGCCTGAGTCCTAAATGTTCCAGTGCGTATGTAAATGCACAGGTTTATGCTATTTTGGAAGGACAATAAAGTGTTTCTCAGATCAGAGACAATTTATTTAGTATGTGCAAAAGTTTCACCTAAATTCTGGTCGTGAAGATGTTTCATGTAGGGCTTTTTCTGTGATCAMTTATGTAATCCATGACTATTTTTAATAAAAATTAAGATTATTTATTTTTCCTTTTTTTAAAATGCATTAGCAGGCAAGTTACAACATAATGGATCGCTGAGAGCTTTTTAATTTGTTGTAATCTGAGTACTAGTAATTGAACATTTAAATGACTTTTTAGGCTGCCATTTTAATTTTTTTTGTGGGTTATGGGAACTGGATTCAAAAGTTTCAGTATAGTATTTCTGTTTCTTAGGGTTGAATCTGAAGAAAAAGATAAAAAATAATATAATTCAAAGCACTGATAGACACCATAAGTACTTTGAGACCAGAGTCTACTGTTTTGTTAGATTAGTATTATGTAGTGCTGAAAGTGTCTTCTTGAAACTCATTCAATTCAGCCAAAGGCTGAGTGACCTTTCATCATGATACTCACCCTTCTAATTGTAATTGACAGAACAATCTCCTAGTTTCCACTCTGTCACAGAAAACCAGGCATGGGCTGTTTGTTACTCGGAACATGATTGGGACACCTTTAATTGTAATGGGCAAGACCACCTTATTAAAATTTATCCCAGTGAAATGGTTCCGGCAGATACATTTCTTATGATAGTGAGAAGCATTCACTATCATGCCTAAGCACACACAAATAAATTTAAAAAATATTTCCTAAGGTCCCACTCATCATCAAGTATCCGGATATTACTGTAGCTTCAGGGCAAAAAATTGGTGGATCAAGATTCGTTCAATTAACAACATTTTGCACTAATTTATGACAACAGAGGAACAGAGTCTTTCCCTTTTTGATGGGAATTCCAATTATGTATTCTGATAAATGTAAATAGATTTAATGTAATAAAATTAATATTTCATATGTTTCTGAAGTAATGTTTRTATACTTAGTTCAAAACTGTGACAGGATTACTAAGCAAGCTGCTTTTTTTTTTTTTAAATACAATTCTCTCATTTATTAWAATTTTTCAGAGTTTTCATCCCATGATTGTGGTAAATTTTGAAGACCTAATTTTTAGTGGGAAGATTAAATATCTTCCAGAAGTCTCTCTGGGATTATCCTGTTGGGTAGCTTGTCTGGAGTCTCTCTGGGGTCAGGTATAAGACTGTATAGAGATAGGCTCATCAAGATTCCTGTGGTGCCAAACAACTGGCTGCCACTTGTTGGAGTGACTTACAGCCTCCCGCTTACCAAGGTTCTCTGGACAGTTCATTTACCCTTAAATTTATCCTATTTTTGTCTATTCCTTTTTAACTAATGTTTAAGAAACCTCAACTCATCCTAGGTGCTACACAGCTTAGCTTATTTAAATTTAAAAAAATCCAATTAGAGTTTTTAACTTTTTTGTGCATCTCCATATAGGATACCAGTGTGATTAAATACTGCTAAAATAATTTTTTTTCCTGAAATATCCCTACAAAAATAATGCAACTTGTGACTTTCCTGATTAAAAAAAAGTCTTAATGTCTTCATACCTAAGTTATGTTAGGTCATTTTGTTTCTCTTCTGTTGACCTGCTGTCTCGGCTCCATATCTTGTAAAAATTCATTTTTTACCTGAATATCACTTCAAATTAAATAAGATATTTGCTCTTTGTGTTCTTACTTTCACAGAACAAACAAAAAAAAAAACAAAACAAACCCCCAAAACTAAAAAATCAAATATCTAAAAAACAGCTCCTTGATCCTGTGATCATTCCTTACCAAACAAATTCCGTTTGAAGTTATCACAGTAAAGCATTCCCATCAGGGTGTGGGAAGTGATTCTTCTCTCTTCAACRCTGGTGAGGCCACACCTGGAGGACCATGCCCATGCTCCTCAGTACAGAAGGGAAATTATTATATTGAAGAGAGTCTAGAGGAGAGTCACAAAAATTATAAAGAGCAAGGATGTATGAGGAAAGCATGAAAGAGCTGRGACCTTTCAGCCTGAAGAAAGCTCATGGGTAATCCTATAAATACATGCAGCTGAAATAAACACGTAATTAGCTGAAGGGAAGGTGCAAAGGAGATGGAGCCATGCTTTCAGTGGCGCACAGTGACAGGACCAGAGGCAGTRGGCACAAGCTGAAACTCAGGAGGTTCCCTCTGAACATCAGGAAACACTTGTTTACTGCAAACGTAATTCAGCATGGGACAAGTTTTTCTGGAAGACTCTGAAGTTTTCTCCTTGGAGACATTCAAAAGCTCTCTGGATATGGTCTTAGGCAGCCTACCCTGCTTGAGCARGAAACTTCTTCCAGCCTCAACTGTTCTGTGATTCTGTGAACAATGTTGAATGCACATGACATAAATTATATCGGTGGCACTAATAATAAATTGACAGGACTAATACTTCTAGGTTCAATCCCATCCTACTTGGAATTCTAGGCTATAAAAGAAAATACATATTCTCAAGCTCAGTTTTTACTGTTATGATCAAATGGCACTATTTTCGCATGATTCCCATGTCATTAATGCATAGGATGAATAGTGCTCCTGAAATGTATCACATTTATGTACTTAGTTACTCCCTTTTCTGTAATTCTTTTATTTCTTCCCTCACAGATTTTTGTAGTAAAAATGTAGAAAAAAGTATTCGAGAAAGAAAGCCTTTCTTTTTAAGGAGACTGATTCTGAAGAATGCAATACAAACACATTTTGTTAAAAAGAGCTCTTTTCTGAGGGTAATGAATCAACATCTTCATAAATAATAATTTTATATTCTTTATGTTGAGAATATTCAATAGAAGCCTCCAAGACTTAAATTTACAGACATGACAATAGCTCACAACTGTTACCAAATTTAATTAGTGATATATTTTGAACATGTGAATTTCTACGTGAAAATTCTACCAGGAAAAACATCAGAGCTTTTCTGCTTTGAATTTGGGGCTAAGTGGGTATTTAATACCTTTTGCTTCACACTCTCTAAACCACTTATCTATACAGATGAAGACTGTAGTTCTTCTTAGTTTCACAAATATGCTGCCAAGATCAATTCAGCATTCAGATTATGGTGGTCRGAGCACCTTAATACATTCTCAAAGAGATATTAATTATTTGAAGATTAATGATTTTACATTTAATTAATAATTTGGACCACATCTAAGGAATAAGCCTTGGAGACCTCTGAGAAGAAAAAAAAGGAAAATGGAAAGACATTTTCATTCAATGCTTGTAGCTTGAGTGTGCATAAAAATGAGTGGGGAGTCATGCAATTAAAAACCAAACAATAACATAAATGTCAGAGGGCAAAAAACTAATTTACTTGTGTTTAATTCTGACATTTCATGAATACCAAGTACAGTTCCAGTTGAAGAGTATCACAAAATTTTAGGAATTGTACCTGCTAAGCATTGCAGTAAGTGCAAAATTTCACAGTCCAAAAATGACAAGATTTCAAATCCAAATTTTGAGGAAAAATATGCCTCATATTGATTTATAGGGGGTTTTACATTGTATTTTTCATTTCATTAAAAAATAATGTCTTATTCTATTTTGATTTTATAGTTATTCACTACAATTATTTTATTAAAATGGTAGAACTGGATTATGTATTAACATCATTATAAGTACACATACTTGCACTGTATGGGTTGCCAGTTACACACAAACACCTGCGGTGTTTCATGAAGTCCTCAGTAAATTTTATTTTCTATTTGGGGATTTTGTATGTGTCTGTTATCTGCTTTTTGCAAAATACAATGTATAACTTTTATTTTTAAGATGAAATAAGGAAGTCATAATTGGAAGTTCAAAAAATATCATATTTTTAATAGTGCTTTCTGCAACACAAAGACAGCAGCCTGATTTTTATGCCATCCTGTTTTTATATCCTGAATGCTTTGCAGTCAAATAGTTAGAGCAAAGAAGAAAAGACCTTTTTGAGAATTGTAATAATCTGTTTCTCTTACAAGGAAGTAGATACTTTTCTCTGAGGGCTACTTCTTCCATTATCACAGTAGCCTGTGAATATTAACTGCCAGATTGAGTTTAAACAAGAATTTTTCTAATTGATTCRTAGAAGATACTGTTTTCTATAATAATTTTAAAGAATATCAGTCATAAAGAAACTAAAAGACACTGCCATAATATTGATAAYATTGAGTGTACTTGCTTTGACACATAAAACAGCAAGTAGAAGAATCGAACCAATAAAAAATGAGCTCATATCTTTCCAGATTTTCGAAAGATATCTTCCAACAAAGAGTTACTTAAAAAAACAGAAATAAAGACTTCTTTGAATGTTTAATATTGCTGATGCATCCTTAATGTTCCATGTCTTCATAGCGCCTCTAGGAAGCAAAAAAAGAAAAGTCAGGACTTGCAATTAAGTGAGTATACTAAGTCAGTCATGAGGAAATGGAATTGATGGATGCACCAGCAAGCATGTCACCAGCAGCTCTTAATTATAATGGGATTTCACAATTTAGATTCCCAAACTTTACAAGTGATTTGAGACATTCTGATTTTGTTCTGCCTTGAAGCAGTTTAATTTTAGTCAATAAATTCCATGAGATTCCCTAATGTAGGGCTCAAATTGAATCTTAATTACCAGGCTGATCTAATAGCTGACAAAATTTCAAGTTTTCTGAAGTGTCACATAGTATGTAAAACTCTGCTTTGAATTCTACATGGCAAAAAATCCCTTAAAACTCAATTACAACTTGACTTTTGAATCAATTATCCTTTTGCTCTGGCACTACAATCATAAATTTAGTGGTATATACTTAGTCACTGGGAAAGAATATTAAAATGCTGGTTTACACAGTTTAAGTCTGTCTCTCATCTGCTGTTCATTCTCTTTGTGGCTGTAAATGTTAGCATGAATATTAAGCAACAATGCTATGTGTTTTTCTCCAAAAATAACAAAATACTGTATATGTTTTAAAAAGAAGTATACAACAACTAATGAATTCCTTTACAATAGAACAGTACAAGGCAAGTAACAGATTTCAAAGAGCATTACATTTAATACAAGGTAAAATTAACAAGCAGAACAAATAGCATACTATTGATATATATTTATATTTATGTATATGTTTAATCTATACAAGATCCTGGTTCATATCTAGTAGAGAGTCCACCTTTACTTTACATTCCTTTACAGTTGTTTCACTGGTMTTCAGATTTCTTTCTCTTTTCATTCTAATTTCTATAACACTAAATTGGTTCAAGATGAATAGTGACTTTTTGCTAAAATTTCAGATAATTATTAATTTTCTTTCCTTAAAATTTTACCAGACCCCAGTATCTTGGGGACATCATTAACATCTAAGTAACTGTGCCTTCTTCCTATTCTTTTAAATATTTCTTATTTATGATATGCTGTCTAAGCTTTTAGGAATCATCTATAACCTTAGTTATATTGGATAGAGAATTGTTGAAACATAAATATTTAATAAAAGGCAATTGATGAAAGCAACAAAATAAACCATTCAATTTAGTATAATAAAGGTAAGTTACTGTAGATAAAATGTGATGATTTTTGCTTTATAGAAGTTGAAAAATATGCTGGTTTTTAACTATGATAAGTATAACTTCACTATAGCTGTTGTCCAATGCAATAAATCTTTTTTTTTAATATGAGTTAACATCTTGATATTAATTATGTCATCAGCTTCTTGAAATTAAGGATATGATATTAYATGATAGAATTTCCATTAGCTAAGTGTAGCCCTTAGCATTACACCCTTGTAGGTGTCCCAGGGAACCACTATTCTTTCTGTAAGCAGAGATATTGCTATCCCTTTCCGACAGACTTKTAGCTGTTTTGAAACCATGTTTGAAAGATTATCTGCCTACATATGACCTAAATTAATTTTGACTGTGTCACTTTGGAGAGAGGTGGCCTTTAAAATGAACTGCTTGAGTGTTCGAAATATGGTTTACAGATTCCAGAACTACCATTTTCAGTTGTCTATTCTCCCTGCTATTCTCCAGAGACCTGAAGTAATCCTAGGCACTCAGAAGCCTTTAACATTCTTGGCCAATTAGAGAAATAATTTCTCTGCTTGCTCTTATCTTGGTCATGCATGTTGCTCAACAAAGTTTTTCTCTGAACAACACACATTTCATTCTCTCTGATTCGTGGTTGATACACCTATATTGTCAGTGCAGATCACACACATTGACATCCTGAACCTAATTCCACTGGGCATTAATACCAAAGCCTGAGAATGTTTGTATTACTGCAGAGGCTGCCCAGGTATCCAGTATAGGCAGAGCCATGTGAATGAAATTATTTAGTTAATGAGAAAGTCCAGGTTTTAGATAAACAGCATAAATAATTTTAAAAACCCTCTCTTTTGCTTTAAAGTATTATGATCTAATGATATTAGATACATGGTTAATTTTGCTGTGTACTTTGACAAGCACCTTCTCTTTTAGACAATAATTTATTTTCCTAATGCAGAACAGAGACTCCATGGCAACAAGACAGTCTGAAGCAGAAAAGATATAGGCAGAAAACACAGATGGTCTGTTTTCAGAAATTCTCAGCATTAATAGGTAAAAGCACAGCATGTGTAAAACAGGTTCTAAAGAATTTTACTTTGTTTAAAACAGCATGTAAACATGAAAGAAGTCCTTCAAATATCAGTAGGTCAACTCACATTCAACAAAATATAAAGTCTCACAATTTAACTGTAAATATTTTATTACTGTTTTTGTGGGTTTTTTGGAAAACACAAAATATCTCTATGTGAATGTAAAACACTGGCTGAAATGACAGGGTTGAAATCCCAATCTCACTGAAATAAGAGATGCCTTTATTCACTGCTGTTYTCTGAGTGTGAATGTGACATTCTGTTCTCTAAATACGCCTGAAGTCCTAGGTGTTCAGCCTTCTCCAGGAGAGGARAGCTGGGCCCCATCACATGTAACAGTGTTTGGGAAAATAAATGTCATTACTCCAAAGGTCCCACACATTTACTCCATCTTCTCCCCAGCTTTATATACTGAGCATGATGTCATATGGTCTGGAATATCCCTTTGATTAATTTGGGTCTCCTGTCCTGGCTGCCCTAACCTCCCATGCAACCTCAACTTCCTTAYCAGTGAGGCAGCGTGGAAAGCAGAAAAGGCCTTGGCTCTGTGCAAGCCCTGCTCAGCAATAACAAAATCAGCTCTATGTTGTTAACCTCATGCTCAGCAAAAATCTAAACCACAGCCCATTCTAGCCAGTGTAATGAAAATTTACTCTACACTGGCCCAAAGCAGCACAGCGTGTCTAACTCAATCTTAACCAGCTGAGTTGGCCTCTTATTGTACAGATTATCAGTGTCTCAAAAGTAAGATGTAGTATAAAATTCATCAGTATAAATTTTGTACCAGGCAGCATCAATTATGAAAGAGAAGTATGTGCCAATATTTGAAACAGCATTTTTCACTCTAAGTTTTATGGGAAATAATAAGGGSAAACAATTTCTAGGAAACAGTAATAGGAAAAGATATATATTTATATATATACATACACAAATACATCATATGCATATATGCAATATATATAACTGCATCCTGCAGGACATATGAGAAAACTTTGAGTTGATAAGTTAATGCAAAGATGGTTAATGGATGAAGGAAAGAAAAAAAACCAAAAAAAATTAAAAAAGAAGCAGGAAATATCAGGCAGTTCCTCAGACTGATACCTAGCCAATCTCTGAGCAATGGCTACCTAGGGAGACAACATCCTGCTCCCTACTYCCTCTTCTTTCTCTACTTTAGGTTTTATCACTGAGCATGACATCATGTGTTATGGAACATTCTTTCAGACAATTCATGTCACAGTACCAGCTCTGTCCCCTCCTAACTTGCCCATCCCCAGCCTTCTCTCTGAGAAAAAAAAAAAAGCCTTGAGCAAGAATAATGCAACAATAGCCAAAAAATTAGCATGTTATCAGCTTTCAATTTTATAGATATGTGTCCAAAACCAGAGAACTATACAGACTCCCATCCCACCCAGGTGCAGTATACTTATATTTTTTCTTTGAAAGCAAAAAGCAAATGGACTAAAGAATTCTATTATAGTTAAAGGGTTAGTTTTTCTCTTTTAGTAATCTTGTTCCTATCTCATTGATATCTTCAGTAAGAAGGGTTGTTGGCACTTTAGTGATGATCTTTTGTTAAAAAGAGTATGCAGCCTATATTTTTTGTAAAAATTTCATTTCTTAGATAATTGTTAAAAGCATGGTCACACCTTCTTTTATTTATTCCTTTACATTATTTTCTCTGCAACATACTCTTATAAACAAACTTGAGAGAATCCTTGTTGTGTTCTTAGAAGTAACAAAATAGTTCAGAAATATACTTCAGCACCACAACTGGGTATTTCACTTCTGTACTCTGACTTAAAGATGTCACATAGTCTATGTCACTCTCAAGGAACTTAATTGAACCCAACACTCTTTCATATTAAATATTATTTCAAATGTTTTTATTTTTATACCTGAAAGAACTGTAAACTAAAGGTCATTACTCTGGAAAGCTTTTACTATTGCACATGAAATGTGCAAAATAGCTGAAGAGCAGARATGAATTGATAATTTCTAGCTTTTCTATAATAGAAAAACCAAAACTAATAGAGGGTTAATATTGTTTTATATATATGAATGAAAATAAATTACATTTAAAAAGCATAAAACTTCTACAAATTAAATATAGGATGACTGCTATGAAAAATAATTTTTTCAAAAAAAAACCCTGACAAAACAACAGCAAAAAAATMATGCCTGACACATTTAAAATTGGATAGGTAACAGATTTCTTGGAAAAACTTGAGTAGTTACCTCTCAGGTCAGAGCAGATCAGAGCAGGTTTCTCAGTTTTTTCGCATCTGGGTCTTGATAACTTTCAATAGTGGAGGCTGCAAGGCTCCAGTGCTTGATTATACCCATAGAGAATAGATTTTGGTTGAACTGACTCATAAACTAACCGCTTACCTGTTTTTCTCTTTCTTTTTGTTTCAGAAAAATATATAAAATGACCATTACATCTCTAGATAATGAATTTTTCGGTGAAACGGTTTTTAATGAAGAATTACTGCTTCTATATCCTTCCATGATCTTGTTTCTTTTAAGAGAAAATGAAGCACAACACAATTCATAACAAAATGAGACCTTAATAAAAAAATGCAATGAGATTATAGGAACTATATTAGTGAGGATTAATATGATTTTGTGGAATGACTTTTGCTCCATATTAACATAATTTTCAATTTAGAGGTATAAAATAATGGATGTCAATATGAGACTTACCTAAGGTGCAAYTGTACCAGATGGTTATGTGTTCAATTAATGAAGTAGTTGCCTTAGAGCACACAAGTAGTGCCATTTTTGCTGATTTAGGGTAGTCTGCCTGGTCTGTCTGCCAGTACACAAGAGGAACTTGCACAGATATTCAGTTGACAGATGACACGGTGACAGTAGTTACTGGAAAGTCACAAAATTTTGTGAGGAAATGATAAAGCAGATTATGGGTCATTATTTCAAACTCTGAATATTAGCATTGATTTTTCCAAATATAATACTCAGCTAAACAAATCAACAAATTTAAATCTATATATGTGAAAAAAAAAATTTTACACTTAAATTTTTTTTTAAATTCTTACCTTAAAAGCATCTATTTTTTAATAAATTTTGTGTACTCTTGATAGAGCAGATAAAGCAATATTTATTCATTGTTGCTGTCAGGAACTTCTGATTCTTATGTCCACCTATATAAGCCTCACTTCACCTATACAGGCCTTACATGCCATGATAAATCTCACCTGAAAATACCTTTTTCCTGGAAGCCCTGGAGTTTCTTTTMAGCTCAGGGACTATACCTCTGTTGGCAAGATTGCTGTTCCTGCCTGAGTTGTGAAAAGGCTTGCCTCTGGCTCATTTCATGGAGCAATYCTGCTCTTGCTGTTCCCTTTCAGTYAAGCAGAACATCCCAACAGAGGACAATTAAATGAAAGTATTTTAAAAGATCCGAAAAGAAAGAAAAAAAAGAAAGGAGAGCTTATCAAATGTAAAAAAAGGAACTTTTCATAAAAGAAGATCTTGAGACCAAAAATAGCTGACAGATTGCATGGGAGTTAGCTTTCATGGGCTTAAAGAATTTGTTTCACTCATCCATATAGAAGCATCTAATGACTGCTCAAATAACCCCAGACCTCTAAAGCACCAGCGTAGGTATGAAAGATATGATGCAGGATCTGTGATGCTCCTRCCTTCCAGAAGCAACAGTGAACACAAAAAGTGTATCCTAAGACACATCAAGAACCTAGGTGCAGGTAACTGTATGGACTCTTGGTGTATACCATGTAAGTGACTTCAATTGAGTTAGCTGTGTCAACTCCCACAGAGATGAGCTAATCAATACACTCAATTGRCTCACCTCACCCTAAAATAAACAGCTATTTTAAAACAAATGTGTAGCTCTCCATTGACTTTACTGCCTATGAGATCAATTCATTTGTCGAAGAGAGGCTTGTAGTGTAATTTGAAACTCTCTTGGTAATCTGAGGATTTTGTATGAGGCTTTCAGTATTGACAGTGTTTACAGACACCCATGCCCTTCTGAATCAGCAGCCGAAGGAGACATAAGTAGGTATAGGAATTTAAATGGMACTGTACTCCTATATGTAAGGAAATGAGTTGTCCTAGGTCTTTACCAGTCATAATAGCAACTTGGGGCCTTCCACTGTGTGACACACTGTAGACACCAACTTCATGACCAACCTGACATCTGATTTCCATCCTACAAAAGCATAGGTATCCCMTGTATGTTATGGACTAGATCTGTGGACAGTGAGGTAAATTGAGAACTGGCTGAATGGCAGGTATCAGGAAGTTTTAATCAGTGTCACAGATTTGGAAGCCTGTCACTAGTGGTGTTCAGTATCATTTAACATCCATAAATGACTTGGATGAAAGGACAGAAGCCTCCTCAGCAAGTTCTCTGATGACACAAACTTGTGAGGAGTGGCCAATAGCCCAGAGGGCTGTGCAGCCCTTCAGAGGGATCTCAACATTTTTGAGAGATGGGCAGAAAAGTATTGAAATTCAACAAATGCAAATGCAAAGTCCTGCACCTGGGAAAGAACAACCCCTTGCACGAGTATAGGCTGGAGGCCAACCTGCTGGAAAACAGCTCTGCTGAAAAGGACCTACAGACGCTGGTAAAAGGACATACAAGCTGTGCATGGGGCAGAAGTGTGACCTTGTGGCCAAGAAGGACAATAGTGCTCATCTGTACTTTTGGAAGAACTTTGCCAGCAGATAAAGAGAGGTGATTCTGCCACTCTACTCAGCCCTAGTGAGGCCACATCTCGAGTGCTGTGTCAAATTCTGGGTTCCTCAGTACAAGAGACACCGGGAGCTTCTAGTGTGGGTCCAGTGGAGGGAAACAAAAATGATTGAGGGACTGAAGCATCCTTCTTATGAGCATATTTTCTTGAGGATAGGCTGAGGGAGTTGGGCCTATTCATTCTCAAGACATGAGAATGCCAAGATTGTGAAGGAACCTCAGCAATATCTAAATAAGTATCTGAAGGGAGGGYGTCAAGGGGGAGGTTGGGATCTTCTTGGAGTTGGCAAGCAATAGGACAAGTGACAATGGGCAGAAACTGGTGCAGACAAACCTACATCTGAGCATGAGGAAGAACTTCACTGTGTGAGTGACCACCCACTGCAACAGATTGCCCAGAAAGGTTGGGGAACTCTCCCTCACTTCCAGATGTTCAACTGGACACAGTTCTGTGCCATATGCTCCAGGATGATCAGGGAGGTTGGCTCAGATGACCTACTGTGGTCCCTCCAACCTTACCATTCTGTGATTCTGTGATTTGCTCTGTGTTAATTAAAAATATCATTAAGTTGCTCACATGAAATTCTCTTATAGTRTTTGAAATATCTTGGGATATCTTACCTGGAATCCAGTCACCGGTCCAGAAGATTGACAATCTCTCTGACGTCCAGTGTAATAATTTACAGCCCCATGCAGATGATGTAAATTGTTATGGCAGGAGGTAGGAGGATTTTGATCAACTGAATCTACTTCCATTTTTCATCTGTTGCAAGGAGTTTAGAGATAGCATATTTGCATATACAAAGATAGTAGATGCCTAAATTTATGTGTCTAAGATATTATTATATTATATTATATTATATTATATTATATTATATTATATTATATTATATTATATTATATTATATTATATTTATTATATTATAGCTTCACTTTACTGTCTAGTAAGGAGTTTTTATCCCCTTTTGGACCTACAAAGAGTATATTACATATATTATGAACCTGAAGCTTTGTAATGAACTAGCCACAGACATCAAAATTCTAGTAGTACTAGTAGTACTAGTAGTACTAGTAGTACTAGTAGTAGTAGCAGTACCATTATTATTATTATTATTATTATTATTATTATTATTATTATTATTATTATTATTATTATTATTGCTGCTGCTGTTGTTATTTAGGATGTCTTAATTGTACTATATATACACTAAAATTATGGGTCGTATTAGCAGTGTAAACATTCTCAGAGTCGTCTCCATTGTTTCATTCTGCCACTAAGAAATCAAGAATATTTCAGTGATTTTCTAATGAAAGAACATTTTCTGTTGATCTCTTTTAGCTTCCACTGGTATTTCTCTGCCTTGGGTGCAAGCTGTCAAGAGGAATTGCTCGACACACTTATTAATACTACTAACAGTATGCCTAATGTGATACAATTAGCAGAATGTAGTAGTCTCACCCTGTGACTGCTTCAGGAAATTTGACATTGAATTGTAGCTCAGAACCTTAGAGGCTGTGTGAAACTTATTCAAAAGATATAATTAGAGGCTTTTGGGGTGGGGGGTGGGTTGGTTTGGTTTTATTTTTAGACCACTTATTTCTGTTCATTATTGGTGTCTTTTTCCTCCTTATCTCAGAAATTTTGAAAACAGAAACCAAAACACAAAACAGAAGAAAGCAACTTATTTTCATGGAAATATATAAATAACTAAAAATATTTTTCAGGTTTAAATCTTGCTTGATAAAATTGGCTTTTACACACACTCTTGAAACATTCTTGCACTGGAAAGGGCAAAGATATAATTGTAGCTACAGAAAATAGAAATAATGACTCTCTCAGTAAAGATCTTGACATTGAATTTCTTGCCTGTAACCATTTAGAGACAAACACATGTCATCTCAGATGATGCTTGAAAATGTTTTATGGAGTAGAAAATATAGTTTGTCTACAGGAATGATTAATAACAAAGTTTCCATAAAGCAATAATGAAATCTGAAAAGTATGAGGCAGGGTACAAAAATGGGTAAAAGTATGGGTCAGAAATAAAGTCATAGGCAAAGCTTTATAGCCTGTTTTCCTACGCAAGCAAAATTCAGACTGAAATAAACTGAAAAACCTTTGCTTCAGTAACAGGCACACAGCTGGAGAATAGGTGAGTGGCTTGCCCATGATGTGATAGCTTTTCAACAGACTAAACTAGAAAACACCACTATAAAAGACTGTGTGGTCCAGGAGGAATCTCTGCTGTTTGTATCTGACATTTAAATGCCAGCTGTCCACAGCTCCCTATTTAATACAATCTGATGGAGAGTGAGACAGTGGAAAAAAGTAGTGAAAAAGCAACTGTAGTGGGAATTGGATACAAGCTGTTCAAGCATAATTTGCTCTGGAACTTGGCACTATCTTGGTTTTGTGAAGATTTATTTCTCCACTAAATTAAGCATAACCTGGAGAACTAGAACCATTTTATCTAAAGTCCAAATTCAAATTATTTTACTAGAGCAGAAAAATACTGGGATAGAAAACACTCAATTTCTTAAATGCATGAAGCTGTCTGTCAGTAGTCAGCTTTTTTCAGCTACTTTTTGTTAAAATTTATTTATCAGTGAAATCTACTTTAGTATTTCATTCACCTGTTTCTCTTTCTTTTATATATGCATATAATTTGTTATTGCTGAACATCTTCCCTAAGTGTCTGCAAACCTTTTTCTCTATAGAATCTTATAGTGTAGGAGTGATGAGATTTCACAATTATGTCACTAAAAGCAAATGATAAAATAAAAATATTTTTGAGATCTCTACTTTTTAACAGCATAAATGGATAGATGAAACCAAACAATATTGCTGGGAGGGGAGAATCCAGAAAACCACATGAAAAACTAGCATCATAGATGTTATTGCTCTAAGGAATACCTATCTAGAAGAGTGGGAAAATGAAARTATATTTAAATGTTTAACTTCTATAAGCAAACAACAAGGTAAGTTATCGCAATTTGTATCCTGGGGATTTGGTTCAGAAAATCAAAGACCTACTTCAGAAGTTGCCAGAATTCCCTTAAAAATTAACAATATCTCTAACAATATCAAAAGGCAAACAAATATAGTGGTATTATTTGTTCCACCAAGCCTCCTTTGTGCCAAGCTTTTGGTACAAATATTTGATATTACATCAACAGGAAAAAAAAACAAACAACAAAAAACTGGCCAGGCTAACAAAATAAATTCCAAGTTTGAAAATCAACTGATAATTTTAAGGAGGAAATACTTTATGTTTTGAAATATTTAAGTGGTATCTTCTTTTGAAAATGCTATCTTGATTACAACTATATGTAAAAATTTCTTACATATTTTGATATATCTTTTAAAAAATATTTCTAAATGGTAGCAGAGACTTCAGTGTTTCAATTCATCATTAAATAGCCATACATTTTGTATGTAGTTTATTTCTGCCATTAAAATTATCGT
Organism: Cardinalis cardinalis; assembly: GCA_014549065.1. NCBI lineage: Eukaryota > Metazoa > Chordata > Aves > Passeriformes > Cardinalidae > Cardinalis > Cardinalis cardinalis. Next base: position 1,361,769 of record JACDOX010000048.1, on the reverse strand, counting down.
GTCTATTTCATTGATTTCCTTTGCCTTTATAACTTGGGCCTGAAATAAATACCTAAACCTTAAAACTTACAATATTCAACATTCAAGTAAATTTTACTTTTTATTGATATAAGTGGCTCACCAAAGTGATTTATTCCATAGTAATGCAACAAATCATGATCAATTAAGTTATCAAACTTAATTTTTAAAATTTTCATGAACATATTTGATTTATGCTTTTAACTTTTTCCCTCCTCGCACAGCACTCATCAAAATATGTGCATAATGTACTTTAAGTACTTTAGAAAATGTAGCATCAAGAAGTATCAATATTAATGTGTTATCACCAGCAGATGATGAAAGCTTAAAGAAATTATAAATAAAATCAAGATCATACTAGGAGTTTTAATAATCCTAAACAAGTTTTGTTAAAGTAATTTAAGTCAGGGCTTCTAAGTATGAGGTATCCTATATTATGAGAAAGTGAAGCAATGGGATAGATGATATGAAGAGTAACCACAAGGTAAGTGGAAGAAGCAAAAAAAAGAAAAAAATCTACCAGTAATCTGAAGTTCCCGTTATGAAGACATAATTTTCATTCATGTCAGCTCCACAATAATTCACAAGAGACTGTAGGAAGACTGTTGGGTTTATTTTTAATTCCTGCTCCTGGCTTCAAAAATTATGTAAGGAGAGTGGAGGTTTCCCTCTTTTCTCATTGTTTATGCTGCAGAAACTCTCATCTATCTGCACAGTATCTGTCAGTGAAGGTTCTAGGTGACTTACACTGCATCATGCTTCTTAACAACAACATATATTGAAAGGCACAGCAACACAGAGAGGCTGAAATACTACATGGCTTACAGGACATTTAGAGGATGGAAAAAAGAGATGAAAAACAATTAAGAAAAGAAGATGCAATCATTGTGAGAAACATGTATTTATAGAACACAGACAGGTAATAAATAACAGGGGAAACAAATAGAAATACAAAAAGAAAGACAACAACAAAATCAGAAAAAGCAAGTCAGTTTGGATTGGCAGAGGGAATGAAAAGCTGCAAGAACATGGGAATAGGGAATATTGTCTGTTACACAGTATTGAGACTCAGGATTCCTGTATTTCCTCCTTAGCCACTYTTATTTTTTTATTGGCTGCAAAGCAAACTTTGAGAAATTACTTTTTTTTCTTTTCTTTGCGAGGACTGTCTCTGGACAAACATAATATTCTTGTTTTCCTGACCGCTATTTGAGACCATAAGTGTCACATAGACTCTTTCAGGCATCAGGGTAGTCACCTTGGTGTTCTGTGATGAAAAAATTATTCTTTATGAGAGAGAATATTGTTGAAAGACATGCTATGACTACCCTTAAGCCGTTGTTTCACAGCAAGAATGGTTGAGATTGGAAAGCACTCCTGGAGGTTTTCTTGCACACACACACCTACTTGCCCCTCTGGCCACCCCAGTTGCTCAAGCACAGTCAGCTAGATCTGGTTGCCCATGATGTTTTCCAGTTTGGTACTGAGTATCTCCATGGATGGAGAATTTGCARCTTCTCTGGATGGCTCGTTCTGGTRTTTGATCACCATCACAGTAAGAAGTTGTAATCTTGTATTCAGGTGGATTTTCATGTGTTTTAGTTTGAGACTCCTGTCGCTGGACACTGCAGAGAATGATCCGATTGCCTTGGTTTTGTTTGCGTTGACCTGGTTGTGCCTGGGATAGGATGAATTTTCTTCCTGGTAGCTGGTGAACTGCAGCATTTCAGATTTAGTACGAGATTAATGTTGGCAACACGTTGAAAACTGATGTTTTAGTTATGGCTTACCCTCAGTCGAGATCTTCTGAGTTTCCCATGCCCTGGCAGTGAGGAGATGCACAAGAAACCGGGAGAGAGCATGGCCAGGWYWGCTGACACGCAGCAGCAAAAGGGATATACCATACCACAAAAATCAGTATATAAACTGGAGGGAGTTGTTTGGGCTCCATAAACTGCTGCTCAGGGACAGGCTGGGCATTGATCAGTAAGTGCTAAACAGTTGTRTTGTGGATCACTTGTTTTGATTGTGTTTTATTCCTCTCTCTCTCTTTGTCATATCTATTATGATTATGATTGATATTATTGATATTTTTTCATTTATTTCAATTATTTAACTATTATCTCAACAATAGATTTTATCTTTTTTTCACAATTCTACTACCAATCCCACTGGAGTGGGGGGTGTGCAATGATAATTTTTTTTTGGCTTGTTTGAGTTTGGTTTTTTTTTTTGTCTACTTTGTTTTAGAAGCAGGCTTCTTCAGAGACTGATTGTTGGCTTTCCAGGTTTTAAATCCCAAAGATAACACCTGAAATTCTCTTAAAAACTTTGCAGCTGGGATTCCTAGAGAGAACACACTCCTGAAGTTTACATTGTAACTGAAAGTAAACAGCATAAAGGGAAGTGAGTAATGAAAATAAACAATATTTTTAAAATTTTTGCTACATATATAGGACTGCAGTTTCCAACATCATATGAGTAGATTAAATCATCTAGATTTTTAATAACAAATCCTRGTAAAAAATGGGATAAATCAAGTATTTAAACTGAAAATGCAAGATATTACTTTTCTTTTGTCATATTTTAATAGCTCCTTTATGCTATCACATTCAGATCTACTTACATTTCCAAAAGAGTTGAAATTAGATATATGGATATTCAAAATCCTTATCTGGGGCTATATTTTGTCAGTAGAAGTGTATAACTGGTGAGGTATTGGATGGACAGCTGGCATATGGGTGAGTCTTGAAGAGCCATAATAAATGGTGTTACATCAGGCTACCATCCAGGGGTCATCACTGGGGTTCTCCAGGGCAAGATTTTAGGGCTTGTGCTTTTCAAGGTTTTTATAAGTTTTCTGGAAGTGTGATTTGAATGTACACTAAATTAGCTGCTAAYAGTGAGTTAGAAAGAGCTGTGGGAGTCCCTTGAGGGTAGAGAGACCTTACAGAGAGATCTGAGTAGACCGAAGGGCTGGGGAACAACCAACCATATGGAGGCCTAATCCTGGTTATAGATACAAACTGGGCAACAATAGGCTGAAAAAAAAAAAAAAAAACAGAAAGAGATCTGGAYTTTCTGGTCAACAGAAAGTTGAAAATGAGTCAGCAGGGTGCCTTGGCAGCCAAAAGGACTAACCCTGCCCTGGGTAGCATCAGGCACAGCATTACAGCCAGGCAAGGGAGGGGATTGTCCCGCTCTGCTCTGCTYTGGTGTGGCCTCAGCTTGAGTACTGTGTGTAGCTACAGGCACCTCAATATAAAAGGAAAGTCCAGAGTATGTCCAGAAGAGGGAGACCTGGACAGTGAAAGGTCTTAAAGGCAGCACTTAGGAGTGACAGATCACTTGGCTTGCTCACTTTAGAAAAAAGACGGTTGATGAAGTGGGACCTCATCACAGTCTTCAGCTTGGTTAAGGGGGACATTGGATGTGAAAATGTCATCTCCTCTCTCTGGTGTTCAGCAACAGGATAGAAAGAAATTGCATGAAGCTGTGCGAGGGGAAGTTCAGATTGGACATAAGGAGAAGGTTCTTCACTGAGGGGGTGGTTAGTCACTGGATCAGGCTTCCCAAAGTAGGGGTCACAGCACCAAACCTGTCAGAGTTCAAGGAGYATCTTGATACTCTTAATCATTTGGTTTAGTTTTAGGTGTTCCTGCAAGAAGGAGGGAGTTGGACTTGATGATCGTTGACCTGTATAAAAACACCTTGAAAATTTTATGGTCTAAGCTCATCTGAAAATCTTTTCAAAGCATTACATTTTAAGAAAAAGATTCTGCAAAAAATTGAAAACTGGCATGGAGGAACAATCATTACAGTAATACAGGCAGTACTTAGAAATGTACACTGCTCTGCTTCATTGCACAACCAGGCAAAAAGTATAGAGGGTGCTGTGCTAATGTCCTTTGGCTGTTGTGAATGAATGATTTATTAGAGAATTATGCCTATGAGAGTGAGAGTCAGAAAGATTACATGTGTCACATATCTCATGTTATATTTGTACTTAATCTGCCTCATCCTACTGCATAATTTATAACCGAAAACTTAACCAGTGAATAATGTTGTAAAGGGTTGCAGTAAAATAAAATTTAAGCTGTCAAAATTTGTTATCAAATTAGTGTAGGAATAGGGAAATAAATCACATAGTATGTAATTCATTAACTCAATGACAATTCGAGTGAGTGAAAATGTCCATTCAATCATATCTGTGGCATCACACTAAAAATGAACCAGAAAACCTCAAACCAAACCTAAAAGAGTTTAAAATCTGAACTAACTAAAAGTGCATAGGCGTTGCTTTCTGATACTGAAATGCAATTAGAGCTTTTATTTTACAGAAAAGGGAAACTACATGAGTAATTGTAAATCAAGTTGGTACTTAATACTGTTTTCAACTATCTATCTAAAGATTAATATATATTGTGTTTGAGACTCATGAACTGTAATTTATACTTTTCAAATCTTTCAGTATAATAATCACAAGGGTAATTTATAATCAGCTATATCATTATTCCACTAAATGAGATTTTGAAACTCAGCATCTGTATGAGTCTCATTCACCCAACTTCAGTTTTTAATGTTTCTGAATACCAACAATAAGAGAATTTAAATTAAAGATAGTGCATGAACAGGTGTTTTTCGACCAATTTTATCACAAGCAAGAACACCCAATGACACACTCACCAACCAAAACTTGCTAGTGCAAATTTGAGAATAAACATTGTGAAGTCTGAAAAAAGCAAAATATCAAAAAGAAGGTTTAGAAAAAGCAAGTTTCCACTTTAGGTTATAGAATAATATTCTGTTTTATGTGACTACCCATTCTTGCTCCCTTCTTGTGGATGCGGGTAAAAGACATGAATCCTGTTATAAAGAGTTTTATAAAACAAGTTAACAAATCAAAATATGGGAATATTTGCTGTGAACAAGTGTCATGACATTTTTCTTTATGAGAAAAATATCGAAGAATGGGCACTTTTTATTAATAATCTACAGTATATACTTTCAAGGTCTTTGTTTTTATAGGTGGAGAGAATTAGGATTTTCAGTAGCATGATTCTGTGATTTATGTAGGTGTTTTTCTAAGGGTAAATTTTACTTTTGAATTGTAAAGTTTTCTCTATTGACTGTAAAAGTGAATTCAAACARATAGTTTAAATGTAGGTTATTTGATGAAATTTTGTCTTATTTGGTGAAATTTTGCCTGCACTTCTATTGATAATTGTAATTTCTCCCAGTATTTCTTCACAAACTCAGTCAAATTTTCAAGACTATTTCAGCTCTGCCTTTCCTTTATTTATTCCCTTGTGAATTTAACTGCCTCACCATTGCTGAATAATGTAGTATCGTCTTCCATCTAGGGTAGTTCTTCCATTGGAGCAGACTTTGATTTTGTTTCATTTGATATTTGAACTGTTCTTAATGCTTTTTCTTTCTCCTTCTAAAGTTTTAACTTAATTAAATGGTTAGAGAGCAATAACCGCCACAAATAAGCAACATATATATATTTCAACCCAAAAGCACTGCTCATTGACTATTATTGTAATTTAAAGTAGATGGCATCTAAACATCTATCATCAAATACAGCCTTCACCTGTCACATCATAAATGAATTTCAACATATTTCCTGATTCCTTATTTAATCTTTAAGACAAAAAATATCACTAGCTGTCTTTCCACCTGCAATTGCCAAGAAACAAAATTTATAATTTTCCAGCCAAAGGGAGCAATTTTTCATTGCTTCATAAAAAACTTTTCTTCTCATGCTATTTTTTTTCTGAAGGATGTATGACGGTTAGGATCTTATTGATTTCTTTCCTCAATGTCATGTACATAAAAGGGAAAGGACCAGCAGAAAGAAGAAAAAAAGTTTCTGTTTTGCACGCTACCTTTTTTTTTTTTTAGAGTAAAAAAATTTGGCCTGCATCCATCAGAATTCATGAATTCATGTGTTTATTATTTATTTGCTTGATTTATTTAACTCTGGTGTCTCCCTAGTAGATCTGCCGTATCTTTTGTTTTCTTACAGTGTCTGAAGTGGTAACAAAAGAGGTACAAAACACTGGTGGCCTTGGATCTATTTTGCTTATGGATAACATCCCGTGAGTCAGATTGGAATTGTCTTAAAAAGTATCCAAAATCAGAACAAAAAATATTAAACAGTGTTCATGAACTGTGATATAGCAACCAAGTTTGTGCTTTTTTTACTTAGCAGTAGGAGTACAGTATCTCCTTCCATTTTTTTTTTTTTTTATTTCAGAAGATACAGTTTGTCACATTCGGCATAGGTATTTTTTGGTGTATATCCGCTACTTGTGTCTTCCTCATACTTGCCTGTTGTTATTCAGCATTTAATAAGAATATATTTCACATTTTATCTTGGTTATATTGAGGTTTGTTTAAACTATTTTCAGCATCACTTGTCCCCTACATCTCTCTCTAAAAAGAGAACAAAACAAAGTGTCTGTTTTAATATTCAGATTTTGTTTTTCCCTTGTTCATATTGAACGTGAGCAGAAACTCCTACACATTGTTAGACAACACCTACTGTGCRTATTCTGAAGCAAATGCCATTTTGTTCTAACATAAGTGGAATTAACTTTCAAATTAATATTTGGATCCTGACATGTTATAGCTACAGAAAGACACTATCTCTACAGAGAAGCAGAGGTACTACAGAGAGCCATTATCTCAGTTCAATTTTTTTCTGGGTATCACAGTTTAATTTATCTGCCCTTCTTCTCCTTCACSACCAATACTTTTTTATTTTGTTTTGGTGTTTTTGAGTTTTTTTCCTATTAGAGACAGTATTTTAAAACCTTAAAATACTGGCTTAAGAGTGACCTTAAATAACATATTCTAGAGGAATATGTTTTGCAGAAGGCCAATTTTTCAGCTTGTCTTTCACCATCCAGCTATGATGTCAAATGAGCCTGGAGGTGTGTTAATTTGTCAGGTTTTCTAACTAAAAACTACTCTGGATTTTGTTGACACAATGSAGTGTTGCCCAAGGGGCTTTCAACAAGCCTTTTATGTACACTGGACATTTTTGAATGTGTCTGTCAGCTAATCCTCCATGCATGAAACAGAAAGTTGCTAAAGTTAATAAGGTAATACATATCTTAATTAGCATATTAGAGGAATACAATCTATTAAAAATATTAAAAATATACTTTATTCTTTAAACCTGGCATTCATATTTTAATATACATATTTCACTTGACAGATTCAATTCTGACATTAGTCAGTATTCCACCCCACATCCCATTTGTATCTATGATCCTAAGAAAAGGTTGTATTTAAATATTCTACTTAAATTTGCAAATCAATTATTATAAGTTTATATTCTTCTATTTTTTTCTATTAAGATGAGAAAGAAGAAAGCCAATTAAACAAGAGATATAACACAGAATTTGAATTATCAATTAGACCTTAAATGTAGAGACAAAGCACTTCTATATTGATAATTTTACTGATTTGAGTTCAGACTTCTGAGTTATGTTAGATGAAATTATATTAGTCTCAATTTATAATGAGAACTGTGAGGTTTTATTGTTTTGTATGATCACATAATGCAGAAACAGGTTAAATTTGGGGTTTTTTCTACTTGAAGTTAATATTAAGCTTCGGCTGCAGTTATATTTTAACTCCACTCTATTAAATTAGTTGAACTTTATGTAACTCAGCTGTCCTTACAAAAGCAACCCAGTACACTTTGTTCAGATATATTTTTAGATAACGTGAATACAGAATATGATTATTTTCATTTATTTTTTAGTTCRCTTTCTTGAATTGAACTTCCTATTTGTATTTAAATTTATTAAACTGAGAAAGAGCTATCTGAAATAAAGACTGAAAGACAAGCCCAAACAAAATCAAACAAAAAAAAACCAAACCTATTCAGAACAAGCTAACCTCATAAAGTACTATTACAGAAATTTATACAGGATCAGACAATGATCTCTGGAGATATTAACCCATCTTCTCAAGGCAATTTCAATAGAAAATATTCTGAGATCTATAGGAAGTAATTTGGCTCCAAGTGAAGCAGTTAAATTCTTCCTCTAGAGAGTTGCTAAGAAAAATGGGATTTTCTCAGGGAAGTTAGTCAGTCCATCAAGTCTTTTCCTGGGAAGCAAATTATTGCACTTTTAATCACTGATTGGAACATCAGAGCACTTAGAAAATTAGAATATGTTCCACATCTCATTGTTATTAATTTTGTAGAATAAAATATTAATAATAATTCCCTCCCACATTTAACTATGCATATTTTAGGTGTTGCTGCAAGATCTAGATATTACCTTTGATCAATTTTTTCTTATTTTTAATTTTTGGTCTAAACAAGCTTAAATTCTTTGTGGGGCTAAAGACAAAGCCAGCTCACCAAGGTAAATACACATCCAACATCTAGGATTAATTAATTTTCACAAGATGAGTTTTGTCACATGACAACTCTTAGAGGAACCCCTGAAGCTGTGAAGTGCCCAGGGTTTAGACAGATAACATCAGTTCAAATTAATCCCAGCCTGACAGGTTTTTGTTAGGGACCAGTGAACACAAACTAAAGGTTTAATTCCAGGATGTATAGCTCATTATAATTCATGTCTGTCTAAATAAAAACAGAATAAATGTTTTATTAATATCTAAATATGAAAAGGTATTTTAACTTAGGGAAGTGAGAGAAAAAAAAACAATTGTGGTAATGTTCAGGAGGGTTTCCAGGATGAGAGAGAGACGAGAGCCTTGACTCCATCAGAAGGCTTGATTTATTATCTTMTTATAATATATATTACATTTTATTAAAAAGAAAGGGAAGGAAAAGGTTTCTCCAAGAGGCTGCTAAGCTAAGAATAGAATACAGAAKAAGACAAAACAAGGGAGCTCTCTCTGACTCTGTCCTCGAGAGCTCAGTCCTTGATTGGCCATCAACCATAAACATCCAGGATGGGCCAATCACAGATGGACSTGTGGCATTCCACAGCAGCAGATWAYCATKGTTTACATTTGTCGCTGAAATGCAGCTCTCAGAAATCCTAAGAAAGGATTTCTCATGAAAGATGTCTGCGAMAACCAATAACTTGAAAAGAGCAAAAATTTATATTTTTTTCAAATTAAGAAAAATGTTGAGTGTTTTTTTTTGTCTTTAATATGTATTTTTTTTATACTTTAAAAGTTTTAGAGTTCTCAGATTTACCTAACAGTTATTTTTAAACATGACAAACACTCTAAATATCTTAGGAGTATGTGGTTATATAAGTATTTAAATTGCATTGAGCAATTTTTAAAAAAAATCTCTTGTTAAATTATTATTTTATGTACTGGCAACTATAATTTATAAACATACATATAAATAGGAATGAAAATCACTTTCACATACTTTCAAGAAATTTATAGGTTTAGAAATAAGATTTAAGGGGTTRCCACTGTAGTCAATTTTAATGGATTTTTGATTTTTATTTTTTCCCCAATTTTTACAAATTTTGATTTTAAGATTATGGAGATTTTCTTAAAAATGTATTTTTAAAAACTTAAACAATACAACCAATAAGGTAAGAAGGTAACATAAAAATAGCCAAATCCATTATAAAACATACATTAAGTAATAATTTAGTTTATTTAATGCATTTCAGTCTTCTGGGATTTAAATTTTTCATCTTTAGATGTGTGACAAAACAAATTAGCCCCCAGGATTATTTTATTAATGAAAAAAAATTAAAATATGTTTCCTTTTTCTGTGATTTCTTGTTATCCCTATACTAGTATTGTGAATGAGCATTTTAAGATCGCTACACCAGCAAAGGTATGAGGAATAAAATGTTTGCTATAAAAGTAACAGCACAACAGAATTCCTTTGCAAGGTTCATTTTACTACTTATCAGATGATTAAAGTATAATGAGGAAAAGCAAATTCTACAATCAATCAATCCAAATTAAAATAAAGCAAAACCAATCTATGCATAGGCTAGGAGGGCAGGGAGACAAAAGCACAGGAAAGGATAAGGATAAAGTAAACATGGCCCAAAGGCTCAAGAGCACTTAACATATCTGAACTTAAACTCAACAGCATTTCACTTAACTTTATTAGTCCTTTGTTTAGCCTAAGTTAGGAAGGTAGAATTTACCACAATAGTAACTTACTTATAGGCCTAACTTACTTACAAATCCAAATTAGTTAAGAACCTAGGAGAGCAGCATTCCTAGTACACATGATACATCATCTTCACACTCACATGCACACAAAGAGTTTGTACAAAGCACCTGRGAAAAATTCCCCTTGAATTCAGTGAAATGTCTCGGATGCTCCTGCCTCTTCTCAACAGGCAAAGGAGTGGGGGTGTCAGCCCAGGATCCATCATCATTCTGAGTAGAGCAGACATGAAAGTTCTCTGGCTCTSAGAGGCCCCACTCACAGCTGGTCACAGGTGCTGTGGTCCAGGAGAACTCAAAGGGCCTCATTTTGGACCACTATAGAGCTGCAAGAGAGTGGCTTATAGCCAKAATAATGTTTCGCTCCGGCTGCAACACATGTGGGTAAGTTTCTTTGAAAGTTTGATAACAAAAATACTATTCTACATAGATTGAGAAAAAAATAAGTCTCCAAAGCATTTCCTAAAAAAAAAAATAAAAAAAAATCAGGAGCTCATTAGACAACTCAAGTTCCTGGAAGCAGACTGTACTGATAAACTCAAGCGGAGCTCAGCCCAGGGTCTGTTCATCAAGTCTGAGGCCTAATGACCATCTTTTAAATTACATTGTTACCTGGGAGGGGAGGGAGGGATACACCACCAAAACTGGTCAGACATTTGCCTGGTGTCATGGTCTGGAATGTCACAGACACGCTGCTGTACTAGAAGTTTCTAAGACAGTGAAGACAACTGTAGAGAAAGAAATAACAGCAAAGTTATTATTCTAAAGCTTTCAAGTGGTAGAATCAAAGCATATGAGACATCTGTTCACAGTTTCTTCCAATAACAACTCCAGCCGCCAAACCAAAGGCTGGGATCTAAAGAAAAAGATGGTATGATTTAGTGAAGRGAATAGCAGACCTCTTTCTGCTTTGCAAAGGACTTTGTTTATCTTGGAAATTTAAAAAAGCTTGACAAGATAGACTAATCRTTGGAGGAGAGATCCACTGTAGGTTTACCAACTAGAAAAGGAAAATGTTGGAACATAGAACAGAAAACAGTCAGAAGCTGAAAGAGTATTACAAGGAAAGTCTCACAGGTCATTGTCAAGCCTTAAGCTTTGCTTTAACATCTATTTATGGACACAGTTTGAAACAAAGTACAATGGATGAACAATATGTATGAATCACAGTTCAATGCCATTCTTCTTTTCAATTCTTTCTTTGGATTGTAGATGGAGTAATTCCTTATCTTTCATCCCATGTTGAAGGCACAATCATCTTGAAGATGATAATTTTTGCTAAATTCTTGTCTCTAGGCAACACTACTAAGAATGAACCAGCCAATAGAGAGGGAATATTAAACTTGCASGTTGATAAAGATTGATACCTTTGACAATTAAGAATTCTGGACTTCCACTTATGTCACCGAGAAGTATTTAAAAGTCACAGAATAAAAGAAGTAATGACTTACAAGAGAGCTGTCACAGGAACTTTCCCATTTATTGAGCCACAGAATGATGAGAAACACCTGTCTTAATAGATACTGTCTAGAATTTCAAAATTTGTSGCTGAATTTCTATAATGAACATCTAAAATACCATAGAGCAATAAGCCTAAAATTAAGAACTGGAATCCACTAACTCCTCTTCCAGAAAAATACTCTACCAGTTAGGCTACAGAGTGTGTTTCATTCTATTTGGCATGATTTTAAACTATTTTCTTTTACTGCAGCTAATTTACTAGCATGTCTCTACCTCTTTTGTTCCTTTTGCTCTTCTTTTCTGGATAAAAACTATGAGTAGTCCCACAAAATTTACAGGATGTTCAGCCTAGAAATGCCAAATTCTGAGTCAGTGCTCTCAAGTTTTGGTCGATATAGTCAGAATTTCCCACAATATTCATGACATGCATAGAAAGAATTAAAATGTAAATGTATTTTGTAAAAAAAGTGGTGAGGCACAGGAGAAGGTTGCCCAGAGAAGCTGTTAATGTCACATCCCTGAAAATGTTCAAAGTCATGCTGAGYAGGGCTTCGAGCAAGCTGATTTCATAGAAGGGGTTCCTGCCTACTGCAAGGGACACTGATAATAAACTTTAAAGGTCACTTCAAACACAAAACATTCTATGGTGCCTCGATTCTGTGATTCTGTTGTCTGACTTCCCTAATTAGCTCACACATATGAACCATGATACAGTCATTGTTCATAGCTCTTACTGAGGAATTTAATCTTAGAGATAAACGGTGGAAGTTTCTCAGGGTCCAAAAAAAAAAAGTGGTATATGGCAAGTTAGAAGACAGATTTTACTACAGCAAATGTAATGTCAAACAGCTGTAACATCTAGAGAGAGGAAAAAATGAAGAAGAGAACATGAGGCCAGACAGGGAAGTTGTAAAAACRCTCCATTGCTCCTAAAATTAAGCAGCACTTTGGTGAACAACAGGATTCATAAATGAGAGTGCTACAAGTACCTAAGCTGGTCGATGAAGACTAAATTGAAAATCTGTGTATTACCCTGTGACTTCAGAGTAGACATATGATAAACTTTATCAGAAACAGAAAATATTTCCATCAAAAATTGCTTTTACATTTAAAAACTGTCATTTCACAATACTTCCATGGACCTTTCCCATTATTATAGCACTTGCTGAACACAGCATTTCAACAAATATTTCTTAGGCACCTTTATGAAAATTGTTCATGACTTTATTGAACAGTAAATTCTGACTACACATTCACCTGTAATATTCAGAACTTGAGACCCAGATTCTATTGCATCTCACAATAAAACTCCAGAGAATAAAGAAAACAAATATCTGTCTAACAAAAATCTGTTTCCCAGAAGTAAATCTGTATGGGCAGGTTTTTCACAGAATTTTCATTAAAGTCAGTCAGTAGTCCACCTCTGCAGAGAAGAAAAAAAAAATTAAAACATTCCAAAGAAAAGTACAGTACAAGTTGAGCCAGAATTTTAATCAGCTTTTCTATGGACTTTAGTAGAATTTATGAATAATTTTTGAGTAACGTGAAATTTCGACTATCACAATCTGCTTGTGACTATGTCAAGGTAATATACCAGACCTGAAGTTGACTGAGTTCTTACTTAACTCTTCTAAAAAAAATAAATCACWACTTATTTATGATTTCATATATTGGTATTTTGATTTGATTCATATAACTTAAGGTTGATAGAAATATTTTCCAATGACTTCTTCTGTAATGCAGATTCAAGATCAGCTTGCATGGGCTTTCTTAGCTGAACTGCTCAGTTCATAGAAGTAACATATTTAAAGATTACTCTATAAGCAGTGAGGAATTATTCTTATTTCTCATGATAACATTTTTTTTCCACATATGCATACTCACTACTTTATGGCCTCAAGAACAAAGCAGTCCTCAAAACATTAAAAAACCCACCACAATAAAAATAATCAAAACACAAAACCCTCTTACAAGACCCTAGAATATTCTGAACATCTATTCCTCTTGGAAGGAGTGAACTTTCTATGCCTGAAGTGAGTAGCTCTGGTGAGAGCATGATGTGCAGCACTCTTTTGTTGAACAGGAAGTCACTCTTGCCCACAGTACCCTAAACACTTTCTTTGTTAACTCAGTCCACCACTTCCTTAGTTGATTTTGTATCCTCCACCTCCCACTGTTTTGTTCCTAGTTAAAATTCCTCTGCTTTAACAGGTGACTACTCAGTACTCAAAGGCACGATAGTAAAACCCAAATCTCTTTTGTTGACATAAACATGTGAATTTTGCAAGCAGATGTTGACACACAGGATGAGTCTACTCCTCGTCAAGCCCTTTACCTGCAACATTAGGCTCAAGTGGGAAACTACCCTTGTTCCTTGTTCCTAGAGTCCCTATCCTGATATGCTTCAGGTCTTCCCAGGTAGTATTGTTGGTGCCCATATGGAAGAATATCAGGGCATTAAAGGCCAGATGAGTTTTGACAGCCTCCCCACTATGTCCTGAGATCAAGCTTCTGGCAAGCAGCAAAATTTCTAGACAGCTGATCAGATCAGCAAATATGTACTGCATATCCTTGAACAGGGACTCTCTCCTACTACTGTCACTCACCACTTCGTTCTAGTGCTGTTGTGTCTGAAGCTCAGCTGGTTCAAATGCTCTGTTGGACATATACTCTGTTGGACATATAGCCCCTCCTGTGAAATCAGGGCACAGGACCTCATATGTAGATACAATTTGCAGTTAATGCTTTCTATGTCTCACTCTGGAAATATTAATATAATTTTTTTCATAAATAGTGATTGAGCTAACTTAAAAATGTCTCACCCACTCAGACTTAGGAAACTMTGTCTTACATTTTGTTGCAGTTTATGCCTTTTACCTCTTGATTCCCTAATTCATCTCTGGCTGGTTTAGACCCCCACTCCATCCTTGAGCATCTAATTAATAGAAGTACATTTTTTCTCAACATGTAGGTAAGTAATATAGTGTTCAGATTTGCAAGCAAAACCAGTGAGGGACTACAAGTTGGAAATACAATTTATTAGRAAAAGAAAACCAAAATACATGCAATAATATGAAAGAAAAACCACTGACAGTTAGAATACAACCTGACACCYTGTTGGTCGGGGCCTTGGAAGAAGTCCAGTCGGATTGGTGGCTGCAGTCCTCCTGGAGTGGCAGATGTTTCTGTTGGAGCATTGATCCTGCAGGAAGGCTGTAGGCTTCCTCTGAACAWCTAATAGAAAAGACAGCCTTTACTCTGGGAATCCAATAGAAAGACTGTTCTGTCCTAAATCCCAGATTATATCCAGGTGGGGATGCTTAGCTCCTCCCCCCTGGGTGGAGCACCTCACAATGGGCTGTTATCATTCTGTGAGTCACATGGTGGGTCCATTAAACAGAAATGCCTTCTGGAGGGAGTTGTCTCYGAGTTATGTGGAAAGGCATTGATGGGCCCATTAACAGARGGTAAGGAAGAAAYAATGTCCCTCCTGGTTTCAGGAGCTCTTGAGGATGGGAATAGAATATATCTTAATATTGTAACCTAGGATATAAGAAAGAAAAACTTAACATCATGGTAAATATCCACTAAATAAATATAATTGTAGAATAATCTGAATTGGAATCCAGCAGGATCATCAGCTCCTATTCTTGATCCCAAGAATAACACCATGTGACAGGGAGCATTGTCCAAACACTTCTTGAACTCTGTCAGGCTTGTTGCTGTGACCACTTCCCTGGGGACTGGGATCCTGCTCTAGTGCCCAAACACTGTCTGGGTGAAGAAACTTTTCCTGATATCAAACCTAAACAGGATATTTAGACTTTGTGATATTTAACTTTAGAACTTGCCACCTGGACTTTTGTAAGTTAATACATGATATTAATTAGGGATGTCATTACATTAATTTTCAATCATCAGCAATATAATTTCTAATCAACTGTATCTTTGTAGTTAGTATAAATTGCAGAGTTTAAGTAGCAGTGGACTACAGGGGTAACTTGAGTGGGAAGAGACAGTGAACTGTGAAATGAGAGTCACATCCCATTCCAGAAAGCTCAGACTGTTGTTAGTAGCCCGTCATGCACTAAAAGTTCACGGCATCAGACAAGCACACAGCATCCATACTCAGACTTATTTCAGAAAAAAAAATTGCAGCTGCTGGAGGCTGGAGACAGACTGCACGTTTTTGGAGGTCTGCTGGAGATACACTCAGGGAGGAGAAATCTGAAACCAAAAAGGTCAGGTCTTCTTTTTTTTCTTTATTTATTGCCCCATCAAAGATTCAAAATATATGATGCATTGGCTTGCTCAGAAATATTTATCATGGTACTTATCAGTATGTGCAAATTTCTGAATTCAGTCCCAAGTACCTTCTTAACCTACCTGTTTCTCAGATAACACATTTTTCTCACASGTCATGAGGTACAAAGGGTACTCAGAAAATTATATCCCTCATGAGATTCTGGAATTCCTATTTGTTGCCTTATTTTCATTCATGTATTTCAAGCGTTTACTGTGATATCAAAAATGTTTGCAAAATCTACTCATATATATAATTTACATAAGTTGTAGTGGCAAATTATTAAGACAAAGTTACCTTCTAAGTGTCTGAGAATACAAAATATGGAAGGGTTTTTATTCATTGATTAATGAGAATTTAATAGTTTATCTTAATAGTTTCCATTATTAGTTAATCACTTAATAGTTTGTCTTTTTTTCTCCATTGTTCTGTGTTCTCAGTCTTTGTTTTGAAGAATTGTATTGCCAGACTGCAGAAGTTTCACTGTTAACAGGTGCAACAGTTCAAAAAGTTTCACAAATTTATGAAAAAAATAGTTCCCCCATCTCTTTGTCCCTTCCATTTTTAATTTTCTTCCAACATTTTATCCACTTTAGTTATTCTTTCTTCCTTAGACCCTTTTGCAAAGGCAGGTGAGAACTTTCTCAGAAACATGTTTTCACAGGAAAATGTAAAGGGATTTAGAATTAAACATATTTTCAAAGGAAATTGTTTCAAAGGCAAAAGTTATTCTATATTTGATTAAGCTACTTTAATCTATAAAGCAATACTGTTATCACAAACTCAGTCTGAGATTCTTTAGTGGGAGATTAAAGAAAGTTCCTTTGAAATTAGAATGGATACACACTTTTCATGCTGAACATTTGATAAATATGTGGATGTTAATTACATACTTGTTAAAGAATAAATTTGAAAAGTTTTCTACTTCTTGAATTTATCTGTCTGTATTTGACTTTTTGTTTCCAATTTTAAAAAATGTTAGATTTGAGCTCAACCMCCAGTTTCATAACTACCTTTAATCTCACACATACTCTCTTCTTCCTATTTGTGGTTTTCTCTTCTCTTTTGAAAGAAATTTTGTCTTGAAAGCACAYAGGACTGTCAAAAAACTGTAGTATCCTAGATGTCCCATTGGAATTTTTTATTTTATTTTATAATATCATCTTACATTTGAGAAAAATTGGGTTTTTTACCTGTCTATTAGCTTATCTTTTTCAGCTTTTTTATTTCCATCCTTATGTAGTTCCCCATAAAATTTGGACTAGATGAAGAAGAAAAAAAATCATATATTTATGTTTGTTATGTCAAAGTGTTGTAGTAACTCAAGAACTGGACTCACTAGAGCAAATCAAATACCARAGTGAAATGATTTCTAGATTAAATACAGTTCAGGAATATACRAATGCATTCATCCTCCTACAGAATATGAGCACAAGATATTGATGACAAAAAATTTTCTAAGGGGAACTCTGGATGTCCTCAGTTTGTAGGCTTTTCTTGATTTTTTTTTTCTTTTTTACTCCAGGAGAAAAAAGAAAAAAAAGAAAGGACAAGGCCCTGGCAACACATCACACCTATGTCCTCCTAATTGTGCTTTTCATAAATGCTCACTCATTGATGATTTCCTTCTGCTGTATTAGAACAGATACTGGCCAATATTTATGATTAAATTCTTTAATCTCTGCTCTTTTTTGGATGTCTCAGGTCTCTCTTCCATCAAACACTATCAAAGGGTCAGTGCTCCTCTGTCTTTGACAAATTGAATTTGTTTTTAATAGTGGATATGTCTCCAGACTATTSAAAGTCTACTTTTTCATAAATACACTTCCTGTCTTTGCCCTGTGATAATAAGTTGTAACAGATCACATAGATAGTCAAAGGCTTTGAAGTACAAGTACTTTTTAGGGTTACAAATTCAGTGGTTTTGGGTCTGTAGAGAGGTTTGAAAATCCAGCTTTCTGCTGTAGCAAGTACTGAACATATATTCCTGTTCTATTATATTGCTACTGCTACTACTGCTGCTATCAGGAGCAGATGAGCTGGAGGATGAAAGGAAGAGTGAAAACAGAAAGAAGCAGAGTGGTGGCAGCAGGTGCTGCTTCCCATTTTTCCATCAGTTTTCATTGGCAGCAAGAGCCTCCTTCCGGATGTTGTAGACACTGRCACTTGCTGCTTAGGCAGCTGCCCTCTATTTTGAGAAGAAAGAAATCAAGCTGTATGGAAAGGTCTGCTGAAATGTGGAATGAATCACTAATGCCATTTATTACTCTGTTTGTCAGGATAATATGCAATTCTAAGTACAAAAAATAGCATGAGGAAGAAACATCTTGTATCATGCAAGGTAATTCAGAAATAAAAATACACTGCAGAAGTAAATCAACTTCAAATCAAATAAGTCGGTGATAGAAATGGTGACAGACTTCAATTCTCATGTGGTCTCATTCTTGTTCTTTGACTACAGGCCTTTTTCATGGTTTGTGAAGCATCTACTAGGACTCCATTTTGAGGCTGAATATATAAACAAAAAGCACTGAGTAGTGACAGAATTTTTTCTGAGCGAAAAAAATAATTATTCCCAACATGTGTTCTCTGTCTTTAGAATATTTTTAGTATGATCATGTTTCTAAACTTTCTAAATAGTCAAAGATATTTAGATGCAATAAAAGTTTTTGTAAAAAAAAAATAAATTGAGAAGGGGATGTCAGCTATTACCTTTTCCAGTAAGAAATAACTAAGGATCATAAGTCAGAAAAATCTAGTAAATATAATCTGGGGAGCGAATAGAGTTTTCAAGGAAACACTATATTCTTGCATCAAASTACATTTCAGAGCATTGCAAGCTATGCTGCCAAATGATATACAGCATGAAATGTCAGTTAAYAGTCTAAAGTTCAACAAATATAAAGATAAAAGTATTTAAAAATGTGATAGTACTCTAACACCTGTTTAAAATCCTGGCACAATTTAGACTTTCTTTCTGTATTAAAAGGGTGTTAAATTGTATCAGTAACAAAAAAAAATGTTCTTTCCTAAAATCTGTACTTTTTTTAAACTATGTTTAGCTGTGTAGAATTTAGCACATATACATATAATAAATATGACTTAGCAGAATAAAAAAAATTAATGTGTTAAATATTTACAAGCATTTATTTGCATTTATTGATAAAACCCCAGAAAAATAGAGGTAGAAGTTGAAAGATCACAATTTTACCAGTTKAAATGTTTTTAAATAACTATAGTAATTGCTTGAAAATAACACTTGGAAACAATATGAACTGTCAAAATATTGCTTTGAAGCAGTAAAATTAACTTAACAAATTACTGTTATGTAGCAAGCAGTCTCTGCATTGAAAGAACCTTTGCATCCAGCACAGAACATCAAATGCTGATACTGACAATAGCAGYAGAAAAGGCAAACTGAAGTGCTTTTATCTCAGACATGAGCACCAGCTGYCATAATGCAGAAATAAAAGTGACTGCACAGTCTGCAAGGGGATGTGTCATTTGGAAAGATCTGCAAATGCCAATTTGACTGGAAAGTAAAGTGTGGAAATTCTTCCAATTTTCTCAGCCAATCAGACACTGGCTTTACTCCTACATATGTGTACTGTAGTACATATACATACTGTAAAATTCAGAAATTCTCTTGAAATCTGTTTTATCAGAGGCAGACTAACATTTATGATATTTTTAAAGATCATTCCTGAAAAAGGCTCCAATTTAAAGGGTAGTGTAAATAAAGAAACCTTCAGAATAATAAGAAAAATGCCTGGTACACATTCTTGTAAGTAAGAACATTRAAAGCAAAGAAAACTCCATTAGACACAGGGATTTTCTGAACTCTACTTTTACTACCTTTGTTCCATAGTAGAAATACTTTCCCAATGAATCTGGGTATTGTGGGTACAAGTGTGCCCAGCTGGACAAGCTTTGTTGAACAGGTTGGCGATTAGTATGAAGAGCTCACCAGACATGTTCTAACTAGGGATCTCAGTAGGAGATGATGCATAATACTGAGTCATAGTTAATCACTGACRCCAGCAGAGTGGCAGTACTGCCCAAAGTCTTTGCAAGCAGCAGAGAACGTAGCTTCCAGAACTGAACTGGTAGACTTGGCTGATTCACAAGACAGGGGAGACTGGACTCTCAACTCTGCTCAAAGCAGAAGGAAGAATCTCTCTCCTGTTATGAATGTGCCCTTATGTAATAAATAGGATGCTCTGGAGCTGGAAGGAGAAGATGCCACTTTAAGCWGTCAAGACCAAGAAAACAACGTTAAAAAGTTGGTATGATCAAGCACTCATGTAAGAATGAGTACCACCAAAAAATGCACAAAGGGTATTTGTAATTGGAGACCTCTCACTGAGARGCCTGTTTGCTATCTGGCCAACCTCTCCAAATGAGTTTGCTGACTACTGGGGCCTGCAATAGCAATGCCACGAAGGTTGCCAAKCATAGTAAAGTCACAGGACTATCATCCACTTCTAGTCTTTTGCATAGGGTCAAAGGATCTTCAWTGAGAAGATTGCAAAATATTGAAAGGGACTTCATGTCCCTCAGAGAGAAGTTGAAGGGATGAGGAGCACAAGTAGTGCATTTGGAGACTGGGACGCAGGAGGAAGGAGATGCATGGATCAGATGGATGACTAGAGTGGCTGGTGCTAMAGTCAAGCTTTGGGGTATTACAGTCTTGGATGCATCCTTGAGAGAGTGGAAATATTGATTGTCAATGGAGCACACCTGACCAAGGTGTGTAAGAGTGTTCTGGGAAGCAAGCTGGCTGGACTTAAACCAGAAGTTTTAGTTTTGGCAGGGAAGAGGATATACTTCTGAATGTCAGAGAAACACTAACTCTTTGGGAAGCAGCAGGGACATACCAGTCCCAAAGGAATTAGGGAAGGCTCCTCCTGTTAGAGAAGGCTTCTCCCAAAAGATGAAAAAGGCAACAGCCCAGCTGCAGTGCCTCTACAMCTCTGCAAATGACATGGAAAACAAGCAAAAGGAGTTGCACACCATGATGCAGTCACAAAACTATGACCTAGTTGCTATCATGGAAACATGATGGGATGAATCAAACAACTGAAACTGAAATTAGAAGAGTATAACCAATAAAATGAAAAAAAAAGAAAGGCATGGTTTGCTTAGTACGGCAAGCTGAAGGAACAGCGATTGATCGATACTGATGTTGAATTTTGACTTTTTATCTGAAATAAGATTCAGTTTTTCTTTATGTTAAATCTTGCAGTTTAGTACATTTGTTATGTGTAGAAATAAGGTCAGAAGAGAGTAAAAACAAAAGAAAATGCTTCTGTATGTATCTTTCATTGCACAGGAATTGCTTAATGCATGAGTAGTAATATCAGTCAGACTGTCACAAAAATTAAAGAAACAAACTGAAAAAGAGTAGACAAAAAATTGTTGTCTTGACACAGACTTGCCAGAMATTCAAAACATGCAGCGGTATCTCAGTATTAGCTATAGCTGACTTGACTGTTTCTTTCCTGTATGTTGCTCACTAACTCATATTCAGCTTCTGAATTCCTTAGCCAAAGTCAAATAAAAGAAATGTCATAGTTTTCTGCAATTTAAGAGAGATGCTTCAAGTCCCACACATCAATATTTAAACAATAGAGGAGCTACTTTAAAAAACTTGATTTATAGTGCTGCATCTCAGCTGCAAGGAAGGATAAAAAATTACTAGTAAGTTTAGAAATCAAGCAAAATAATAAAAGGGTAATATTCAATAAAAAAATTGTTTATAGAATTGAGTTCATCAGATCTGCCCTAAAGCTAAATTTAATGCAATATTTTACTAAGGAAATATCAAGCTAAATTCCTTTAGAATGACTGAGTAATTCAGAACTACTGCTACATAAGATKCTTGCCAGAGTATTTTACAGACCATGTAATAATGGTTGATTCTTAATGTAGAAATATTTTGAGAGAACTTAATTTAAAAATGACAAAATGGTTGTTCAATTCATAGAGAGAAACAAAAAGTGATGCAGCAGGCAGATTCAGTGCAGGCACAGAAAGACCACAGAGTCACAAGGGCAGAAAGTTCAAATCTAAGTGTGTGTGATGGCTATAAATGTTGTATCAGGGTCAGGGCATGAGAGTCCACCTAAGATAATAGTAACCTGTTAGTATCCTAAGTGTCAAAAGTAGTAGCTTATGTGGCTGTGTATTCCTGTTGCTTTTGTTAATTGTGTTAGCCATCTGTCATCTGCTTTGACATGAAAGTGATTCAGGAATGACCAAAGTTTGTTTTTTCATCAGTCTGAATGAGTTTTGGTGTATCAAGTTACCCTTTGCAATCCTTCACATGATGCAGAAAAATTCYTTCTCCTGTTCAATTTTCACCTGAAATTTTAGGTCCTGGTTTTCAGCAGGGGTAGAGTTAAGTTCTCCTCAGTAGCTCTTCCAGTGCTGTGTTTTGGGTTGTGATGAGAATGGTGTTGATAACACACTATTGTTTTGTTTTATGATAAATTYTGTTTATTCTAAGCCAAAGATTTTTTTTCCCTTATTTTCTCATCCTCTGCCAATGAGGAGCTATGCAAAAGGAATTGGAGGGATCRTAGCTGGGACAGGTCATCTGCATTAACCAGAGGGATGTTCCATATCATGTCATGTTCTGTGTATAGGCCTGGGGGGAATTACCCAGAAGGGTGGTTGATCWGCTTTTGGGAAGGGGAGTCTGGCATTGGTCAGCAGGTGTTGAGCAATTGCATTGTGCATCCCTTGTTTGTTTCCTTTTTATTATCATTATTATTACCATTTACCTTTATTACACTATTTTACTTTATTTTCACTTATTAGACTGTTCTTATCTCAACATACACATTTTATTTTGATTATACTCCCTATTCCACTGGGGTGGGTTGGGGAAAAAGGGATTGGGCAAATGACCGTGTCGCACTTCTTCTCCAGTTGAGCTTAAAACCACAGCAACTTATTGCAGAGTTTCTCTTAAAAAAATAATTTTGCTTGATYATATGGCTCATACTTCAGAATGATTAAGTAAAACAGCAGTAGGTTATGTGTGCCACCTTATCTGGTTTTTGATTTGGGTGAATTTTATCCTATTAGGGTAAAAGATATCACAGCACACAAGAAGCTTAAATTCAATGAAGTATAATATACTGGGACATGATGAATAAAGAAGGTCAAGGTCTTGCAGTTAGGGCTTCAGGAGTATGCTTATAACTCCTAGAGAAGTTACTTCATTTACCAACTGTCTGGACATKAATTGAGTCACTGAATATGCAGTAGAATATGTTATGCACTAAYTTGTCTTTAAGAATGGTATTTCAAACCAGGCTAATCCTGGCTACGAAAAAATCCCAATATACTTCCCATGATTGTAGGAAAAATTTCCCACATAGCTAAGAAGTTTTCACGAGAATATGTGATCTTTTTGTTTCTGGAAATCCAAGTCACCTGACCAGATATAGGTATAGACATGGAATTTTTTGAACCATTTTGCTAGACAYTTTTTTAAAACCAGTGGAAAAAGTACAGTCTTGTTTAGTCCATGAATTCTCTCATCTCAAGGCAAACTAAAATAGGTCAAAAATGGCCAATTTTGCCACTGACTATTAAAGAGGACTAGTTCCATCTTTAAATGTCTAGAATTAAGAAAGATGAATCCTGCTTAGTTGCCTGCAGAGGCTTGAGTCATGCTTTCATGTTTTCACGATGCCCTTAAAAAAGTTTGTCTGTTATTTCTTCTATCCACTACTCACAGTAGCTGTATCACAGCTCTTGTATATTGGTTATGTGACGYGCACATGCTCCTTGATAAAGATCCCTTTTTTGTAAAATCTAGGAATCAATTTGAGCATGTCTCCCTCAAGCAAGGGAAATGCTCAAAGCATTGGAATGTGTCTCAGAGAATTGTATTGGTGGTTTTAAAAGTAATAATTTTTTCATCTAACTAACCTAGGAGAAAAAAATCTGTCAGGTAAAATAAAAAYWAAAAAAGCAAAAGAGCATTATGGGTTTTTCAGAGATTAGGGAATTCCTCAAAGGATTTTAAGAAGGTGTCTCAAATTTCATTTCAGCAATTTGTGGTTTATTCCAGAGATACATTGCTGAGAACAATTCCCAAAGGACAGAATTGTACCTCAGAATCCAATATCAGCATGGCACAACAGGTGGCATAGTGAATATGTTTAAATAGTTTTTTGAGTGTTCCATCCTCAGTGTCATTGGCTGTCCTGATCTCATGTTAAAAATATTGTCTTTGCAAGAAACATCCATTTCTTTAGAAGTTCATGTACAGTTTTCTGCAAGGCTAGGATTTCTAACAATAYCAAATTTCCAAAATAAAAATTATTTACTGAAAAATTCACAATTACTTCTAGGAATAGGAAAACATTTCTTTAATGGATAAAAAAGATATAGTAATTTTTATATGTATAATACATGGAACAAGGAAGGTGAATAYTTCTTTTTTCATCCTTCATGAACCTCACCTTTCTCCGTTTTAAGTTTATTATCTCCAGCCACTAAAATGAACCCTGTAAAACAGATCTGTTAAAACATAAGTGGTTCATATGCAGACTAGAGCTGGTGATCATATTTTCTAAGTTTTATTTTAATCCAGTGTTCCTATATGCATATATATCACCTAGCTTTTGAAAAAAAATAAACCAAAAACCACAACCGAAATGAAACAAAGCTAACTGCAAYATTAGCACTATTTAAAATGTCTTATTGCATTCAGCAGTGTTCTGAATAGTAAATTACACCTAACTGTTCTATCACAGCCAGCTCAGACAAACGATCTGGCAGCACATGATGGTGTTAAGTGCAAGCAGGCACTTAGCAACACTGACATCAGATGCTGGCATCTTTTGTTTTGAAACAGGATTTGATCCAGAGAACTAGCTGTACTTGCAAATTTAGTGCAGTAAAGCAAAAAAATTATGAGTCTTAGATTACACCTGGAAATTGGATGTCCTCCAAGAAAAACTCAAAACTAAACACCTCGTACATTTTGCAGAAGGGTTTTGAGGCCACTGAAAAAGGATTTCTGTAGCCTATTTTGACTTCTAGTTAATGTTTAATGTTCCAGTGTGGACTTTCCTTTCCACTTGAAGAATACAAAACAAGTGTTGTAGTTAGGTAAAGGAAATACTAAAAATGAAACCAAATTAAATTTGAAATTCTGATGACTTATAAATCTGTCATACGCTTCTTTTCCTTGTTTAAATTCCACTCCCATTTTTATTTCTTCATGGTTGCATTTGACAATGCACTAAGTGTTCACATTTCTCCTTATACAATTCCTTCCTCTTTGTTGTATGCTTGACCAAAAAAAACTTCTACCTGTAAAAATGTGCATTCTTTTTTTTAATTACAATGACACATTATATTTAAAAACTTAGTTCACATTATGAAAGAAATACAAGCATCGTTCAAGCTTTAAGAGCCTCACTCTGCCATACCTAGGTTAATCTTCCCACAATAACTTATTAATAAAAACTAGGTAGTTAACAAAAGTAACTTTTAATAGGTATAGCTTATTTTAAAAGATCTCTAGAAGCAGRACATGCCATAGTGTGAAGCTTCAGCCTCACAACTTCATGGATACCAAGAYTGTAAATTAAGTATGGCACTGAGCTCTGAAATCTCAACAAATTAACATGAAAATAGAAACTTTTATTACCCATCTTTAAGCTCAGTGATGACTTATTTGTATTTTGCTTCCTTGGTAGCAATTATGTAATAAAGTGAAGTTTCTAGGACAAAATATTYTTTTTGTTTTCCTTAATTTTACAAAAAAAAATTTCTTATATTTGCCTTTAGCATTATCAGATATAAAAGAGGATAAACTGTCACCAGTTTGCCTCAATTAATTTTCTGTACTTTTTCTTTCTTGAAATATTTCTTACAGACAATACAACACTGCTTCATATATACGTAGCTATCTATAGCTATCAGAAATATGTAGGTATATCCACAGTTTAGGACTTCCGTCACTATAAAGGWAATATAGGCCACTTTCAGTCAAGTTTCAGTCTGTTTCTCAAATGGAGGAGAACTGGCACACTGACAGCACTAGAAAATATTTTGTCCTGTCAAGATGCAACCTCATATTTATGAGAGAACAGTCCTGGTACAAATCCTTTTCCTCTGTTGCAAACTGTAAAACTAGGAAGGCCATTTTGGTGACTCCTGCCCTAAGATGTACTGGTTCTTCACACAGACTTGCAAAGTAAGGAGAGAAGACATTAAGGCCCTGTTTAAAGCCATTTCAAGTTATCTTATGGCTTTTAAAAAATGCCGGGGTTATTTTATATCACAAATACATTAGATCTGTAATATCACGGTTATTTTAGCTTTACTATAATCAAATACATGAATACATAAAATAACATTTCATGCATGTGGCACATATAAGTAACATTTGAAGTTAGTAGTTATTTATTTTTTTGTTTTGGGAAAGCACTTGATGGAGGAAGAGAAAAACAATGCTAGTAATCCAGTTATTATTGAAGAAATTTATATTATTTGGTGACCAAGCTTTACTTAATTCAGTGAGTGAGCTGAATTGCTCAATGAATTCTATTGGCAGATCAAGGCTGAATCTGTTCATTGCCCTTGACATCAAACAAATAATGGATCTTAGACCATCCTTTATTTTGAAATACATTGCATGACTCCTGTTCTTTGCTATGATATTCCTTTAACTACCAAGATTATATGTAGCTCAAAATTATAAATCAGATATTAGCTACTGTAAAATTGCATAGYAGACTCAAAAAATTAAGAACCTGCTTCTTTGTTACCTAAAGCTATTTGTTTCTTGAGCTGTTGTAAAGAGTGGACCTCTAAAGATTAGTTTCTTTAAAGTGGAACTAATATTTTAAATTTGGGCATACAGAACTCAGAGCTTAATTACAAGTACATAAWTAGTTGGAAAGAATCAGTGAGTATTAATTAAAAGGTACTATACAAATATTTTAGTATATTTCCACAGCTAATAGATTCACTCTGCTTTTTATCTTACAATGTGTGCTGGATTTTTTTAATATTTTTTTCTTAGGTAATCAAAATATTGTTGATAACATCTGACATAGATATAGAGAATCTTGTAAGTAGCTGAATTTTGTAGTGTACATAAGTGCTCAGGCTAAGTCTACCATTTTTCTCATAGGGTGAACAAGGGGTCTGAAGAGTTAAATAACGCATTGCCACTTTATTGTCAAATGATGCATTGTAACTTTATTTTTTAATTAGGATGTTAACCTGCCAGGTACTACAAAGCTACAACTCCGTATTTGAAAAATATCCTGGGCTCAGCTCAACAGACTTCAGATATCAAACCTTTCAGGAAGGCATTTATGACCTAAAAAAGGAGGTCGTGAAGTACACTCCAAGATTATTTGATGAGAATAATTCATAGAATTATTTGATGAGAATAATTCATAGAGAATTCACATAGTTAATAGGGAAAATACACTGCTCCAAACTAATACTCAGATGATGCAAAATTAGATTCCTTCCATGAATCATCTTCATGATAAACCTATTGCTTTACTATTGGGATTATTTTGATTGTTGCCTAAATTCTTAAGAACACAATAGTAGGTTTTTTGTCAATATTCAAACAGTTGCCTTAAGCTCCTGCTAAATCAAATAAAAACACTTCTAGGAATGGAGTCTCCACCACCTCTGCTGTCCCAGTGCTTGATCACCCTCTGAGTAAAGAATTCGTCCTAACATCTGCCTTCTTTCAGTTTACACCATTATCCCTTATCCTGTCACATCTGCCCACATATGGAGTCCCTCTCCCTCCTTTGTTTTTTAAGTTCTCTTCCGGTCCTGGAAAACTGCAGCCCCCAGGTCTCCTTGAGGTCTTTTCTTCTCCATGTTGACCAGCCCGAGCTCTCACATCCTGTCAATTTCTGCAGTCAACCAGGGCCAGCATTTGGCCACTCTCACTGTAGCAATATAGAAGTTTTCATATACTGGAGTGGAATTTCCTATATTTAATTATGTGGCCTTTGCCTCTTATGCTGTCACTATGTACTGACCGGTGACAAGAGTCCATCTCCAACATCTTCATTCCATTCCCTGAGGTATTTATAAACAGGGCTGAGATTTTTTTGATTTACTTGAACGGAGGTAGCAACTGACGACTGATTAGAAGAAACGTTTGACTCTTCAATCAGGGGACATGATTGTAGCAATAAGTGTGCAATTTCCCATGTGAGAAAAGCRCTAACAAAAGCAAATAGGGATAGAAGTTCTTATAACACTTAAAAGTGGTCTTATCACACCATTCTTTAAAGAATTTTCGTGCTGAAAGCTGTCTTTGTACTTTTAGGATGGCAGTGGTGAAAATGTTTCATCTCACTTTCAAACTCAGGTCTCAAATATTTGAGGGGAAAAAATGAAAAGAAAGTTATCTAAACCAAATCAACATAAAAGAAACAACCTAAAACCCATTACAGGTCAAAGATCTAAATCAATTCTAAGTGGTACTAATTAAAAACAAGTAAAAAATAAAACCATGTATTGTGGACATTATTAGCTCACATTTACTTTTTTCCCTTCCTTCCTCTTATCTGAATTGCACACTTGCAAAGCCTAAGCTGGACCTTTCGATGAAGGTTTAATTCGAAAACAAAGCCATGTTTTGATACCATGTTTTCCTTTAATAAAAGAAGTATGAAGTAGAGCATTAACATCATAAAATTCCCCCACATACCCCAAAACAACAACAAAAACAGACAGGACAGAACCATAATAAAAAGAACCTGTAAGAAGGATATCTGTCACAACATGGGATTCTCACAAGTGCAAGAATGAATTTTGCTATTCTTTGTTTATGGTGATTTTTCTGAATTTCATCTTTGGTTGCTTTCATAATGTCTAGAAAAGAAATTTGTGAGCTTTGGTTGTTTTTGGGTTTTTTTTTTTCCTGTGTTTTCATAGGTGTCTTAATTAAGTTCTTAGTTATTCATTCTGGCCTGGGTCACTCACTGAAAGATATTTAACCCATGATATATAACTATAGTTATAGATTTTTGTCTGTGATTTAAACTGCTGAATTCCCTCAGACTGTTGCAGGCTGTTACACGTAAAATGTGTTTTGRCTTATTTTTTTCCAAGAAGTAATCAAATGTTTATTGTGAATGTTTTTAAGCTGAGGGCTTTTGATCTCCTAAAGGTCTTTGATGATTATGAAAGAATTTGTCACCAAGGAGTTTGTGGTAACTCTCCAACTGTGTATCTGCAATTTCAGATAAAGTTATTAGACTGTCTTTGTTACACTCCTGTTCTTATTCCATGCTGCCATGGTTTCAATTTTATTTAATTTGTTTTGGTCAGTGTCCTAATAATAGCTGCTGGTAGTTTTAAATATCAAAAGCTGAGGTAACATACAACTCAAATGACTAATTACAAAAGGACTTGCTTGTAACTGGAATAAATTCAGTTTAGAGAGAGTCCTTTTCACAGAATAACTTATACTGATGCTTATTCAAGAGAGCACTTCACTGCCAACAGCACAAACTACATTAACTCTGTCTGCTTGCACTGTGGCA
Organism: Cardinalis cardinalis; assembly: GCA_014549065.1. NCBI lineage: Eukaryota > Metazoa > Chordata > Aves > Passeriformes > Cardinalidae > Cardinalis > Cardinalis cardinalis. Next base: position 1,332,273 of record JACDOX010000048.1, on the reverse strand, counting down.
CTGTTGGTTCCATTTTATAGCCATTGCAAGATGCCTTGATGAAGAAGTCATGCTGTCCTGGCTTTTCAAGTGAAACATTTGAATTGCTAAGCTGACCACCAACAGCTGTACTTTCTGCATGGATGGTTACCACAGGAGGATATAAAACTGCTGGCAAATCCAATCCACTCTTGGAAAGCACAAGGTATCATGGGGCATGTTTAATGTGAACCTTAGTACGTTTTTGTTTACATTAACATAATCCGCCTAAACGTGTTGTTACTAAAGTTTAAAGGACTAAAATTAATTATGCTGGCTCAAAAGGTTTCTGCTCCTACCATCTGTAACTTAATTGAGTGTGCTATTATTTTAACTTTAGTTAGTAAACCAGTACCCTGAGATTTCTGTCACGAGCCAATAGCAGTAAACTGGATTGCCCACTGTGTCAATGTTATATGGCATTCATGAATCACATGCTTATACAGCACTTACAAAATTACTGATACGTTAGAAAGTTTAACAGGTTAACATTATGACAAGGAAGTCCTAGAGCTTTGCTTTGTGGACTGTTAATTTTGTTTTGGTTGTGTTGTTTGTTTGGTTTTTTTGGTTTTTTTTTGTGGGGGAGGAGAGGGATTGGATGGGCTGGAGTTTGGTTTTGGTTTTTTTCCCAACCATTTACCAGTTTCTCATTTCTCTCCTTACCTTTGGGTAAATAAACATTAAAATAATATTTAACATCTGGCATAAAGATTAATTTTTTTAAGGAAAGCATGCATTCCCTAAATCAAAGGTTAAAGTTTTGTGAGAGTCCTCTTGAGACATCAAGTTCTCTTCTGTAATTGCACAATAATAACATTTTTGTCTAATTTCTCTGGTTTAAAGGATGAGTTAATAGAAATTCTCACTTACCTGCAGCCACCTTTCTTCCTCAGAAGCCTGGGTCAGATTTTATTCTGACTTCATTTCTGGACAGAACTTTAACTAAAAMCTCACTGGTTTTATTCATTTATGCCATGTAACTACCATATATTTTACAAATAGATATTACACTTGCAAACATATTTTTGTTGACTGTAAATAATTCTAAAACTTAACAGGGAAGACAAAGAATGTCACACTGCCTGATGCTTTGGTTTTTTTTTTCCTCTTCCCCCCCTTCTTTTTCAGTTAATCTTGCTTTGGGACAGCAGAGCTTCATCTATTCACCAGTTACAGGTGGTTCTTATATCTCCAAATAATAGTTTAAAATTCATATATATATATATAAATASATGCTTATTTATTTTTGAGTTGTTTTCAGTGTTTCTAAATCAGAATACTACACTGTTTTAAAGTCCTAAATTTCAATAAATATTAAAGCATGGTAAATATTTAAAAGATGGGAAAGCTTTTGTCAGTAGACACTGAGGAACTATAGGTCACAAAATTCCAAGAGTTTTCAAGTATGAAGGGTTGTATAACAAGCAATAGTAATCATAAAGCATTGTGTTGAATTCTGGAAACTCAAAGAAACTAAATTTTCTCATTTCTTATTTCCATTGTGATATCTGTGTATCTGAGTAAACTAACTAAAAAAACCCCGCAATATTTAAACTCTGTGTTTCAACTCTTCCAATTCTTGATTTCAACTAGTGCATGCCAGATCTAGATGTATGCAGCATCTATATAAATCATCTCCTATCAACAAATTCTCATAAAAAATGAAAGGAACTGTGCTTAATGAACATTGTTTTTGTTAATAATTAGGGAATGATTCAGCTTTGGATGAGCTTTTGAAAATGTAGGCGGGAATTCAACGTGTCTTGTTAATTTGAGGTCTATTGTATGTACTATTGAACATATTATTCATCATCATCATCCAGATGATATTCCCAGACATGATTTATTGCAATTAAATGCAGCAACCACAAAAATATGCACATTATATCTTATCTATATATTTACACTTGGCTCATTTGTACAGTTGGTCATAAAATCACTTTGACTACTTTCTAACTTAAGTGGACATGCAGTTAAGCAACATTTTTATATGGCAATAGACTGTTATTTTGAAGCCATGTTATTATCCCTGTCTTTATCCTTCAGCAAAAGAATCAGATATAAAAGAATAGAATACAATAAAGTTTTTAATGACAGACTTGAGTTACATAGGAGGTGAAATAAATTAAGGGTGTTACAGTATACATCTATTAAGACTATGAGTAAAATCCGAGAAATTTCTTACTTGGGAACCTTATATTCTCTCTTTGAGAATGATCATAGTGAGATTATCATTGTTAACCATTTTATCACTGGAAGTGATAAAGTTTTGCTGGATGTTGGAATACAATTCAATGGAAAATTACTGGATAACTGAAAGCAAGTATTCTGCTTCATGACAAGATATTAACAGGCCCCGAGTGCATATTTTCCTGGTATGAAACCATAGTCTTTCTCATGGAAAATTAAACATGGTGACCTACCACTGATGAGCAAATACTTTTCTGACAATATTCTTACTCTGAGTTTTCTCTTTCTCTCTCCCTCTCTCTCCTTCTCTGCTTATTCTGAGTGTAAGATTCGCATCTTTAGGTCCTCACAGAACATCTCTGCATCCTCAGTGAGTGCTTTTAAATTCATACATAGAAGATGTGCACCATATTAATAACACATCATCTGGATAACTCATCGTCCCACACCAAGTTGTTTCAAAGGATCTTATTCTGTAAAGTTCCTTTCTGAAGTCTTTTAATTTAATGTAGACCATGTTCAAGTATGACCACTGAGGCATAAATCAAGTTTTCAATCCCTGATTCTTTACAGTGGGGATGTAGATTTTTTTTTTCTCAAAGCCTCTGGGAGGGAAATGAATAACATTTCCATGTGCTCACTTTACATAAAAGTAAGAAATTACTGTTGTGCACCTTTAGTAGTTCACAGTATAGTACAGAAGTAGTCTTGTTATGTTAGTCTCTCTCTCTCCTGATAGAGACGCGTCTCAGAGTTTAAGTTTCATAAGCAGTGTAATTATCTATTACATTTTCTTCAGGCTGTGACTCAAAAATTCATTGAGGTCTAAAATACTGTTTCCAAAATAGCAGAAACCTAGTAATCATTTAAAAAGAAGTCTGACAGAATTTAGAAAACATTGTTCAAGAGGAAATAGTAATTTATTAGACAGATATCTAAATATAAATCCTWACTGAACGCACAATATATTTTCTGTTTTATTTCCTTTCTAAGTTTGTAATGGAAAGAAAGCTTATGTTTGAATGACAGTTAAGTTTCTCATGTCAGTATGAAGCAAAGATCCTCAAGAATATTTTAATAAGCTTATCATTCAAACATGTCCTCCTGTAGTATTTTGAAAATCCAGGACAATTAACACTTTTGTAAATAAAAGATTAAAAAGTAAGAAGGATGAGAAAATGATAAATTATGGACCATAAATAACTTTAGCTAGCTGCCAGATTCACTAGGGATTTAAAATGATATTCAGTCTACTGAATTTGAGGGTGGCTGTTAAAATAAATAATTATAAAATTATATTTTTTAGCAAATAGAATCCTTCAGTAATTTTTCTTCCTAATTATRAATTTCTAAATGTCTTTCTAAGTAACCGCTGTGGAAGAATGAGGGAGCTTAAGCCATATTGATCTACATGTCACTGCTAATTATACTAAATTCAAAGGAAGACAGAGGGACAGATCATCTTTCTGAAGAGCATGCAGATAGACCACAGGAGATGTAACTTCTGAATTTTTCTTAAGGCATGAAAAATCTTGGATTTGAGCCTTTTTAACTTCAGCACTTATCATATTTTTGTGATCAGAATGTACAAAAAAAGGATGATGATAAAATCCTTAGTAATACATTCATTAATCCAGAGGTTATCCCTTCCTCTTACAATCCCCTCAAGCACTGCTTCTGTCTGAATTTTAAACATGATGATCTTGGAGCCTGACCTAAGTCACACATTGAAATTCAGTATATCCTGAATAATTCATAGTATTGATGTGCATYGGTGTTTAAAATAAAATAGATAATGCTTAGGGTCATGAACCTCCTCTTCATAAATACATTGGGATTGCATAAATGTTAGTTGAGGACTCTGATACCCAGACAGAAGAGCAGTCAATTCTAATTCAGGGATGCTCAGACTTTTATCCTGAGTCAAAACTCCGTTGACTCGTTGCCTTGGAATTTTGGATGTACTTGATCRTTTCCCTTGTAAGCTTGCATGGTGGGTTCAGTGGCATTTATTAATTATTCCGATCACCTGAAATAAATGCAAGAAAAATAATGAGGAACTCTTTGAAGTATTAGGGAAATTGTTATTTTGTCTGCACATGAAGTATCATAGGAATGATAATAAATATTCAAAAAACCAAAACAAAACAAAACTGGAATTTTGCCAATACATGAAATCCAATGGAAGCTGCACCATTAGCATCATGTTGATGTTTGCCAACTAGAATTCTTCTTGTGGTTGTGTAGTACACAAATCTTTTTGGCAGGCAGTGAAATTATGTCTTTACCAGACAAATTGATCACTCTCAGTAAAGCCACATTAAATAAAAAACTAAGATGGAGTGTATACATAAAATAATATTTTTAAAGGGTTTTTTTTGTTAGACTACATGTAATGAAAGAGCATATGTTTCTTTAAGGTTATAAGATTAAAGAACTCATCAAAATGGGATGCTAAGATGAAGGAGGAGGCAAAAACCTGATAACAGAGACAATACTAAGAAAAAACTTGGTCAGTTAGGTCAGTGTGTAAGAACGTGTGGAGTGTGAGCACAAAGTCAGTAAGATCTGTCTGATTGAGGACCATGTGAAGCTGGCATGACATGGAAAAGCAGGAGGTAAAAACCACACCATATAGAGACACAGACCTGACAAACAACAATGGAGCTCATGAAACCTTGTTAGATACACAAATTGATGGACTATCAACAAAATGCAGGAATCATTTCAGAGAGGACCATCATGGGTTTTGCAATCCATTAGGGTGCCAGCCTGGGATTCCAGGATGTTGATTGGATTGGAGTATGCAAAGAAATGAAGGAATGTGCAGCAGAAAGGAGGAGCTGTAAGGACCGAAGAGTGGGGATAGAGAGACTGGAACATGAAGGGGGCATTGTGTGTTAAATGGGGCTGGTCAGTATGCTTCTCTGCTCACTGTGAGCCCTGTCTGTCTTTTTGTATCTTATTGATTTCTTAACTATCTTACTGCATAATGACRCTGTAGGCAGTGTGTGCCTGTGCGTGTGAGCTGCAAGGACTCTGTGTCAGCTGCTGGCAAGAAGTGAGTGTGGGAGTGAAACTTGTTGCCAGCTGCTGGAGTCAGACTTGGGTTACAGGCACCCCAGCCTGTGAGGTCTCAGAGTCAGCTACTGGAGATAATGGGGATATTTATCTTACAGCCACTGGGGCAGGAACAGAGAGACAGAGACAGACACAGAGACAGACAGAGACAAGAAACAGAGAGAGACAGAGAGTTCCAAAATTATCTGCTGGTGGACTTGGGGTGAAAGAGCCAGATTCTGGAAATCAGCACCAGAGGCTGGAGAAGAACTGYGGGTTCTGTGTGCCTGGTTCCAGGTGAGGGGTGTCTGAATCCTCCCAAACCAGATATTCATGGGGTTTACCTTTGACTTCCCTGTCGAACTTCAAATTGGAGAAGCCATGAAATTGAGGGGGCATCAGGGCTGTCATTCAGGCAGGGCTGCTGGGGCAGGTAGAAGACCTGTGCCAGTACTGACAAAATTGGTGAGTGAACGTATGATTGTAAACCTGGAGAGAGCTGTATGCACTGCACTAGTGACCTCCTGCCTCTACCAACATAAGAGAGCRCAGGACACAGCTGTCTGAGCTTGTATGTGGCTGCTGCTGAAGGCAGCACCGTGTCTTTGGCTGTCTGGGTGACCTRCAGTGTCAGTGTTGTCTGTGTAGGTCTGCATGGCTTTGTTTTGTGTTGGGKTTTTTTTTTATTTGTTTGGTTTTTGGTTTGTTTTTTTCTTGAGGTAGGATATGGGGGGAGATTTGGGATTAATTTTTTACAGTATGGCTTTATTTCTGTATATATAATCCATAACCTGAGATTAGATATATAAATGATGTTCTAAGACAGTTATTTTTGTTTATTTCTCCTGTGTGCTATATATTGTTTAATGCMAGCTGAAGAAGTAAAACAATAGTTATGTTGCAAATGATGTAATCTTCTCTTTTCTGAAATGAATTATGAAGTAGTAAGAAAAGARCTAACCCAAACTTGGTCCAATACCTGCAATGTAGGTAACCAACWTCAAAAAGTGGTTTGGGTACAAGCACTAAGGTAGCTTATAGCTCAGCTTCACAAAGGATAGATCATGCTGCTTTCCTGCATAAGCCAATCTGCCTATGCTTTGAAATGCACAGGGCTACTAATGCAGCTCATTCTCAGCATAAACTGGAAACACAATTTCACTTTTTAATGCTTTGCTCTGACAGGTACTAGAAAGAGATACTGATGATATAAAAGACTCTTGCCTGTTTTTTGGTTTGTTTTTTTTTTTTTTTTTTGTTCTTGGGTTATGGCATCCCTTTTTATTTATGTAGCTTTTTTTTATGTAGGTTATCTTCACCTACTCCTTTAAACAAGACTGGGGACTGCAGAGTTGTTCTATTTATGCATACTGCCATAAACATTTTGTAAAAGCTTGTCATGATAATTTACATTATTTAATGATTATTTAATGATTAACAGTTGACATATGACAAAATACTTTTTAATTTTACCAGGAAAAAAGGAACTGTATCTGTTTAGACTAATAGCATGTCAACTCTGGTATTTTGTCCTGACACCTATCATGATGGAGAAGCACATGTGGATCATGTCTTCAAGTATAAGAAGTTATTGTTCTTTTACCTTTCCTTGCTTTTGTTTTTCATTATTTGAGAAGGTGGGGAAGTTTTTATAGGTGAGTCTAAAGCAGTGTTCAGGAAGGTAAAATTCAAGGGATGATTGATCTCTCCTTTTTACTCCAAAAATGACAATCTCGTTTAATTAATTTTTATAAGAAGGCAAGATGGAAAATTTGTGCAAATAAAAGAAATCAATGAAATTATTACATTCAATCAATCATGCAAAAAAGCATAAAACAACCAAAACCATTAAATATAAGAATACAAGGACCTTTTGTAGCAACACAATTATTCTACAATTTATAATGGAAATTTTCTTTCTTTCTCCTTCCTATAAATTCAGTAGCGTCTGCTCTCAGAAAAGAGTAAAAATGCAAACAGGTTTTACTTTAATTAAATATGACTATTCCTCAGTTTTCTAATGGAAGTATGATTTTTCAGTCTGCCTTCTTCATATTTAAATAGCTATGAAACTAGAAAAGAACCAAAATCTTCAGAWTTCATTATCTGTTTAAACAAAGAAACAAAACTCTTGATGTCTGAGTTAAATACTAGAATAAAAATTGTGTTCTTCCTTATTCTGATAATATGGAGTGTGATTTCTTACAACTTTTATTCTACAATTTTTTGCTGCAGAACAAAATTTTTAAGGCACAGTTCTTCCTTAATAATAGTGTAGTCATAAGGAAAAGCAAACACATGAACAAATAAGGTCCCCTAACTGTAAACCAAATACAGAAAAAAAAATTTAAAAAGTGACTATTTGCATGTAGAACAAATAAAGAAATCATACTGGGAAATCAGCCATAGAAATATGAAAATGGTCCGAGTTTTTCACAATTTAAATTTTCTTACTTTTTAAAAATATCACTACTTAAATACCAGATGAATATGCATAGCATATTAGCATATTCATGGCTATACTTATATACATATATATGTGTGTGTGTGTGTGTGTGTGTRTGTATGTATCCAGTCAGCTTTGTATGAGATAGAATTACCAAATTTACATTTTAAAATTAATTAATTTTCATTAATACTGAACCTTACGTTCAGTTTCCTGTTTATTCTTTCTGGCCCCTATTTTTCTCCTGCCCTMATATTTGTGCTCACTTCCTCTCTTTAGTGATGCTCCCCAAATGCTGATGTTCATCTTCTTCTCTGTATCATTTCAGAGGACAGCCATTCTATTTTTGCTCCCCCAAAATTCATTAAATCTTACAAGGCTTGAGAGATCCAAACAGGACATAGCAACTGGATTTTTTTTTTTTCATTAGACACTTAAAAGTAAGGACTGACATAAACAGCACATTATGTTTATTTAATATGTCTCAGGATACATAAGCTCTCTGCTACTTGTTCATGAAATCTTAAACATGATAGCAGATTTTCTCTGTATGTTTTACAAAATCTCCCAGATGGCTGCAACTAAAAGCTCATAGATCGATGTAATTAATGTTTTTAATGTTCAATATTTATAATTTCATTATTTTGTTAATTTGACAGCATTTAAATTGAATTAAACCTCTACTTTAATTTTTAAACATAGCAGAGGACAAACTTCCTCATCTTTTGCTGCTTCCTCTCTTCTTCTCTTCCTCTAAAATTAATAATTAAAATTCCTTAATATATTTATATGTAAGGGAACATAAGTAATTTATTGGTTTTTTAAAAAATGCTTAATTGTAAACCGTTAGTGTCTGAGCAAACACAGAAGTAATTAAAAATTTTAACCACCCATACAACAACAGAAATCCAAAAAAAAAAAAAAAAAACAAAACACCAACCCAACCCTTCCCCCCCAGAACCCAACAAAAAAAACTTTGAGAAAGCCAAGAGTGGACTAACATAGCTCTTTGTAACTAGATGTGCAGTCATTACACATAGGAAATTGTGGGCTGCTGTGCACTGAGTGCTACTCTTTGCACTAACAACCATCTTATAGAATATTTGGGGSGTTTGTTCACTTGTGAAGATATAAAATAAAAAAAAAATATTAAAAAGAAGGTAGTTTAAAATCTTGAAGTCTTTTGCAGTGGAGCATAAATATACCTTGACATTCACCAGGGCTAAAGACAGAAAAAGGGGGAAAAATTAAAGGAGAGAGTTTATTCTCCTGTCTGTGGGCATTTCAATTATGCAAGGTGAAGCCAACTGCTATTTTGTACCAGATCTGAATAAGAAATSCTAATATAGAATAATTTCATATTCCTTCAATAGCTCTCTACAATCTCAGTCAAAAAATTATATGGATTACTGACCTTCACTGTTAAAACTTACTATAATTGCTTTCACTCTGCATAGATAAAAAGATTTTAAATGTTAACTTGTTCACTACCAACAGGAACTGGAAATATAGATAAAATGTGGCAATTGTAAATGCTGTTTATATGTCATGCTTTACCTATTTTTTATTTTTTTAAGAAATCCTCCTGTTTTAAGTAGATYAATAAACCGCATTTTTGAAGTAGATTTCTTAGAGAAATGGAAATTCCTATCAATCAATTTTATGTAATTTTGCAGGGAAGCAGAGAACTTAAGATCAGYGATTTTCTTCTTTCATGACCCACTAAGAACCACCCAGCTGAGCAGAGAAGACAGAATGAACTCCACATATTTGACCCTGAGTTCTCAAAAGGAAACATGGTAGCTTTATACCTCAAAGAACAGCAGGGAAGGCAGCTATCAAAGAAAATGCTCTTGGAGATCAGACTTCATTTGTTTTACTGCTTGGGGAGCATAGTTGTTTACAGTGAGTCTTAACTGATCCTTGGTCTGGTCTTACAAGAATTTTTTTTTAATTTTGAGGAGTAAGAAAATCCAGATTCAGTCATAGATAGATAATTAACAGATCCACACTCCAAAGGCAATGCATACAGACTTTTCTTTTTTCTTTAGTTGACTTTCAGATGTTCAGCAAGGCTCTTTGTAGAGTTGGTGTGGGTTATTTGTTATGATCTTTGACATTATATTGGTAGTTATCAAGCAACATGTGGTATCCTGGGGACTCTCCAGYGATCTTGGTAACAAAACAGAAAAGTCAGCAAACTTCAGATTAACATCTGAGAGGAGGGAGATCATTTTGTGTGCTTTGCTGCARTAGTCTACAATTAACCCAACAATTACAGGATGAAAATTCTTGTCTATGTTTRGGTCTGGTACTTATATAAGCAGAAAGCATTTAAATGCCTGAGAAGTCTAGATAGTTAAGCATGCCTTGATTTGAAAAAGAGGAARAAWAGAATGTAGGATAGCATACATGATRTTGTTGGGTTTTTGTTTGGTTGGCTTTTTTTGTTTGTTTTCTTCTTCTTTTWTTTTTATTTTTTGCTGCAGTGACCTGTTTAATAAAAATATCTGTAAAGTGGTTTTTAGTCATGARGCATTCTGTTGTAACATTTAGGTCAGGACTTTGTTAATTCCAAGCACTGTGATATACTTGCAAAGCTGGATTCTGGCAACACTGTGGCCTTTCTGATACTTTTAGAGCAGAGGTGATGAAAGTGCAATGTCAAATCAATGAAAAGCTGTTGAGATGTCAGAATATGTCAGTCTGTTCACTAGAACAGAATACACAAACTAGACATAATGTGGCAATAAAATATCCATTCTTTATTATTTTCTCCAAGGCTATTTTTATGACATGTGCCCTTCATTTTGCTGTAGAAGAAAGCAAAAAAGCTTATTAGGGAAGATAGCTTTTTCGTTAAATTTAGCGTGCTCCCAAATGCACTTGAGGATCTTGGATTATTCCTAAACTTCTAAGGAATGTGGTTACTTGGGAAGAAAGAGATTKTTCTCTGAATTACTCTATTGAGAGAGAGAGAAGGAGAGAGGAAGAAAAATTTGTATTAGAAGGCTCCGAAGACATATGTAATAAAGGAATTTATTTCTACTCAGTGATAAAGCTCTTTTCTGTTAAGGTCAAGGGTTTTGTCAAGTTTCACGTATCTACTTATGACTCCTGGTGAATCAGAGACCAGTCATAATAGCCATAAACATGAAAATTGAAAGATTCAGGTAAATCAGCCTCAGCTCACCAGGAGCATGAAAAATATGTGTCATACCTGTACAGGAGATGGGTCTCAGGTGATTTGGTATTGTGAATTCAGAAAAAATATGACAKTTTTTAAATACTGAGCTGAAGATAACTGTGGAACTGGAGCTGAAAGACTGAAATGTGTTCGTCTACTGATGACTGGAATCTGAGAAACCTGAAACATTGAGGTTTTTTATAAGTCCATTCAGTCCCTAAGGAGCCTGCATGACACACCTGTGCCTTTATGGCTTCACCTTGTTCTGAGCAACATCTTCCATGCAGTTATTCAAACTGTGTTCAAAAGGAACATTCAGAAAATAAATCTGAACATTTAAATGCAGAAACCTGGTGTAAATGTGAGAACAGTTATCTCCATCCCATCGTTTCTCATCCGTACTCTTCAAATGGTGTTTGCTTGGAATTTATTTGAAGTGCCGTGAAGGTTTGTAGGAAAAATGGGTCATGCCTGAAACTAAGAATATAATGGCATTCTTTGTATGTTAAATCTGTACAGCCTTTTCTTTTCTGAAAGCTTGAAAGACATTAATTTGAACAGATGTTTGTGAAGAAAGCTAGACTGAGGCTAAGACATGATACAGGTTATAGGAATCCTTGTAATCCTTGGCAGCTTTCTAACTCCAGAAGAAAAAAACTCAAGGACAGCAGAGAAAAGAGTAATTAATATGGGTAAAAGAGTTTTGCAAGGAGCAAACTTGTGCATATATTAAAAAATCAGCAATGAAAATTTCAAATTATTTTCTTTTCTATAGACACAGGGTTCCAAGGGTTATTTATCACTCAATACCTGATCAAAATGATACTATTACTAACGCACAGGTGTCTGTTGTACTGGCACACAAAATACATTTATAAAAAGATAGATACATTAAAAAATAATACTGCAAATATGTGGTATATCATTTCATGAAATACTGACGATATGAAGAAAAAAGTAATATTTTTATCTCCATTTGTATGAGATTTGTTTTTCTTAAGGTWTTTTATTTGGATATCTTTTCTTTAGCTGACTTTTGAGAGAAAAATTTTCTAAGATCACTTTAGCATAAATGAAGATTCCCATTCTTTCTGCTTAGCTACTCACTGGAATGAAGTGACAGTTYAACCAATGAACCAGACTTGCAGAAATTTGCTTTGTGCAAACATGTAAGTGCTTAGCTATTTGTAATCTGGGATCAAAAATTAACAATATCGATGAGAATTTGGTTTTTCTTTGTTTGTTTTCTCATACTGCCTTTTCAGAGTGAGTAAGCATCCTAATCAGTGAACTGATAAATTTTCTGTCTTCAATAAGCTGACTGTTGCAAAAACAGAATACATCTTGGGTCATCATGCCATTTTCACTAACATACACAAGATGCAGCAGCTATATCTGGCAGCAATCTTTGCAGTTTTTATTTTTAGTTTGCTGAACATTGGCAACAACAGCCATAGAATCAGTTACCTATTTATGATAAGTTCCATAATATTTTTGTTGYTGTAGAAAACAAAAAAATCCTTGACAACAACACCACAGATTTAATTAATTCAATTTAATTTCCTGTATAGATCTTTCTCACATGTGTAGATAAACCATTGACAATTTTCATATGGCATTAAGATATCCCCTTATATAACAAGAAGAAATTAATAATCTGGGAAGAGTTTACAGAACTGTTAATGTCAATGGTGAGGCTTCTCATGACTTCAAAAACTTTAGAGGAAAATTTGTAYTATGTCAATCATGCACATGATTAATATTTTAGTTCAGGTTTTGATGTATTATTTTTCATATCTCTTCTGGATATCAGATAAGTAYATAAAAATAATGTTTATTTTCTTTTAATCCATTTAAAACTTCAATAAGGGCCATGTGTAGATCCATTGAATCTATTGATGATAGTCAAATACAGTAAAGGCTGAATTTCACTTTGAGATTTTTCTATAAAGAAACAAAGCCTACAATTGCACAAATGATGCTGTTTTATATTGCAGTTTGCACTGAACAATGTTTAGTGTCCTGACTTGGGACAACATCATCAGGAAGGTCTGTTCAGCTTTCAGAGGGGCTCTGTCAAAGCTTTTCTTAATTTTGCAGTGCATGCTTTTCTCCAAGCTTTTTGGAGAGGGGTTTCTGTATGTGGTGTCATTACCAGAAGACTAGTTAAATCTGGGATTAAAATTTTATTCACCCTTTTTTTTTTGTTTTTAAATTTTACTCCTCTTAGCTGCTATTATGTTCACACTGATGCACAAATAAATTAAGTAATTCTTTTTTGCATTCAGGACTTCTATCTGCTTGGCTTTGTTTTTTTTTTTTCTCTTTTTAAATCAGGGAGTTTTTCTTATTGTCTTCTTCTCTGTTATCTCAGTTCGTAGTTGTTACTAATCAAATTCTTTGTAGTTTCCCAAAATCTCAGTGAAATTTCTGCAATGCTTTTTGCTATCATTTATACTTCATGTGGCCGTGATTGTATTCTGCTGCAAGCTGGGCTACATTTAGGAGAATTACAAATGCCCAGCTCTCATCTAAAAATGTCGCCTGGAAGAGAAACAGGAATTTATTAACACTTAGTGAAAGGTAAATAATGTTCTTTTGGAAGGAATGCAGTCTTACTCTTTATTTCTTTCAGTGTTAAAGAGGAACAAGTAAAGAGAGATTGCAATTCAGTTAGGTGTTTTTTACATGCAAGAACTATAACCTAGGACATAGTCAAGACAGATCTGTAAGTGTAATAGCCTTGCATCCAATTTTCTACTGTTTTCTGAAAAGGTCAGGGGAACATGTGTTGTGCATTGAAGAACAAATCAGATGGGAAAGAGGTGGAGCTGTGCAATAAAAGCACCACAGCAATAATCATTCTGTTGTGTAGCAGCTCAAAGAAATACATTGACAAATCTGTGGCAACACGTGACTCTGAACAACCAAGGTTTCATAAGTGAAAGCTGTGTGCTGTTTGAGCAAGGTAATCTTTTAGTGAATCAGAAGAGTGATTCTAGAGATATGGGTACACAATGCATGCATTGAGGCACATTTATGATTATCAGTTTTGTTATGTTTAATAAAGGAAAATTCCTAAACAAATTCTAGTCTTTAAGAAATGAAGCATTATCTAGAAAATAGTTCTTCAGTGCTTGGTAAGTGGTGCTTAAATGTGAAATATTTTCTGTATGCAATATAATTGAATGCATAATTTTGTGAGAAWTTTTTTTTAAAGTAGAAATAAACATTCTGGTCTGCCTAGCTTGTGCCTAAATTTTGTTTGCCTACAATACCAGAAATCCTAAACACCAATTAATGTAAAGAGGTCCATTTCTTCTCCTGGTACACAGAAAAATAAAATAAAATTCTAAAGCTAATCAATTAGTTGAGAGTAGATATCTTTAAGTAGTTATGCTTTGGCAAGAGGAACACATTTTCAAATATGCTTAACAGTAGGATCTCTTTCCTGACATAGTAAGTTCCTAAGAACTAACCTGTAATTGTTGTTTATCTGGATCTCTGTATTTGATAATTTGACTCAGGGGAAAAAAAAAATCACCTATTTTTGTCTTTATAAGAAAATAACAATAATTGTATCTAATAATGATGAWATATAAACATCTCAATATGGATGTTCCAGTTAAGTAGGACAAAGTCCATTATCATACTWAGCTTGTTTTCTTGGCGGTCGTATCTATTTCCACTCTGTTAAAGGAGCATGAAAGAATAAGCACTGATCCATGACTTACAGTGTTAACTAACACATAAAACTAAGTTCTACTCTAAATTGCCTATATTGTCAGCCAGGATGGGTAGATACATTGTTAAGCCTCCRAAAGGAAAAAGGCTCTGATAAATTTTTATAAGACAGTCAGGTGAATATGATCCTCCCCATGATAACTTCTTAAATGTGCCCATTGATTAGATCGTGAAGTTCAAGAAACTTTTAAAATTAATTTAATTTCAAAAGACAGCTGCAGTTTTCATGCATGATAGATGTTTAAATTAGATTGGATCTCACTTCCACTTTCTATTTTATAAACTTATTTTTTATTCTTTTTACATTACATTAYACATGGCAAGATATTTTAATATTTTCACACTATCTAACCAGTTCCTGGGGAAACTAATATTATCACAGCTGTGGACCACAGATATGACTTTTTGTAGATAAGATATTTTGCTCATTATCGAGTTGAAAGATGAAATTCAGTTACACTGCAAATTAAAATTTGAAGCCTAAATTTATGTTTTTCAGTTTAGGAGTTAATTGGGAAAAAAAAGAAAGAAACAAGCTTGTAAAATCTTGTATATTTCTACTGTCTTTGAGCTCTGCAACATGCTAAAATAAAAAAAAAATGCTATGAAAGTTACCAATAAATTCTCAAAAAAATAATGTAACTCTTTTTAGGCTATTGTTTCTGATGTATAATTCACAKAATCACAGAATATTTAGTTGGAAGGGACCCACAGGAGACATTGGATCCAGCTTTTAAGTGAGCGTCTTCCCCATGCAGGGGCAGGGATTGAGCCCACAGCCTGAACATGCTCTAACCTATGGAGATAATCAGCTGGTACAGTACATTTAAAATCARTACATTTAAATGTACTGCCATTTAAAAATCTTGGCAACTTAGAAAAGATGTTTGCTACATAGTTCTTTTACAACATCAGTTGCCTTTGATGTGGTATCCAGAGATTAATWGAATAATATAAAATATTATGGAATGAAAGCAAAATAAAGAGCATTATTATGCAAATAAATAAATGCATCACCTCTTTCTTAGTTACATATGATTTCAGCCACTTCAACTATGAAGCAGAAAATAATAATAAAAAAACCCAACACAAACTAAAACAAACAAAAAAAAYGAAGCAACAACTACAATTTAATGGATACCYTTGAAATGAAAGGGATTCTTCAGTTTAAATAAAAGACGTCTGAAGCATACAGGGTACACATCAACAACATCAGGAATTTGACAGACAGTGAACCCCGAATCACTGTATGTTATGTCATACAGTGCAAGAACTTGAGAGTACCACGTGATAGAAGCTTAAAATATGGGAAACACTTTTCTTTTCTTGCATGATTTGCYTCTGGTACATTTTGCCAGAGATAATGCAGTTAATAACAGTGTGAAAAAAAAGCCTCTGGAGAAAAAAAGTAAGACAAAAATCATGAAAGTTAGGACAGCCAGGAGTTTTCTATTGTCATACAGCTGATAAAAGCAGTTGTAAAAAATCTTGTGATTTAGAAACCCAAACAACCAGATTTATTTTTCTTGGTTTGCTCCTCCCTGAAGACACATGATGCATGACCTCCATTAAGATTTGCTCTGAGCTGATTCTTAAACTAAGACCATATACAAATAGTGCTGAATATTTTCTTATATGCAAAGGTGAACACTATTTCTGACCTAGTCTGTAAATGCTACTTGGTACAGATAAGCATTAAAAGTGATCACTACTSATACTTGCCTGAAGAAAAATATTACACATCATCCTTTCCTTTAAGAAGTACAGCAGTCCATATTACAGGAGTTTTCCTTCAGGGTTCTTTATCTTGCTGTCTTTATTACCGAGCAGTAAATGACAAATGTTTCCTCTCTCCTCTRTCATGTAGGATTGCAGGATTGTACTTGCCCTTCTGGAGCACTAGRAAGAAGTCTATTTCATATTTTACATAAACATTTTTCATCTGATCTCTCCTTATGCCRGACAACAGTTCTCATAGGTAATAAATCTGTGGAGCAGCACACAAACAAATGATCACTGCTGTTATTAAGTTATTAATTGTACTGTATTTTGTCCACTGAACATTTTTCAATATATATTTATGGAAGCTATTGCTATTCTGTTTCTTTTTCTGTTTCTTTTTAGTGGCTCCTAAATTCCTAAAAATAATACTTATACAGAATTGTAGGTTATAAGTTCTGTCACTTATTCTTTCTCTTACACAACAAAAGAATGTCCAAAAGACTGCTCTCACTTTGATTCTGTAAATGTGTAACATTCTCACAGTGTGAAATAGCATGTTTTCTGCTCTCAGAAGTTTCAAGGAACAATATATATTTCTGCCCAGCTCCATGACACCTTATTTTTCTTTGTTTTCTGGTTTTTTTCTCACTTCTTTACTTGTATTTTTTCTTCATCGAAAAAGAAAGGCTAGTTTTGAATGCACAGTGATTTGGCTGAAGAGACATTTGAGCAGAATGTTTAAATCCTTATTCTGTCTCATCGAACTGAAGTAAGTACATCTCACAGTTTTYTTAGTGTTATAGCATTATGTTTTCTCATATATGATTCTGAAAGTGAAAGCTAATATGTAGAGTATAAACATTGTCACATTTATTTARTTGTTATATATCGGGTCTTTTTAGTGGAAAATTATGTTAATTGTGTTTGTTGGAGACCATTCGAGCTGTTGTAAGGAAGATGATCCTCATTTTATTACTTAGCTAGGAATTTTGACAGATGATGAAAAATCTAAGCAAAACAAAGTGCACACAAATGGTATTAATTATTACTGGGATTTTTTTATGCTTTTTGTACATGTATTCTCATTAATTTCACTTTTTTTTTTCTGCTTCTTCTTCCAAATAGAACAATAATGGTTCCCTTTTCCTAGTTCTTCTTAGMATTCATAGAATCATAAAATATCCTCGGTTGGAAGGGATCCAATAGGATCATTGAGTCCTACTCATCGCTTTGTACAGGACACTGTAAGAATCACACCATATGCCTGAGAGCATTGTCCAAATGCTTCTTCAACTCTATCAGGCTGGTGCTGGGACCACTCCTTCCCTGGGAACCTATTCCAGTGCCCAGCCACCCTTGGAGTGATGAACCTTTCCAAAGGTTCCCATGACACTGTGATTAGGTCTGACCTTACCCCAGCTGCAGTCAATTTAAAGTGAAACATCTGGTTTAAATTATTTCAAAAGATTCCCTTTAAAATCAGTAAAGTGGAATTGCCTGGCCAGTCTCATGACTTAGAATATGTTCARTTTTCCTCTTGCTGACTCATCCTCTCTCTCTCCAATAGTTTTGGGGTTTTTTTTCCCCAGTTGATTGAAAGAAAATACTGTCTCAGAAGTAATACATGCTTAGGTCAAACAGCCCAGCAGTAAAAAGGTCCAGGTAGCATAGCCCTAGTGTAATTGTGATACTCAGCCAGGACAGCTGTTTTACAGGCTCAGTCARAGCAGAATGATTTAAAATGGTTTCTTTAATTCCTGGCTAATCTGTGGTTATGCAGCTGCAGTTTTTTGTGTTTTGGTTTGTTTGTTTTTTTTTTCCCAGTTCAGAATAATAACTCTAGTTTTACATTGTCAGAGCTTATAATAAAACCATAAAGAAACCATAAGTATTGCCAGTTTTCTCAAAGAAAGAGTTTCTTTCTTATTTGTCATTGGCTTCCTAGTAATAAGGTAAGACTCCACTACACAGTGGTAGTAGCAGACATAGATTATTTTTGGCTTCCCACACACTAACAAATTACCATGCATCACAAGCCCTATTGAAGGGCTAAGGCCAGAACAGAACAGGAAGATGAAGCAGAAAAGTTAGTAATTCGTGACCTGAACACAGTGATCTGGGTCAAAATAATACAGAGATTATAGGTAGTTACAAAAAATAAAAGAATCTTAAATAAATCCTAAATTATGAAGTATCTGCTGAAGCACGAACACTAATATATATATATATATATATATATATATATATATATATATATATATATTCCGTACAGAAAGACTTAACTTCTACTCAGGACTTCCATGATTTCACTTTGGGGAAACAATTTGGTTGTTTGCCATCCCCTGCTGGAGTGAGAAGCACCATGGCAGGATAGCCAAGGGCAAGGCTCTAGGAAATGGGAACAATTTATTTGAGCAACACCAGGGACCTTCCATAACGTTTAATGAGGAGCCAAAAATTTGGATGTGCTCTTTTCTTTTGCCCTTGATCCTTTACAAGCCTTTGTACCTGGTTCTCATTAATCATGCCTTCTCCATGATCTTGTCTTCATTTCTCTTTCCACAAATGCTAATGTTGCAGATTTTAAGACTTCATTACCCACAGAATTATCTTGATGTCTTCTTCTATGATATTTCCTTTGCTGCATACTTTAGTGTCAAGCAAGTTGCACAGGGTTATATAACAAGGAGAAACTTCACAATCTACAAAATGGGACTGAAAGGGGCTCACCTCAAGTGTATGCACACAATTTAGGAAAGATCTGTAGGACAGCATAACAGAGGAAACTTCTCTTATYTTCTCTGGGAATTCAACACAATTTGAATGCCTATATTTCTCTGTCTGCATGCAGACAGAGAACAAAGAGGAAGAACGAGACATCTGTCAGCAATTGAAGGGATATGATCTCACCGGGATGACAGAAACAAGGTCAGATCGCTCACTCAACTGAAGGGCTGCAGTGGACAGGACAATCTGGGATGGTTAACTGGGGGAGCTACCATTACTGTGAGGGAGCATCAGAAGTGCATGGAGCTCTGTCTCAAGACACATGAGGACACAGCTGAAAGCTTGTGGTTCAGGATTACTGGAAAGAGCTGCACAGGTGATAATGCACTGAATGTCTGCTGCGTGTCACATAAGGAGGAAGTAGCAGAAACCTTATTCAGACACTGTAAGAAGCCTCATGTTCACAGACACTGGTGCTTACAGGTGACTTTAGCACATCCATATCTGCTGGAACAGCAGCAGACTAGGGCATGAGCAGCCCAGAAGGCTTATGGAATGCATTGATGACAGCTTCCTGGAACAAACAATTGAGAAGACAGTGATGACTCTTGTAAAAGTGACACAAATAAACAAGAAAGAACTGGTTGRGGTCAGCCTTGGCTGCTCTGACTGTGAGATGTAGTTCAGGTTCCTGAGACAACAAAGCAAGCCAACTAGTARACTCCCAACCCTGGTTTTTCAAGAGTATACTTTGGTCTTTTCAGAGATCTGCTTGGAAAAATCCCAGGTAAGAGGGCTCTGGAGAGAAGAGAGCTCTCTACAAAAACTGATTCATTTTCAAAGATTGACCTCTCCAAGTTCAGCCCAATGAGCAGGATATCAAGCACACATAGGACATATTTTTGTGAAAATCCTTTTCTTCAGGATTTTTCCTCCTGAGAAGCTGAGGCCTCAGTAACAAGATGTAAACAATGATTATCTGCTGCTGTGGAATGCAACAGGTGGATCTGTGACTGYGCCATCTTGAATGTTTACAATTAATGGCCAATCAAGACCGAGMTATCTCAGACAGAGTCTGAGAGAGCTGCCTTTTGTTATCATTCTTTCTTTTCTATTCTTAGCTTAGCCTTCTGAGAAAACCTTTCCCTTCTATTTATTTTTAGTATAGTTATAATGTAATTTATCTATATCATAAAATAATAAATCAAGCCTTCTGAACAYGGAGTCAACATTCTCRTCTCTTCCCTCATCCAAGTACCCTTGTGAACACTGTCACACTTTTGAAGAGATTTGAATTTTTTACTTACAGTTTTCTCCAAAGGCAGATATTCTTTTCAGGAACTTTTCAGTAATTCTTTTCCCAGTTATTTAAAGAAGATTCCACCTAGCTTCCTCTTTCTTATCAGGCTTCTTGCAACAGATTCCCCAGCTCATTAGCACTCTTTCTGGTCTATTTTTTTGCTCTAGAGTATCTCATTCCCATTTCCRATTTCTCTCCACTGCAAACAGTGAAGATGCATTGAGCGTAAGCCTTTCTCCTCAAATTTTTCACCCGTCTTCCTGAAAACTTTGCACTCAGACACTAAGGTTCCGCTCACRCAATTTGCTCCACCACCTCTCTGTAATCCCAATGAGGTCAAAGCTTTGCAGCTGTGGACAGATTTTAGCTTCTCCTGTTGGTTTTCCATGCTGCGTGGGTTTGGGTGAAGGTATTTGAGATGGATCCAGTTTCCTCAATGGCCCTAGGAGCAGTCAGCTTCCTTTCCACTAGGGACGTGTCTCACATTCCTCTGTTCACCTTGTGCTATGTGTTTTGGGTGATTATCCTTCATCCACACAGCCCAGCTCTAACCACCTTCATGCAGGATCTTGAGGAGGGATTCTGGTCCTCTGTGCACCCTCGCTTCACTGTCTGATGAGAAAAATGCTGTACTTACGTTAAGAGCCTCAGCTTGCCATTGAGATGTATGGTCYAGTATGGATATATAGTGTAGTACATTGCATACATTATTGCCAAAGTGTTCCTGAAAGAGAATAACATCCCAGGGAAAATATTCTTGATACATAGATACTCTTGTGGAAAAAAAGGCAGTTTTCTTTAGCATGCATATTTTTTCTGAAGGACTTGCTTAAATTAATGTTTCTCAGACTATTTATTGAGCAGATTGTTGCAGCTTATAACAAAAAATTCATTTGAAAAAAAAAGTTATTTAATGCACACARAAGATCTTGCTATCTTTCATTCATCTTTCTGAGTGAAAATTCATATAATTCTAACACAAACCCAACAAAAAATATTTTACTGAAAATAATGTGATGTGTGGTGCATACATAATTATGATTTTCAGCTTTAAAAACCAGTTTAATATACAGTGCAAATCAGTTTTGCCTTCACAGACACGAAAACTTTTTGCAGTAAATGAAAATAGAGATTTTCATGCTTCACAGATAAGCTTAATAAAGCAGACATATTTGAAATTCTGTACTTTTTCTTTGGAAATATTTATGGGAATCTGTTGATTGAACAGCAAAAAATATACTTATAAGTAGACATACTGGTCAGGAGTATTTTTAAGGATATGAACTTTTATTAGTTGTAAATCCAGATAGATCAGATTGCCAAGAACAAATATAATCAGATAGAGCAAGATAGTTCCTCAGTTTGTCTCAGAAAACACAGTCATAATTTGATTTCAGCTTTTGATAATAATCATTCTGAAGATTTGGTTGTCTACTTGCAGTGTCAACAGTAGTCTTGAGTGTGTTATACACTTAATTTAAGTTAAAGGCCATTGATAAGAGTCCTTTCCCTGAAAGATGTAAAGACATTAAGTTTACCTTTCACTGTACAAGTCAGAAACTGCCAGATGAAATTAAGATCCTAAGTCTATTCCTCCCTGACACCCACCTTGATAAGAATGGTTTTATCATGGCTGAAGCCATAATTCCATTGGCATGATCACTCACCCTTACACACTGAGCAGTGTCAAGAGCGTAAGGGACAGGGGGCAAGATGTTGCACAATAACTCTGAAAYACCCTGAAAACTGAAGAAATACTATGCTGTCTCTTAAACCAAAAAAGGCCCTTGTGTGGAATAATCATTCACATCAGTTATGTGAATTATGAAAAATACTGACAGCAAACCTATGCCTTCTGCCTTTTTAAGACATTGCGCGCATTCTTCACTGCAGCCTACACTGCAGAAAAGSTAAGTGATAGGCTCTTCTGTAGCCAAAACAGATACCTCAAAGCACCAATGTATGCTTATTGTTATGTAGTTTCATGCTAAATGGAGAAGAACTTAAGTGATATAGTCCCCTGCAGGTTAGTAAGCTTTAGAAAATAAGCAGATTGGAATACTTGTGGGTAATCAGGACAATTTGGCACCTGAGTCCTTGTATTGGCAGGATTTTCATGGATTAGATTTTTTCCTTTTTCATGTTTCAGTATTTTCACCTTGCAGGCTTATTTCTATATTACYTGTATTTTCAGACAAAATCTCTAAAACCTTGTGATGACTAATAACCTATTGTTTTCCTGCTTTCAGAATTAACTAATTAACATAATTAATCTTTTTATAAAGCTGCTTTATAAAGACTAGTTTGACATAAAAGAAAATATAAGAAGATTAAAATTGCAAGAAACTTTCATTGTTTTGAGTTCTGAGTTTTAAAAATATGCATGACTAAAAAACAGGTTAAAAAGAGATGAATTATCATGTAAAGTGCATCTCTATTTAATTTCACAGAACTGTTAGCATCTATTTGATAAAGAGAAAATAATCTGTATGTTGAATATTTTTGTAGTAGGTATTACTTTCAGTTTCAGTGAATCGAAACAAAATCAATGAAAATATATTAATATTGTCAGCTTTTGATTTTCAAGGAAGGTAAAAGTAGAACACTAAAACAAATGAGAAAAAAAGATGTGATATCTTGGCAACAACAGTCCAGTCTGACATATTTTCTCCTTTATGCCATCATAGCTGGTGTTACCAAAAGAAATAATACTTATTTTTGATGGTAGCCTTCACAGTAGTCACATAGAAGAGAAGCTGTTTCACAGGACAGCCAAGGGATCAGACACAGCATGGGTTTAGGAAAGGTCTGACCAAACTGGTCTYCTTTTATGACCTGGTGACCTGCCTGATGGGTGAGGGAAAAAGCTGTAGATGTTGTCTACCTGGAACTTCAGCAAAGSCTTTGACGCTGTCTCCCTTGGCATTTTCCTGGGAAAGCTGTCTGCACATGGCAGGTTTTCTCTTTGCTGGATGGCTGTGCCCAGAGAGTGGTGGTTAATGGTGCTGCATCCAGTCACTAAAGGGGTTCCCCCAGCCTCGGTGTTGAGCACAATCCTATTTAATACCTTTATTCATGATCTGGGTAAGGGGATTGAGTCTGCCATCAGTAATTTTACAGACAACGCTGAGTTGGGTAGCAGAGTTGATCTACTGGAGGGTTGGAAGGCTCTGCAAAGGGATCTGGACAGGTTGGCTAGGTGGGTTAAGTCCATCAGTATGATGTTCAACAAGGCCAAGGTCCTCTACTTTGGTCGCAACAATCCCATGCAGCACTATAGGCTGGAGGAAGTGTGTCTGGAAAGCTTTCTAGTGGAAAAGGGTCTGAGAGTCCAGRCTGACAGTTGGCTAAACATGAGCCAGCAATGTGCCCAGGTAGCCAAGAAAGCCAATTGCTACCTGGCCTGTATCAGCAATAGTGTGGCCAGCAGGAGCAGGGCAGGGATTGTTTCCCTGTAGTCAGAACTGCTGAGGCCACACCTTGAATTCTGTTTCCAGGTCTGGGTCCCTCACTACAACAAAGACATTGAAGGGCTGGAATATGTCCAGAGAAGGACATCAGAGCTGACAAAGGTTCTAGAAGGAAAGTCYTATGAAAAGCAGCTGAAGAGACTGGGATTTTTTACCCTGGAGAAAAGGAAGCTCAGGGGGACCTTATTGCTGTCTGCAATTATCTGAAAAGAGGGTGTAGTAAGATGGGGGTTGGCCTTTTCTCCCAGTTAGTGACATTGATGCTTTGTGAAGGCTGACCTAGAACAGARACTAGAGGGAACTAAAGAATAAAGTAGTTATTTATTAGGAAGCCCCAACAGATCCATCTTGGACAGCACAAGAGCCCAGCCAGGGCTACACCCCAGGTGAACTCCAAAATTGTCACAAAATGGATGACCGGTCACGGGGTCCCACACTTTCATAAGTTTTGGTCTATTTCCATATTGGAGCTAATTGTCCTATTACAGCTTTAGCCCATGAAGTCCCATCCTCCTTGTTTTCTCTCTTCAGTCCWCTGTTGTTTATGCTCTTGGGCTGAGATTTGGGTCATCTGTCCTTGGACCCCAGCTAGAGAAGGAATTGTTTTGTCTACCTATTCTGTGAAGAGAGCTTACTATCCCGTCATATGAAGCCCAAACCCACACATTAAAGTAGCACAGAATTTGAAAAATATAAAAGCTTAAACCTGAGGCATCAACATAGTGAGAGGATATAGTCTCAAACTGCAGCTGGGGAGATTCAGYTGGACATCAGGAGAAATTTCTTCATGGAAAGGGCACTTAAGCMCTGGAATGGGCTAYCCAGGGAGGRAGTTGAGTCACCATCCCTGGAGTCATTAAAGAAACRACTGGATGTGGCACTTAATGCCATGGTCTAATTGACAAGATGATGTTCAGTCAAAGGTTGAACTCAATGACCTCAGAGGTCTTTTCCAACATAAATGATTCTGTGATTTTGTAACGAAATGCAGACCAAATATACCAATAAATCTAATTAATAAATTTTTGCATTTCTGTGTCTGAGTTAGTCATCTTAGATTCTTTTTATAGCCAGTGGAAACAAAGACAAATTTGCAGATTGCCAATCATCTCATCCTACCATAGATTATTTAAAGCAAATAAGTTGTGACTCATTTCTCTTCATTAGCTACAAAGACAGCTTACAATGACCTGCTCAAATGTACATATCTCTATGTTGACACTTCAAGGTTGACTGAGTTACTCAGAGTTCACTAAGTTGCTAAAGATAGATATCTATATGTCACTTAAGATGCTGCAGGATGCTGAAGACATCTGTGCAAAGCTGGCAGATATAATGAAGGACTTATGGGAGACTTGTGGTTCTCTAGTTTAGTAGCTGGAGGTGAGGAGAGATAGAGTAGCACATCTCAAATGGGAACAAATTCAGATGTTTAGGTTATTAAATCAAGTTTGTAAAATTAGGCAAGCTGAATTGCCAGCCCTTCTGTCATGGAAAGGAAAGTTGAGACTGTAGGAAGTGTTCTAAATCAAATATTCTGATAAAATTAATTTGGCTGCAATTTTTTTCGTATCTTGTTAAAGACTGAGTTATCTAAAAGTGCCTCAAGGTGTCCGAGTGGTCAGCTAGGGTCTAAGCATATCCTGTAGTCAATGGAAATGTACTTCAGTAGAGTCTAGTAACTTGTCTCATCCTGAAYTGGGCTCTAAGGCTTCTATTCAGTTGCCCTACACTAGTACCTGGTACCTTCCAAGACAACAGGTTTACTCAAAATAATTCTAACACAGCCAGCATCTCAAGACAAGCATCAAGGCAGTGTGTGTGCCATCCTGGACAGCCAGCTGATAGYCTGGAAAAATGCTCTGGAACAAGGCAGATGATAATATATGTATGTGTGTGGGCAAATGAAACCCACAATGTCAAGTTAGTGGACTCGTCTCATTTGGAAATACTGTAGAAGAAGGAAGTGAAAAGAAGGAAATAAAGAAGGCAAAGGAATAGAACAAGAGGAGTGGAAAGGCTGTGTGGTACAAAACAGTTTGAATTAAAGGACTACAAGTTTCATGATCTAATTTKTTAGATTTTTATTACATTTTCCACTTTCCACTTTATCACTCTTCTCCCAAAATGACACTGCTGGGGAAAAAAAGCYCTCCAAAAACAAGCAACCAACCACACACACATTAAAAAACCATCCCAGGAACCCCACAAACAATCCCCTTTTTTTCTATTTATATATCTGAGAAGGATTTGTTCCCCAAAAGTGYTGTCATTTTATTTTTGTTTGGTTTGGGTTATGTAATAGCTTTTGTTCTAAAATGTTTTCATGCTTTCTAGAATGATGTATTTCTTCAGYTAACTTGGGTGTTTAATTATTTTATGAAGATAGGCTTTGTGCGTTTCATATTTATTTTACTAGAAAGCTGAATCTGCATCACACTCCATGGGATATATTCATAGCCACAAAAGTTCCTTCATTCTTTCATGGAAGAATTTGTGATTCTTCAAAATATTTTCAAAATTCACAAAGAAGTTTTAAAAAATTAGAGAGGAACTGATTTACTGAGGAAGAACAGGTAAGAAAYACAAGTATAAAAGGTGCATGTGTATTTCTCCAGCTGCATTCTGCTGCACCCACAGTGAGAAGTGATAGATTTTTATATTGTATCTGCTCCATAGAATATGTTCTATCTAGATCAAAGTAATGGAACAACACCTCAGYCCTCCATATTAGTATAAATACATGATTCTTGTCCACAATTTAGAGTTAATCTCAACTTTTTCCTGATATATTAATAACTCTGAAAACTGAATAGGGAGCAACGTACAGATTTTTTTCCTTTTCAAAACAATAGGGGGGAACCATTTTTGTTATTATTATAGTCTTTTAAAATGTTGCAAAGATAGTGCATCAAATTTAAAACATGTATTYATTTTACCTTTTAATCACAAAGTAGGAAAGGGTCATAGTAAGGCCAGATAATCCATGATTAAGTTTCTATATTCATTGAACACTTTAAAATTCATAATMTTTCAATAATAATCCATGACTGAGCAATAATTATATATTCTTCTCTTTTAACCCTTTCAGACTTTCATTATTTATTAAAAAATACAATGGTTCATTATTATTTGTGCATTTATGTACAAATATTAAAAGTATTTATTTTCAGAATGTTTTGGAACAAGAAAAGGTCAGCTCCTACTTAAATTGCTACCAAGAATTTCTTGCTGATTTCCTTTGTCTRAGATCCTTGTTGAGAACAAATAATCCCCACAACATGACTCCCTTCATCTAAGATTTACTCAGTTTCAGGTGCATAGACTGTCCTACATTTCTAAAAGGACATCACCCACAGGGAGAATAATTAATGTAAGCCAGTGAAAAGAAACTCACTGAGATAAAGAATAAAATATCAGCAAAAATTATACATCCCTAATTCCAGAGAATACATTATTTATTTCCATTTAGAGAATTTCCCAACATCTCTGAAAAACTGAAGGAATTTTTAATTTTTTTTTGCTAGCAGTATAAATGCAGGATAGATTTATCCAAGGAGCTAAATTTTCTTTCCTTTGAAATGTTAATTTTTATAGTTACTAATATCCTTAACACTTGAAATTTTACTAATCTTCTTTGTTTAGGATTTCCGTTTAAAATGTATAAGTGCTGTAACAATAGGTTCACAGTAAAAACAAAATCCTTACTGAGCTGACTTGATTTTGTCATTTTTAGACAAGTTTCAGATTTATGAACTCTGTTTTTATAGATAATATACATTTTGACTGCAAAGAAAATGTCAATGGAAATTAATAAGGACATCAGTGCTCTGGAATGTTTGAATTTTTTTTTGGTGAAAACACTATATTGATTATCATAAAAAGCGTAATGTTCAAAAAAATTACATGGGTTTTATAGATAGTGTATACCAATTAGTTGTCCTTTTCTAATTTCTTTTTGTTGTTCCTCTTACTTAATTTGAGAAAGCTCCTTTGTCACATATTATTTCCATGACTGTCTAATCTTTTCTTTTCTCAGATGATTATAAATTTCTGCAGCTAAACATTTTAGAATTAAATTAGGTGACATGATCTGAGGAAGAAAGTCTGTGTGTCAGGATGATCATTATCCAGCAGGTGAATAGGGAGAATAGCAGGTATTTGGGTTACAGTAGCTGTTAGCAGTTATACTGAAGTTAATTTTGGGAATTGCAATATATTGTTCTTAAAAGCAATTTTTTTTCTAAGACTTCACACAAAGGTTTTAGCTACCATTTTGTTTTGGGGTTTTTTTATGTCTACCTAAATAGATATCTACAAACATCTGGCTTCRGTGCATAGAATATTGTTAGCATCTAAAGGAAAAGAGTTTTGGTTTTGCTCATTTAAAAAATAGCAAAGATTTATATTTTACCTAAACAGTTATCTCATAGTTAACAGAAAAATTTCCTTATTTGCAATGCTTTTTCTCAGCTAAGAAAGTGATCTATCTAGGAATTTTTTGTCTTAATGGTGATTATGATAATTTGTTCCTCATGTATCCATATGTTTATGATAATTCAGGTTTCTCAAAACTGAATTTATTATTTTTTTTAGAGTATTACACATCCTGCTTCTGACAACTACTGATTTGTAGCTTCTGATACAAATCATACTCTGGCCAGGAAGCAATACATGGAAGAGTGACGCCTTTAGTCCTTTCTCTACATTCAAAATATTTTTATACACAAAATGTATAAACAAATGTAAATGTTCTATTCCCTGGCATAGATTCAATAAGCTGGCCTTAATTTCAAATGTTACGTTTATATGTTTTCTTTGTAAAATTTTTAAAGCAAAATGATGTAGTCAGATGTTCTTTTGGGGTGGAGGTCTGGTGGGATGAGAGCAAGAAAGAGAAGAAAGCTTTGGTGGTGTTGAGGAGAAATCACTCCTCTTTAATCAGCTTTAGAAAGCTTAGGAAAAAGGTGGCTAATTAATTAAAACAGAAAAAATGTTAAGTGCAGTTTTTCCTAGCACTATTTTAAAAGTGAATAAATCAATAAGATTTAAATTCAAGCTCTCTACAGAAGGGTAGAACAGCAATATATAAACGTTACTGACTGCTTCTGATGGCTCTGAACTTTTAGAAACATATCACTTTATAATGTGTTTAAAAAAAAAAGGTTTTTTTTAGAATATTGGCATAACAATGTAATATCTTCTGAAGAGACAATCTAGAGACTTTATAAGGGACTTCTTTTATAAAAAAATATGCAATCAGGCAAAGTTGTTAGTTTTTTTTAATATTCTTAAATACCAAGTTAAATAGCTAAATTACTAAGGGAGAACTAAATCCTTAAACATTCTATTAAACCTGGTAAACTCTGTCTTATTTCTCAAATGAAATGCTTACAGCCATACAAGCTTAATGTATCTAGAAATTCCTGTAGAAAACCATGGGCAAAACTTGGGGAAAAAAGCAAACTTCACAAGTCATGATTAAATACTTCAATCTTGCAAGATTCTTTAATTTTATTTCCTGTAACAGAACAGTTCAGTGGAAATCCAACTTGAAATATGAAATTAACCATTTCTAAAACCTCCAGTTTCCACAGATGCTGCTTATTAGCTCTTTTGATGTAAAACAGTGAAATCCCACGGACTAATGAAGGGTAAAATCAAAAGAAGGAGAAGTTTCTGAGACAGTCAGTTATCTCATTTTTTCTCCAGACAAAATGACATGCCAAATCAAAGTATGGCAATATATTAGTGAATWTAGTATTTGGAAACCACTGGGAGAAAAAAAATCTTTAGGCTTATGTCATAGTATGAGATGAATGAGGGAATGTCTTCAGAGAGAAGTTAAGCACTTTTTTATGTCTATGGTGAGGGGAGGGGGTTGTGCTGGGACAAAGGTAATCTTTTTCAAATATCATCCATAGAATTTGTTCTTAATGAGTGTGTGTCATTTTAGAAACACATTAATTTCAGTGTATGGATTATCAGGAAAACTAAGGCATTGTTTGTTAAAAAAATGCAAATCTGACTTGTTTGTGATAAGAAGAAAGGACAAATGAGAATGGATGAAATCAAAAACAAAACTGAGGACCCTGTAATGTCACTCTGGCAAAGCCCTAAATATCAGCACTGATATTTAGGAAAGCAAATTGCAAAATACAGTGTCAAACCTTAACCTTCTTGGTAACATAAGGTATCAATCATGCTGATATTTTCTACTGGAAACTTCCTCACAGGCTTATTCTTAGAGTGTTGTGGATGAAGTGATCACCTATGTGTTCCAACTTTTCCTCAGAGGACCTACCTTAAAGGGATCTCATGAAAGTCTTGGATCCTTCAGGATGAGTGCAGCACAATGCGCTTCAGTGGTTACCCGTCTACCACTGCCCTAATAATTTTGTGTCTGGATAGCTGATTAGAAAGTGATGGTGGGGTTGGATGG
The DNA here is from genome assembly GCA_014549065.1 of Cardinalis cardinalis. NCBI lineage: Eukaryota > Metazoa > Chordata > Aves > Passeriformes > Cardinalidae > Cardinalis > Cardinalis cardinalis. The sequence continues at coordinate 1,301,964 of JACDOX010000048.1, read as the reverse complement.
GTTGGATACACTGGTCCTGTGCAGCAGTAGTTTGTTGTGGGTCAGGATTACTGCTGGCCTCTGGCCATAGCTGAGTAACTATGCCTATGCCATACAGAACATGCCAAGATGGAAAGAAAGAGGAGGTAAGCTCAGATAACACATCTTTATTGTCCTAAACTGAAGTAGGACATTTAATATAAGTCAAATAAGTCCCTTTAACTCAAGTTGAGCAGTCAGAGGTGTCCTAGAATTTTCTGAAAGGATCTGTATTGGGAATCTCAAAAAAGTTCAAACCTTTCCAACAAAATAGGTTTTTTTTCATTGTGTATGACAGCTATGTAGATGAAGGAAACTGATGTTTAGAGTTCACTTGGGAGTTGAAGAAGGTTTAAATTATGTAACAAATTTATGTCTAAATTTAAGGAGCTCAATCTGACAGCTTCACTAACATTCATAAGCACTTTATCTCTGCTTTTATAGAACATAGGATATGCCTTTCCAGAATGAAAAAAAAAAAACAACAACAGAAAAACATTCCTAAAATACAATAAAATAGGCCCCTAGATTAAGCAGATGTTTYCCTTAGCTTAAAATGAAATGAAGATGAAATCATGATGATAAAGGAGCCATGAATCAATTTCTAGGATTTTGAAATATAAGTTTTTTTAAATACTCTGCCATTATTCCAGATACCTGAATCAGCTATTGAGTGTATTGAGAAAATTTAAATAAATAGAAAAAAAAACYAAAACAAAAATGAAACAACCCCCCCCCAAAAAAAACCAGAAAAAAAGAAAAGATAGATAGGAGATGATGAAAAGGAAAAAAGAGAAAATCCAAACTAACCCAAAACCTCTCACAAAGATATACACCTTTGTCTACATAGGTTTCAGCTCTGAGAGTTAGCTACAATGTTACAATATGCTGTTCTGCAAATTTMATCATGAAAAATAAAAATATCCCCTTTCTTCTTCTTTTTTGTCTTGTGTAAAAACTGGAATTTCACAAAAATTACAAAAGAAAACTGATTTTATTTCACAAAAGTTTCAGTCTTCATTGWAGTGAATTTAATTATTCTTGAGGACTAATGCTCTATGATAGATGTATCTCATTTAATTTTGCATAATGCCTTTATCTACATCAGAGATGTGGTGGAAGATGGTCTCCTTAGTGTGAATTGCTCTGATACCAACAGATGGAAGACATTATATTTTAGTTAACTTCTAAGCTTTAAAAATATGTGTTCATTTTCACAGTAATTGTATCAGCCCTTCTAGCATTGTCTTTAAGGCAGCTTGATTGCGGGAGAAAAGATTATCTTGTTCTCTACCAGTGCTTATCAGAAAGTTAAACAGAGACATGAAAAGCCTAAAAGTTATATTTTTAAGGCATAACTTCACATTGTCTACCTAGACATAATTTCATTAAACTAAAGTAGTGAAAAAAAACAGCAGTGCTTTCTTAAATAGGAAAATTCCCCATTTAAATTCTGTTTTTTTCTATAGTTGCGTATGTCTGGATAACTTCTGGTAATATACTTACATATCTCAATAAAAATCCAACATAAAATACCACCTGTTCTTTTAGATAAACCTTCTGTTTTCATCTTTGAATGGAGCCACATATGGTAAATTAGATTAGCATGAAAACCAACAAATTCTGTGATAAAAAAAAAGGCCAAAATGGGGTAGTTCACAAAGGATCAGTAATGAATTTATTTTTTGTTTATTTCTTTATGAGATGAGGGATAACTGGACATTAAAATTCCTTTTCAATAGAAGCCTTTTTATGTCCTGTTTTGGGTATGTTTGCTTAAGAACTAAGATGGATTTGTCTTTTCATATCAACAACTATATTATTAGATTATTTAAAAAAATAAAAAATAACCAAAAATAACCAAAACCCTTCTTTACCTCTCTGGAAATTGATTATGTCTAAGAGGGACAAAATAGCAAAAAGTAGAAACGCAGCAACAACAATGAATAAACAAAGAAAACAAATGCCCAAAACATCCCAACCAACCAACCAACCAACCAACCAACCAACCAACCAATCCCAGCACTCAAGATTATATAAAGGGAAAAGAAATGATGATTCTGGTGATGTCAGGGGCTAGTTTGTGAACTACAGAACCTTTCCCTCTTCAGAATTTTCAGATCAATTCTGTCTGTGCAGGAATAGTTTTTTCTTGTTGTTGCTTTTTTTTTTTTTTCAAGCTGGGGTTCTTTGTGTATAAACACTTGTGAAGGACCACTCAATCTCTTTAAGAAAGATCTGCTCCTTCCTTACCTGTTGCCCAGCAACGAGGATCTAAATCCAACTTCTTCATCCCCTGCAAACTCCTGTGACAACCCTGCAGGGAAATGGCCTTTTATGAGGGCAATTTTACCATTTCTCATCCTCAGCTTCAAGACCTGTCAAGTGTACAGGATTTGACCAAGATCTTCTTCCAGGAAACTAAAAAGGTACAGGTCTTCTTATTTAAAGTGCTGTTTCCCCACTGTGAAGCAAAACAACTGGAAAGTGAAATAATCCAATTTTGACTGCTTTGATTTTTAATCTTGCCTGTGTACACAGACATAATCTTCAAGTTAGTTGTTTCAGATTCTCTCATAACTATGCCAGAACTGAGAGTAATGTTAGCAATTTATAAACTTTAACATGAAACTTCCCAGAAATTTATGATTGCTGTCAGTTCCTTTGAAGAGAGACAAATGATCTGCACCATCAAAATAGGGGTTGCCACAGATTTATGAAGATCCTTAGCATAAGTTGAAAGTGCAACAAGTGACTCCTGCATACTGAATTTTTCTCTGAAATGTGGGTCTATATCTAAAGCTGGGGTACTCCTTAATAATCATCACATCAAGGAGGGGAGGGGATGTGACAGGGAAGGGAGGGAAGGAGAGGGAAGAGAAAAAGAAAGAGAAAGGGAAAGGAAGGGAAAGGAAAGATCAAGCAAGGCAAGGCTGCACATGTCTATTTGATCTTTTCTCCATGACATTTACAACTTTATATCATGTTGTTTCTTCCTTCTTGCACTGGAGTATTTCTTTTTCAAATATTTATTTTCCTTTACAATAACATTGAAGCCCCTTACCATTTCTATGTACTGTTCTTGGATCTAGAGATCCAAGCAGCAATGAAGGTAAAGCACAAGTTGGATATTGGATTTTCTAATCTTAATTTCAAAAATTATGGATTTTCTAAAAAAATTTCTTCAAACACTCTCAGTGGAAAGCTAGTGATAAATTTTTTTGTTGTTGTTTCGTTTTCTTTAAACAGTGGAGCTTTTCACGTAAGTTTTGTTTGTCACATGAGTTTTATAGGTAATATGGATGAAATAATCAGTGTTTCTTTTTCAATTTTCTTGTTTTTTGTTTTTTTTGTTTCTGGTACCATAAAACAAATATTTTGCACAAAATTGCATTATTCATGAATATCGTATGGGATCCTGAACTATTTATTTAGTAATTTTGTATCTGACTATGAAAAGTATGACTTTATTTATAGACATGGTGCAATTAAATGTTATGGTTTTTAAAAAAAAAAATTGAAAAGGTTTTAATTATTTCTAATGACATCAATATTTGTTTAGGTTACTTCCTGGTTTCAATTGAAATATTGTGCAKATCAGATACAAATTTAAAGTTACTAAGAACAATTATAATATTCTTRAATAAAAAGCACAAAAATGTCTAATATTAGTTCCAGCACATAATGAGTATAATCCTGAGTAATATGTACATTTACTTCACAATACTTGGAAGATTCAGCCTTATTCTCCTCCTTATTCCTTATAAAATAGTATGAAGATTCAAAGCCTTCTATTAATACAGTAGTTACCTTCAGTACAAAACTTAAAACTATAGCCTCCTCACTGATCAAACTAGAAAAAAGACTAGAAACATCTGTTTTTAGTAGGGACACAACTAATAACTAAATCAGGAAGCTCAAAGGCTCTTACCTGCCTGCCTTAAAAGTCTGTTTGGTTCTGCATTCCTAATAGTTTTCTCACACTGAAAATCATATTTCATGCTGCACTTCAGACCAGGCAAGCTTGTAGAACAGTTGCAGAAACCCTTTTGCTTTAATATAAGCATAACTGTTCTGTTCTTATTGCAGCTATATAAATCTACCTTCTGCTTAGCCACCTGTAGAAAATTGCACCTAAAGTTATGCAGAAAGTTTTCACTGAACCTTGAAGACATGTACTCTGACATCCAGCTGGAAATCCAAACTGTTCTAAGGTAAGGAAGTTTTTAAATTGTATGTAGTTGAAGCCATTAAAATGTTTGGTCCGGTAACTAGAGCAACAAAAAAAACGGGTAAAAAGTGAGGATAAAAATTGGGAGCATGTACTGCCTCTGTGACAGTTAGAGGAGACACAGTGGCAGACTCGCTTATTTCTTCAAAGCAGGGTAAGAGGTCATCAAAGTTCACTGGATTAAAAATTATTATTTCTGTGACCAGCAATTACTCTGAAATGGACATAGTATAGTTTTTATTCTTCCAAGATTATATAATGAGTTATGATGCTTACTTACTTGCATCATATCATATATTTCATTCAGATATAGGTAAAGTTACTTGTGAAAAACAACTGCTAGGTTTTGACATCTGAGAATCCTTTCTTTTGGCTTGTACTCCCAGCCTCTTTGGATATTCAAGACTCAGAGTGTGAAASGCAATACTTGGGTGATAAAAATTGCTGCTACGGGAAGACAGCCATTTCACCTGGATGTTTAGGGYTGTTGTGTAAGGCCAATTCAGACTGTCATGGTGAACAGGTGATATTTTTCTTTCAGCTGTCATCCTGAAATTAACAAACTGAATTTACTATTGTGCTATTGTGATGCCTTCACAGAAAATAATTTCAGGCTTGTGAAGGAAAGCTGACTGAATAAACACAGTGTGATGAAATTTAGGGCATTTGCTAAATCTTGCCTCCAGGTGATCATAGAATAACCTGAAGTGTTACAGCAGCAGTTATGTTGAGGACTTCTGGGGGCTGCTCATCACATTTTGAAAAGTTAGGATGATGTGTGAATTAAGAGGAATCAACATCAGTGTTTTAGAATGTGGGTTGTTCAAACTACCCAAATTCAATTTAAATAGGGTGTACTGTTCTGTTCCTGACAGCAAAGCTATTTTTGGTTGTACTAATGAGGAAACTACTGATCAGGGTGGTTTGGTTCTTTCTCTCTAACTGAACTTTCTTGGTTGTTTTTTACCAATTAATATATTTTCTCTTAAGTATTTCGTTAGTAAATGAACTAACAAAACTAACGAACTATCTTAATTTTGGCAGAACTGGACTTTTGTCCTGCCCCTTCCTCTTTGTTCTAAGTAAGAAAATTTTGTTCCTGCCATGGTACAGCATGTTTTGTATATTTTATTTCCTTCCATGACAATGAACTAGGCATCTGGGACAACTCTTTCATTAGTGTTGGCTACATACATAGCTCAAACAGAAAGGTTGCAGGGTAACCTTTTTAGGTAAAGATCAGATGGCAAAATTAGCAGAATAAAAAGTGTCTTCAAAGAGCTAAAACCTTGAACAAGTAGTTAAAGGTCACTTAATAATTGTTGGTTAAACTGGATCAAGAGCACTCTGGTCTGCTCTAGGCTGTTTCCAGCAGGCAGTCAAGGGAAGTAAACCTTTCCTCCTACTCAGCATGGATGCCACAGATGGAGTGCTGAGTTCAGATCTGGGTTTCCAGTACAAGCAAGCAAGTTAACAAGCAAAGAAAAGAAATAAGCAAGCAAGCAAGGAGAAATATCTCAAAATGGAGAGATTACAAATTGCTTTGAAAGTTAAAAATTGAAGACCATAAACTATTGTGACCACGGTACAAGCTTTCTAACAGCTGATGCATTGATAAGCGTCATTCAGAAAAACATTCCAAAAACAGTGCTGTAATAGAAAGGCAATCCTGTAGGCTTTAATTTACTCATTCATTCAAAAATAAACCAAAACAGAAAAAAACCCTAAGTTACTTCACTACYCAAAATCAAAACAGTGAAAATCCTAAATTGCTCCACTACCCAAAGAGATGTGAATACTTAATTTAAAGCCTACACAATTTTGACTAGCAATTCAAAATAATTAAACTCTAAGTAATAAATATGAAATCACAAAACAGTATWATAAAAGTGAAATATATAAGTTATTAGACTATTTTAGCTGTTAAAATTTTAGCCATATTATTTTGACTGAAACTGTAGGCCTTGCAACATTTTTTTCTTTCAAATAGCTCCACTTAGTTTTTGCAGGGGATTAATATCCTAATAAAAAACACCCAAATTCAAAACCATTCTAAGGTAATTCAAAGCAGTCTAAAAGCACATTTCAGTGTTGTGTTATTTTTATACAAAACAATGGGATATATTGAAAGACTGCAATTCAGGTATTTTTCATTGGCTGGAAAAGTGTAGAAACAGAGCCCAAAAATAATTTTATTTGACATGACTCCATTGGAGCCTTTCCTGAAAATTGTCACAGATGAATTTATGGTAAGATGGATGCCAGAACAGAACGATACCACCCAGCAATGTATCATATCCTTAGTTAATGAAGATCACTGTATTTTTCTGTCCAAACCTGTTTAAAACCCCACTGTAGAACAAAGTCCAAGCTCTGTCCAAGATGTCTTCAAGTCCTATGGCTTCACATGGAATTCTACATTCTATATTTTATTTATCAAAGTCAGGGATTCAATACTTATTCTAGAAAAGGTAGAATTAGRCCAAAGATAAACACTTTGAAAATTCTAATCTTAAGAGTAGAGTCATAGACAGGCTTGGGTTGGAAGGGACCTTAAAGGTCATCAAGGTYGAAACCCCTGCCATTCACAAGGACAGCTTCCACTAGACCAGGTTGCTTAAAGCCCCATTCAACCTGGCCTTGAACAATCCCTGGGATGGAGCAGTYATAACTTCTCTGGGCAATCTGTTAAAGTGCCTCACCACCCTCTAATAACAATAAGTGAGGAAAGTCTCACAAAAAAGTTTTGAGCTATGTACATACTATAAATTTTTAAACTTTCAATATTATCAGTATCTAAAGTCTGTACAACATAAATTACTTTTCACTCAGATCTCTGTATTTCATAATTTTGTGAGTATATACACATACCTTGTTCAACTAAAATTTATAACCACATTTATTTTTTTATTAATACAATAACATTTTGAAAGAACATTAGCAAATGTCAATGTCAAATATAAATGCTCTATTTTGTGGGGGTTTTTATGTGCTGTAATACTTTGAGTGAAAATATAAGTTTCTATGTACWATACTTAATTTAAGCCTTCTAGCATCTACCTAATACTCCCTGTAGTTCTTTGGAAATACAAAATTAAATGTTGTAAGTGGAAACAGCTAACACTCATCTTGGAAAATGGAAACCGATTTTTTGCATACATACATTTACAAAGCATAAATTATATCCCAAAGGCAAGAATTGCTACAATACTAAGCCACATTAGAGGCCTCAATGTTGACATTTAATTCAGACTTCATATCCACACTTCATATTTTGTACTCATAATGATACAGCTCTGTCTTGGAAAATCAGGCAAAGAAACTCTTTCAAATTCTCCTATGTCAAAAGTAAAGAAACRCAATCTTTACTGCAATTTGAAGAGCAGCTAGTCATAAATGGCTGTAATGTTTGAGWAACTTTCTCTTTTAACTCCTGCATATGTCAAAAAGAGAAAGTTAAAATAAAAAAGATTGTCAGTAAAGTCCACTTAAATATTTTTATTTTCTTCTGAAAAAACACACAAAAACTTACATGCTTTTAGAGAATCAAACCAAAACAATGAGGTCCCCTTTTGATTACATCTGGAGGCCATTTCTGCCAACTTCCCTGCTCAAGCAAGGTTACAKGGAGCCAATTGCTCAGGACTATGTCTAGTGGCTTTTGAAAATCTCTGAGAAGGAAGATTCCATAACCTCTCTGCATAACCTGTGTCAATATGCTTGATCAGCCACAGTGAAAAAGTGTCTTCTGATATTCAGAGGGACCTCCTGAGTGTCAGTTTGTGCACATTGCCTCTGGTCTTTCCACTGGACACCGCAGAAAAAAGCCTGGATCTGTACTTTTTGGAATTTGCACACTTCTATCAAGCAACTGTGATAAATTTAAGATTGTCAGTATGCTTTTGATTTTAAATTTTATTTTTCAAAAACAAAGAGAAGAAAAACCCCACAAACACTCTTTTACATAGAAGAAATCCATGCATTCTTCTATGGCATATGTGAAGACATTAAAAATAAGCTGAGTATTTTGAATTATTGATTACACATTACTGCTTATTTTAATTATTTTGAATTATTAGCTAAAACAGTATTGGGATTATACCAGATTTATACATTAAGTAATTTATTAATTTCTCTTCACTGACAGAAATTTTAGAAAATGTTAAAATTGTCTGCATTTACAAGTAACATGAACATTTACATGAACAAATAATTTCACAAATATTTTTAACATTAAGTGGTTAATTTATTTGATTTCTTCAATAAAGTTTTTTTACTTAAAATGTTGCTTATATTACTGTTTTTTTTCTATATTATAAATTTTCTTCAGCATGATTAGAATAGAACAGAATGGAATAAAACAGAACAGTATAGTTTAAGTTGGAAGGGATCTTGCTGTGTTGTGTCTGCATAGGTTGGACTGTTCTGTTCCCCCTATCATGTAAGTGTTCTGCCCTGTTTCTCCCCTCCCTCCTTTGTGCTGCCAGTTATCCTAACTCCTTCCCAGTTGCCTTGGAGATTAATGTACCCTTTCTCAAATCCCTCCCCRTTTCCCTGGCCGCCACTTGGCGCTCCCACCTTTCTCTCTAGAACTCTCCAGARACTTCCAGCTAGAGCATCGAGTGATTGGCTCAGGGGCCAGGACCYCRCCCYCAAGTTATCCCCATTGATGTTCTCCCAAAGTCAATTTTTTGGATCCCACTCCCCTCTGAAACTCTATTTGTCCRAGGACTRRCTCCTCCCCTGTTTCCCTCCCTCCTTATAAGCTGTTGCAACCTCCCCCTCTCTCTCTTCYGTGTTGGTTCYCATGGGACCCAATAAATTTGTGGTCACCACAGCTGGAGAGTGCTCTTTTTTTCTGCTGACTTTAGTCATAAGCTAAGCCATGTCCTACCACAATGTAGCGCTGCTGTCATAGCACAGAGCGTTTGCTGTAGGTGCTGTCACGAACCATAGAAATCGGGATGGTGCCTCCCTACTGCTAGCGGTGCTGGATAGCTAGCCGGGACTTCTGAGAAAGACAATCCTTCTCCAGCTGGACCACTTCAGGATCTACAATGGTACTCTAGTATAACTTCCTGAACACTTCAGGGATGACCAAAAGGTAAAGCATGTTATTAAGGGCATTATCCAAATTCCTCTTAAACACTGAGAAGATTAGGGCATCGTCCATCTCTCTAGGAAGCCTGTTCCAGAGTTTTACTGCTCTGTCAGCAAAGAAATGATTCCCATTGTCTGGTCTGAACATCCCCTGGTGCAGCTCTGAACCATTCTTTGCACACATCCTTTCCCTGGATTCCGGGAAGAAGAGATCACCACTCCATCTTCACTTCTCAGGAAGCTGTGTGTAGGGGCATAGAAAATAAGTAAATAAAGGTAGTACAGAAAGTAATCTTACCCCCTAAAGAGTTGCAGCTATGAAGGATTAGGAGCARGCCTGATGTTAACAGGCCACRCCTTTAGCCAATAAGAAGAGTGTTGTAAAAGAGTGGATTGGTTGCCTGAGGGGAACTGGAGTCAGTTGGCTRCTGYGAGCRTAAGGAAGACTCAGTGCCTAGAGGATCTGCCTACAAGAAACATCAAGGAGGTACGAAACTCTAGCAATATAATGACAATAGTACTYTTGCACTAAAATGACAACAGATGTAGACAGCAATAAGGTCACCTCTTAGTCTCCTTCTAAGTTAGACAAACAGAGTTTTTAAAGTGTGGTTTGGAAATGTACACCTGTAGTATCAAATTGTTGCTAGCTACACTTGGTCTTCAACATTATAAGACGAGTAAGAACAGGGTATTAAACATGACCGTTAAAAAACCCACACTTCTGTTTCAAATGYGGTACTGATCCTGAAGCTTTTAATCAGCTGTTAGGCTGCTAATAAAGTRTTAGACATAGGTCCTAATGACCCATGTACATTTTCTCAGTCTRATCTGGGTGGTAAAGGAGAATGCATTTTACATGCTGTTCTCTGCAGAAGTTAAAAGAGTGAAGAGACATGGGGAGCAGTATGATGGATGATGTGTAGTAGGGATCCCCAAGCTCTTCTGTCTTTACCACCTGGTAGTTCACATACTACAGCTAAGCTGTACTTGGCTTGGAAGGAAGCCAGGGGCTGTCACTGTCACRTTGACTGAAAGCACTGCACCTAGGCCTAGTACATTTGTCATCCTTCTAAAGTGTAGTGAATGCTTCTTGTGTGGAATACACTTACAGAACACTTTCCAGATATTTTTAAAACTTTTAGTGCTTAATCTGGTGTGCACTGGACACATTGGTCCTAACAGCTAGTGTCCAGATTATAGAAAAAAAAAAAAAAAAGAAGTAACAACTGGATAACTGGTTGTGTGTGATGAATGTATGGACAACATAAATATGGAAAAAAGGATATGCAAGAAGATGTTACTCTTAGTGTTTGGTTAAAGCTTTTTAAGTTTGCCTTTTTAAAGAAGTTTATGTATTTTATATGCATTTTTTTGTCTTTGAAGAGTTCACTGGGAGAACTACACTCACATTATGGTATTCCCAAAATCAGCAAAGTCTCTTCCCTCTTACATCATAAACAGTTAAATCAGGTGTTTGTTAGAAAAGGGAAAATACTGTAGTACCCACCTTTAAAAAGGGTGGAAAGGAGGACCCTGGAAACTACTGACCTCTCAGCCTCACCTCTGTGCCTAGGAAGACCATGGAACAGATCCTCTTGTAAGATGTGCATGCCTTCACCAGGGGCAAGTCCTGCCTGACCAAACCAATGGCTTTCCACAATGGAGTGATCACAGCAGTGGACAAGGGAAGGGATACTGATGTCATTTATCTAGACTTTSTAAAGCCTTTGACAGAGTCTTTCACAACATCCTTCTCTAAACTGGAGAGAGAAATTTGGTAGTTAGGCTGGTAGATAGAGAAGAAGACAAAAACAAGCACATCATCTGACCTGCTGTAAAGTGCTTATAAGCTTTGCTGTTAATAAGGCAGCCAGAGACAAAAAGGGATACACTATAACCAATGAAAGTCATATTYATTCTTCCCTGTCCTTCTTCAGGACTTCTTCTCACCACGGAAAGATAGGTCACTCAGATGTATRAAATGAATTTCTCTTCAGCGTCTAAACAAAGCCTAGGATTTAACACGATCACTTTGTAATCTGGATAWGTAATACAGCATTTCGAACTCAAAAACAGAATTCTGCTTTTACATCAGTTTTATGTTTTCATKAAGCAAAAATGTAAATGGGTTTTATAGGTGAAAGTCTGCAATGAAAGATTGTGACAATCAAGTTCTTTGCTTTCAAATTCAGCTCAAATTATTTTTTATTTTTCATATATCTGGATAACTAAACACAAAAAATCTGGCAGCATTAAAGATAAATGTCTCTCAAATAGCAGAAACACTAGGAGAATTTATTTTATAATTCTGCTGGTATATTATCACAAACATAAAGTTACTAAAACCTTGCTGAAGTAAAATGTGGAGCTGAAATGAGTTTTGTAATTGAATTGAATAAAATGTGAAGATGCTATGTGTGGAATTGAAATTGCAAGCAAGAAGGGAGAACAATTTTGTAAAGAAYTTTCTCTGAGAACAGAATGGTATTTTGACTAAGACTATTTTTAATGGTATTGTGACTAAGCATGAATCTTACMATTTTAAGAAAGCTGCATAAAATGAAATTGGAGTCCATAGAGTGTTGAAAGTCCATGAAAAAACTGAGAATGCACCAAATTATTAGGTCAGCTGTACCTCACAAGGCAAGTAAAATAAATAAAGATTCCTTTGCAGTTACAAATATCTATAAATTAGTACTTAATCTCTATCTAAAAAGAACCACAAGGGCACAGCTCATGAGAAAGACATTATGGATCCTAGACCTAAAAAGTACATGCATAATGATATGAATAGATATGGCACCAAAGAAATGACTAAGAAATAGGCATATTAACCGATCTTCTTGCAGATATGGGAATATTTCCCAGTTTCTGAGGCCTTCTGCTGGCCATAGAATGCATAGAAGTCATGAGTCAGGACATTGTTTATGCAATGAACCTAAGAAAGGCAGAAGTACAGAATGAGGTCTTCGCAAAGAAGTCTTTCTGCAGTAACATTAAATGAAAAATAAGGATACTGTGTAAGTTATAAATAAATATGTATATGCATATGTATATATATATATATATAATTCTGATTGCATCTGTGTATTATATTTGCAGGTTTTGATGCAGGAGTTGCTGGTTTGAGAAACTGACAGAAGCTTCCCCCAAGTCTGATTGAACCAATGCCTGTTGGCTCCAAGGTGGATCCTCAGCTGGGCAATGCCAATCCCATCRGAAACAGTGACAATATATGGGATAAATTTTCAGGAGGGAAAAAGTTACAGCACAAAAAACATTTCAGGGGAGTGGGAATATGTGAGTGGGAAGATGAAGAAAGCCAGTTCTAGATCATTTGTGACTTCTTTTACTAAAACCATCCTGTGTCTGCAGTCTCCTCTTAGTACACATCTACACAGCAAATAATCAAAGTGAGTAAGAGCCTGCAGTAGTCTCCTGTACTCATTTCCAGGGCAGGATGGAAAAGACCAGTTTATTTAATTATAGACTCCAAAATAATAAAGAAGGGGAAGTGAATTTACCTTGCACTGAAAATTTTATTAAAAAAAATCCCAAGCTTGTAAGTCTCAAGCCTGCAACTCTAATGATGGTTTTGTTTTGGTTTATCTTGTTTTAAATCTTTTTGTGTATATCTACTGTGCATATATTCATATATTAATTTTTTGTGTTTGTACTTAAAGTATTTTTAAAAGTTCAGTAGAATCTATTATTGAAAATATTGTATCAGTATCAGACAGATGCACATAGGAAGTAAGACAGCTGGGAAAGTGTAGCTGAAGTGTGTGAAAGGAAGGATAGATGCCACCCCCTCATTTTCTCTATCAATTATACCTTGAAAGAAAGAACAAAACTAAAGATTAATAAACAGCACGGCTTGTCATGGTTTTCAGATGTTATGGTTGCAAGTAAAACAAAGCCTGAAATTTCCTTGTAATCTTGTTAGTTTTATATGGTTTGTAAGCTGTGCTTTATCTAAAGGAACATATATACATGTTTAAGAATTCCTTCTACATAAAATGACGCACTSTGTCTTAAGTTAGGATATGCTTAGGGAAAATGAGCATATCATGCAGAGCTAATAATGAACAAAAAATATTACTTTTTTAAAGAAGCAGAGAGAAATTTACAGTACTTGGGCAACTAACCCTGATAGCATTCAATAAAGGATGAAATAGCTGGGGCTAAGAAACACTTGGTGAGTAATTATGCTCCTGTTTTACACAAAGTAGAGTTGGGAATAACCAGTCTAGAAAATATCTAATAACACATTATTGTATGAAGTGTGGCTCCCTGATAATATTTGCTTTATTCAGCGCAGTTTTTCAAAACTGAAATCTTCAAGCCYACTGAAGTTCTTTAGGTGTACATATGAACTGTTTGGAATATTGTGCTTTAACAGAAAAAACGTTTTGATAACTGCAGTTATCCATTATATGCTGGTATTATATATCAGTCCCTGATGTAAAAAGTCATTATRAAGAATTATGTTTCAATGAGATTTTTGCCCCTAATTATAAAAATATTGAAAAAATTAAGTTAAGGTAGAGTTGCCAGTTAAAGATTCACTGCTAGACTGGAAGTGATTGGGAGAAACTGGGGAATGGATGAGAGAAAAAGAGCAGAAATAGTAGTTGCTCAGGAATACTCTCCTGTATGATATCTTACTAAGGAATTATTAAATGCAGTAAACCATGAAGGAATCTGAGGAATTGCGAAGGTTTTGTGACTGGGATAGAATTCTTCGTAGACAATGTGTGTGCACTCAACCAAAAAATCGTAGTACTAAACATAAAGAAGCCTTGAGCTAGCAGAGTTTGATGATATCCTTTGATAAATCAGTTGATGTAAATAGGTGTAGTACTTTAAAAGTGCAAGTCTTATCTCCTAAAATCTGTGGTCAATTTTTTTTTTCTTTTACTGTGGCTCAGAAACTGAGAATGGGAAAAAAGGAAGAACATTGTTCAGGATTCACAGAGTAATTTGAGCACACAATAAAAGCTGTCAAACACAGTACTGRAACTATTGTAATAAAAAGTTGAAGAAATTAATACTTTATGAAGTTATGTGTCTGAATTGCTCACATTATGTGTTCTTATCTGTCCATAAGTCAACTATGGAGAATATAAATAAAACTATTTTTACTTTTCTTGAAAAAAGGAAACATGCGATACCATTATTGAAAACTATTTATAGTGGGCTGCTTTCATGTGTCTTATCCTAATTTTTTAWTTGTTGAAACATACAAACTAMAAGTTTTGTAATGTGTGCTGTTGATGGTGATGTTTTGTAAGATTTCTAATTCTKAAAGTAAATGAAGAATTTTATAGAAATGAAATTATAAGTTATTCATGTTTTTCAAATGTGAAACCTAAATAATTTCTAAATACAAGAGAAAATTTCATATCCTTTTTAAGTGAATGTCGCAATTCTGACATCAACAAGGCAAGCATTTCCTTCAAGGACCTGTCACTCCAAGCTAAGTATGAGCCCATATTTTGCAAGCTTTTTATCTTTAAAATCTCAGTGATTTTAAACACTTTTACAGATGAGCTTGATGACTTGTCTTACATAAAAAGTAAAAATATCAAACCAACAGCAACAGCCAAAATTTAACTTTGAAAAGAAGACATTGTCTATACAGAAACTATGATAATTATATAAGATAATTAAGCTACATAAGATCTTTAGGTAGGCAGTCTCATTTAGTTTCAAAATAAACTTAATATGATTTAGCTATTTTGAAAATGCATTAAGCAAAATCATATTAAGGCAGCATAATAAGAAAAAAAAATTAAAAGGGTTAAGTCGGTTAAATTAATTCATTTTCARAGTTTTTTATAATTAACATTATGATTTGCTGTTATTAGGAAAGACATGGCTGTCACTGTACCTCTGAAAACTCATCACAGAGGTACCAGTAATTTGCATCCAATTTCTTCCACCAAGGATTAATAATCCTTTGGTGTGGGAAAAATAACTTTTTTTATTTCCTCCCAAGATGCATGTAAAAGCCCAGTTACACATTTATACAGTGCCATATGGCATATTCTATCAACACACCCTTATCAGATCTCTAATGGATAATCCACAAACAGAAGCCCAAAAGCAAAGTGTCACACAGTGTAGCAGAAGAAAGCAGCAGTGTATTTGCCTTAGTAATTTTTCATGGTAGGAAACAATTAATTGCATTATCTTAAGGAGTAAACAGCTCTGCTCATCAGAAATTKAATCACAGATCTTTAATGAAGAGATTTTTAATCATTATTATTTTTAATAGTGGATATAACTGAWTTTGAATCATTAGTCCAAACATTCTTTAGACACTGACTTTCCTTGTATCTGTATTAGTTTGCTGGGCTGCTTAGCATTATCTTGGTAGTGTTTAAAGTGATTTTTACATGCACTGTTGATGGGGGACTGGATAGGAATCCATGGGAACCACAGCTCTCTCATTACCTGCTACCAAGATTTTTACTTGTCCCAGCTTGCTTCATGATGCATTTCACAGTAGCTTCAAGATAGTCTAGTTGTCTGGCCATACTAATCTAGCAGAGCTTTGTCTGTACTGATTAGCTGCATTCTTTATTTTAAATTGTTATAACTTCTTCAAAGATTTAAGTTCATAGCTTCATCCAGTGTATGCTAATTCTTCCATTCCCTAAAATGTCTTTCTTAAACTTGAAATGTATTACTTGTCTTTATAAGACACCTACTTACAGAAGTATTTTCTTTTTTCATAGAAAGGAGTGCTGCTGTTTTTCTCCTTTGGAGGCATCATTTGGAACTGGATAACATTTTGTTTTATTGTCAATAATAGATGAAAAAAAGAACTGCATGCCTTCATCAGAGTCTGAAGGAGTTTAAGTTAGGATTTGAAAACTGCCAAAACCGACAGCAAGACAATGAAAAAAAGTGATTTTCTTTAAAAAATAGGAGAAATAAGTGGGATTTCTGAGAAATAGAAATGACATTGCAAAGTAGATTTTATTTCATTTCTGAACTTATCACAAACTGATGAGATTTGTTTTCTTCCTACAGATGAAATGAAAACATAAAAGACTGTTTGTCTACCTAAAGATGTCACTAAGCTATGCTTTCAAATTCTGTAAGATAACAATCTTTGCAATTATTTTTTATTATTTCTGTTTAACAWTTTTTTCCCTCCAGTCAGGTATACAAAATGATCTTTACATCAGTGACGATTGAATAGGACATTGCATGCCTTGTAAATATTTTATAAATGAAAAAAGTCATGCTTTGAAATCTGAATACATAAAGTACAAACTGCAGTACTTTCTTAGCTTTCTGTTTTGGTTATATTTCTGATTTTGCAAATTTTACATTTCTGTTAAACATTTCACTCCTGAAAAATCAGAGTACTATAGAAGATTAACGTGGTAATATTATAGATAGTCAGCAGGATATTTTTYTTTTAAATTATGACTTTACAGGTCTTCTTTCTCATCAGTACTATCCTGAATTCTTTTCAGCCATTGCTGCTCAGGCACACAGTGCCATTTAGTCAGCTTCTATGATTGGTTGTRTCTTGTATCTACTAATACTGAAAGACCTATGTTCTTATTTTGCAAATGATTCTTGATACAAGGGTAATTATCCTGTATCCTGCTTAATTTTACAAGTTTAATATTGTTTCTATTTTAATACATACTTGCTTTTCTTTGTGTATATGTATATACATGTATAATTTCAGAGGATTTTTCTCTTACACTTCTTTGCAAGTTTCTTACCATATTGTCTTTTCAGCTTTCTAAGAAAACATCTACTTCCACATAAAAGTGACACTAAACTACTAAACTTCATAAACAGATGTTTACTTCTGAACAAAAAGCCACAAAGCAACACACAGCAGCTCCCAGAAACAGGTATCAAAAGCTCTTAAGAGTTGGAAATTATTACAGTTTGGATTTTACCACAGATTTTGAACTCACTTCACAAAAAAAAACAATCCCCCAAATTTTTCAATATATAGAATTTTTAAATATGTATATAATAAGTATGCAATATATAATATATCAGTATATATTTACATACAATTGCTTTTATTATATACAATTATTATATCTTAATATATATAATTTCAAAATAAACACATAACTTGTTTGCGTTTGCCAAGAATATGGTAGCACTGTAATCTTTGCTAACATTGACATGCACTAAAATTAATATCGTGAAGGTACAGAATAGGACATAAGTAATCAATCTTTAGTTTCAATTAAAGTCAAAGCTTTTGTGTAGTAACTGACAGAGTAAAATATATCCAGAGGTTTCTAAAGCGTCATTTATCTCCATTAAAGAAAAATCTAGAAGATTTTGACTTTGTGGAGCTGAACAATGAACTGGTRATGAATCTGATGATTTTCATGGCAAGTCACTAAAGTCATTTTCCTCCCACCTGCATCAGGATTAGCTATTTGTAAGGATTGATTAGTTGGGCAGACTGACTATTTGAATAACCATGATCTTAAGTGAAATTGCAACTTCCTTTGATTTTCACACAAAAAAGAAAATTCTTAAGAAAAATTAAAGCCACAGATAATTTGCAAATTTCTGGTCATATACAGTTGATTCTATAGTTAAAAGTATGTTGAACGTTTAATTTCAGTGCAAATTAAAGTGCTTAGGTTTGACTTTAATACCTAATTAACTTTTGAATTTGCAAACGTTGCTAATTCTGGAAGTACTGAATTTTCAGAGACTCCTTTGGTGATTCTTTCAAGACTTCCTAACCTTGGAAAGGATTTATCTAAGAAAATGTAAATATCTGCATATGAGTGTTAATGTGCAGTTACAGGTCTTAATTAATCTCATCCAGGAGCTGGCCTCTGAAATTAGGCAGATACATCATTCTGTAGGAGTGTCTGGCTATGACTGTGGTAACAATTTCAGATGTGCATATCTGTGGGCTGAATGTAATTGTTCATACAAAAGCACCTAAATAACTTTTGAGATTAATCAGCACATCCCTCCTGAGAGAAGATTTCTGTAGAATCTATGCCAAATCTATTAGCCCTGTGTGGCTGTCTCAGAGCGTTAAAAAGTATCTGGAATGGCTCTGTGCAATGCGCATTTCATTGATGTTCCATATGAAAATTCCCAATTTAGGTTTCCACTCATGAGCTGGGTCTCAGCCTCCTAGTTACTGATTTTATCAGTACAAAGAAAGGATTTTAGAGATCAAATAGAAATGTCTACTTCTGATTCAGGGTGAACCAATAATTTAGCTAAACTTTCTCACAGAAAGATACTTACACATGGAGAACCTTTTTTTTTTATAACTTTTATGCTGAATTACCTCCTCTGGACTGGATAAAATTCCTAAAAATAAATGTTTAGTGCCTTTTTTCAAACTTTGGTTCCAGCTGGCATCTTAGAAGAATATAAGTCTCTTGCAGGTTCTGTGTCTTCTTTTTTGGACCTGTACTTAATGTCAGATACATATTGCATGTCAGATGAGACTGGATAGATAGGATTAGGCATCTGAATATGAATGACCTAAGTATTATGATGTTCAGATACTAAACATCTGGGTTTTAATGGGAAGAGGGAATCATGTATGATTCTCCACACTTCAGTAAAATTATTCTTGATCCCATAACACATAACTGGGAAGATTTAGTGCTTCCCATTTATCAATCATGTGTTCTCTAAAGATAGTAAYTGGGAAATTCTGTTACTCCAAATATATGAAAAATGTCAGGTTATTCAGTATCCAGAAATGTCTCTAAATTCTCTGAAGTTTCCAAATATTCTGAACTAGGCTTGTAATGGAGTAACAGAAAAAAAAAGAAAATTTTTGTCTCTGAAAGAACTTGTTGAAGAACTTGGAATTGGGGTTTAGACCTGCCTTAAATTAAAGGAATCAGAGTGCACAGGGTCACCTCAGACAAATTGTAAGACATGCAAATAAAACACTTACATATAATRGTCCTGTTTTGTATCCTTCCTGGTGAAGCTGAAACACTGTACATGGGAAAATAAAAATATTTTTCTGTAATTCATTGATGAACCACTTTGCTGACAGGGAAGCAGGAAAATCCTGGATCTTGATTGATAGTAATGCTACTGTTCATGTACTTCAATACTGTGGGATTATTTCCCTCCTCAGTTTTTTTCCTAGTTCTGAGGTAATGGAAGAGCCAGTTAGGAGGCATTCCTACGATAAYTTCTAATATTTGGTTTAGACAGGCATCAATTCAGTCAATTGAATTTCTTCCAGGAAAGTCAATTGAAGTTTTTCCAGGACCAAACATTTTGGGGTCAGAGAATGAATTTCATGACCACTGACTATGAGAACTAAATAACATTCTATACTCAGCTGAATTTAAATGCAAACAGAATGTTAATGAGAAATGTTGAAATAGAAATTCATGTGCTGCCTTTTTTGTTTGGTTAGTTGTTTTTCAGGTTTTCTTAATAGGAGATGCTTATCCCTAAAATCAGTTTAGGCATATAGGCCAAATACTCTGAAATAGATTTTACAATTATAGACTAAAGTAGAAATCATTTGGATCAAGTAGGCTTTGTTATTCTAGGTTACTGTTCCTTAATTTCCCTTTAATTAATTGGATTTGGAGCAGCCCTCCATTTTTTTACTATCAATTTCACTACCAATGATCATTCTGTGTTTACACATGAATTTAATATTCCACTGATTTTTCTGATGTGATATCCCTGATAGAGGGAAATTTATGAAACAAAGATATTGTGCTCAATGAAATATTCATGTTCTTCTGTTTACACGTATGAATCCAATTTTATCTCCAGTTAAAAGAAATTTTACCTGGAGATAAAATTGTATTCATACGTGTAAACAGAAGAATATGGATATTTCATTGTAAACAGAAGAACATGGATATTTWAATTTAAATTGCTCATCAGTTTAAATTGTTGTCTATCAGATTAGATTGGGAATATATATAGCATTATTTAGCAGTTGTTATATAACAYTTTCTGATAAATAAAGCTAAAAGTCTTGGACAGATTCATCACTGACTTATTGAGAACTCAAGATTTTATGCCAACATATTTGAATCTTATAATTAAAAATGCTGCCTGTGTTTTGGCTCTTTCTTCAGAAAAATTGCTGAAAAACTATATTTCAGTTTTTCATATGATAATGTCCAAAATTCTTTCATGATATGCTGTTCTGGTTAGAGACCAGATTATTTTTCCAAATAATTTTTCTTGATTAGCAATCTATTTGTTTATTTCCTCATACTTTCCTTTTTAGTAGTTATTTTATACAACAAATTTTCATGGTATATGTTGAAGAAAATAATTGGCATTTACATTTTAAGTACATCTATAACCAGTTTCAGATATCTRCTGCTTTGACTAAAATGAGAGATAGGTTACTATGAGAGAAAAGCCTGCAAAAATATTTGCTCCTTCCTTTAATTTTTTTAAAAGATAGGCAGAAAATAGTTCATATTAGTGTAGAACTCAGACTTTTGATTATTTTCAGCATTAGTTTGACAATTTCATGGCTTGAATTTATTWATCTGTTGATTCAGTCTTTAATATGAACTAATTTTGACTTCAGTACTACTGTATCTTCAATTAACTCAATACAGTAATAGTAAAGCACAACACCCAGATGTTTCCTCTGGTGTGTTTTGCTATCAAATCCTTTTTAATAAAATCCATAAACAAACCTGTACTCTGAGTTCTAGTAAAAGCTCAGAGGTAAATAAGACATCCTAAACCTTTTTTGTTAGACTTACTGATTTGTATCTCAATATTAGTGCCTATAGATTTATATTAGTGATCTCAATATTAGTGCCTAAATATAGATTTACAAGAAGATTTCATATTGCAGTGATCATACAACACTCTATACTTGGGGATCCTATGAGGAGTGCTGGGAAGAGGCAGAATCCACCTGGCCAAGAAGGAACAAAGCCGTTTTGCCAACAGGCCACTCACACAGGGAGGACAGCTTTCAAGTAAGAAGGATACATGCAGGACATGACAATCCAGACAGTAGGGAGAAAGTGGTAGACAGTATTGGCAAACAAAGGATCACAGGGTAATGTGGAGAAGAGTAACTTTGTGTTGAACAAAATAAGGCTGAAAGGAGCCAGCCGAGTGTATCTGCATAAATAAGTTAGTGATGAGAAGGCAGCATGATGGCAGAGGCTCCCGTACATTTTCTGGGAACTCATCACCACTGCATTCYTCTCTGAAATGCCTGTGTCCTTCTTGGGACTTTAGCTGGTCCAGAGTGACTTCAAGATACATTAGAAAGTCTCTTAGCCTGGCACTCGAAGGAGTCAGAGCTCTTCAGTTCTCGGTCTTAAGGTTGCTTATTTTATCTTATATATAATTTTTTTTATTTTGTCCAGCCAAGGTCCACTCAGCAAGACACTCAGAGGCACTCCCCCTGCCTCAGAGGCAGCRTTATCTTTTTACACTAAAACAGACGTGTACAATATTTACAATTACTTTCCAATACTTATCACTTATGKTAGACAGTGAGCTTTTACTGTAAACCAATCTAAAAGTGCCAACACCACAGCAGAAGATGGAGGCCAAGAAGAAGAAGGAGAAAGGCTGGACACACTCAGATTCTTCTATTTTGCCTCCTGAGCCCCCATTCTAAAAACCTCAAAAAATCTATTTTTCACCTTGTGACAAATTCCAYTAAAAACTTTCTGCTTAAACCTTTGTGGCTTGTCATTCTTCATATAAGGTTGGTAATTGTTTTTTCTAAGGGCTAAATCAAAGGCAGAGGAATCTTAGGCTCTGTGCCAAGGTCTCTGAGCCCCCCTGAGCAGGGTCTCCAGTCCTCCAGGGCAGCTAGAGGAATTTCCTGAGTTCTGACATGTCCTCATGCACAACATATAGGAGCATGGAATTAGGAACTAGATTTCTGGGAATAGTTGCAGTGCTATGAACTCACTGGGATTAGAGGGACGGACATAGAATCTTTACAAAGGACAGGCAGAAAGGCGTCAGAGAAACAAGCCCTTTATTTGACAAAACAGTGAGAATGCATGAAACTTCACCAAGATATAGAATGACAAACCAGGCAAAAGTTTTTAGCTCAACATTAATACACAGACTAATGTGGAATCCATTGTGATGGGACTCTGCTAAAGACCACCTGCTCAGGAAAAGGTTGATATCTTCTTCCAAGAACTGGAAGAAGTCTCATTTTCACAGCACTTGATCCTATCCAGCATTATRGTTTTGGAAACAGTCACATTCTGTGCATATACACTTTGAGAACCTGTATTCCTTTCTAGTAGGTCCAGCAACAAGTTGGTTTCCTATATATTTGTCTTTCAGCTGTACAAGAAAGGATACAGAACAGCCCAGACACATCACTACTATTTTAGCCATTTCACCAGTATGATTATCAAGACTTCCTTTCCTGAAACATACTATTGTGTGCACTTTATTGTGCTTACATATTCTCTGTTCCTTCCCCTTGYTGTTAAAAATAACACTGTCCACTATTTCCTCTTCCTTTTTTTCAGGTTTCTTCAAACTCTTTCATTATTTCCTATTCACCATTSGGATAAGAATGGAAGCCTTCATGTCTTTCTTGAATGATGTCCAAATTCTTTGCTGAAATTTTAGGGCTTTTTGCCTTTGTATTGAGTTCCTACCATCCCTCTGTTAGTTACAGTTCATMATTTTGTTTGCCTATTCTGTATTAAATAACATTTGAATAGTTTTACATGTGCCCTACAAGGTTATGAACAAGACAGTTCACTATATACAGGTTTTAATTTTGTCAAGATTTATTGTAAAGGTTTTGTTTGGTTTTTTGTTTGTTTTTAACAACAGTGATAGACCCTGAAAGCCAGCTTGTCTTAATTGATGAGAGACTTCCTGGCTGAATTGGTTGTTGGTTTGAAAGTGTGAAATKCATTCCTGTAAAGGCCACAGTGACCTTTTGTCTTTCATTCAGTAAGGAATCAAAATACAACATTTTAGTAAGCTGAGCTCAGTTGCTAAGACACATACTTTTCAGCAAGAAAATCTATTTCATAGCATTTCATAAGGCAACATTTAAACACAGCTAGCCAAATTTCTGCATGTTCTTTCTGCTGTGATTGAACAATGGCAATTTGTTCCTGTCTGTCTCTCCCTACAGGAAGACAATCATTTGTCTGTGTTGGCTTTTTTGTTCTAGAGTCTAATATTTGCTTTACTTTATGGAACAGGTAGTAGCAGTTTATTTGGCTTTATAAGGAATAAATTATGAGATTCAGGGAATAAATTAATAATGATGTTACAAACAGTTATTTTTTAAATRATATTACTGTAACAAATATTTGGAAAATCCAGCATACTAACCTAACTGTTTATTTTAGAAAACWCAGTTTTAAGGTGAACATTTATTTTAATTCAGTTGAAAGATTTTGTGTCCCCTCCCAATTTCTTGTTCATCCCCCACCTACTCAGTAGAGAAGGCAGAATGGGAAAACTGCAGATGTTATTCAGCAATAAAAAACTATTGTTGTTATTGACCCTGCTAAATTAACGCATCCAAAACACTGCGCCATACAGGCTGCAATGAAGAAAATTGCCTCCATCTCAGTCATACCTTGTACATCAGCTCACTTTAAAATAGGTATGAAGGCTGAGACTTGGCTGTAAAAGCACAAGCGTGAAGTGAAACTTAAAATATCTGAGCTCATCATGAGTAACCTTCTATGTGCTGTTTAGAATGTTGAGTGCATCTCTGAGGCTCTCAGCTAGTTCTGTGAAGATAACTTTGATATCCTGTACTATCTGAWATTCCACCAGATGCATGTTGGATAATTTGATCCCACTGTAGAATACCCATTTATTAGGTTGACCATGAGGTGCTTTTAGAACACTCCAGAAACACATTAGGAAGGTGAATCCCACACCTCACTTCTTAGGCAACCCTCCAGAGCTTTATTTATCGATTGACTGTAAGTGCTCTGCAGACATAGTTACACGTAGGGGAGAGTTTTTGGTTATGAGAAGAATATAGAATATAGCTGTGTTAATGAAGTGACCCTTGGTGTAACTAGAAATTTAATATTAGTAACTTAATCATGGTGGCTTTTTAAAAAGTATTTCCTTTTTAAAAATGTGGTCTTCAGAAAATCAATGCATGCCTTTTATTAAATTCAGGAGGCATTTCAGAGGTTTTTTGMGGTCTTATAATCAGTTTCCTTACAGAAATGATTCATCTTGCCTCCAAATGTTTATTTTGTTTGGGAAGAAGAATGTTAAACATTCTTATGTATGTGGCTGAAATGAAGCTGTGTCATATGGTCAGTCGCTGTGTATGTAAAGTTCAGACAAYATAATTTTAATTCTATTGTCTATTATTGTTATTACTCTGTGTCAGACTTATGAATACAAAACAAAAAGAAATTGGTTCACTATATCTAAATAACATGGAAATAAGTCAACTGAACGTGTTTTGCTATGATTTCACAATTGATAAAAAATTTTTTGTTAAGTCAATACTGAGAGCATTTTATTTCAGGTTAGGAATTACATTTTTTTTCCTTAACACTGATTTATACACAATGAAAACACAAAGTAAAAACTGAAATGGTCATGTGGTGATCCTCAAGAGCAGTTTGATTAAGAGTAATGGAGAAATGAATAAAAAATACAGGTATGAATCAGAGATTTTGAATTTTTTATATATTTATATCACGTTCCCTTGCTTTTAGTCCAACAAAACATAATGAAGACTACAGAAATAAGATCACAAGATATCTGAGTGAACAGAGTGTCTTAATGTAACATGAACTTCTTTGCTTTCCAGTTCATAGAYGATGAACAGTTTACAGATGGAGACATGAGCTGGTTCAGGCTAATCTTTGGATCCTGGACTTTGTGTACTAGATACATATGACTGAGAAATGAATCATTAGTCTACTCTCAATACTACTCTAGCTGGAAAAATACAGGGATATGGACTCAGACACAAATGTCACCAGCTGTTGCATTCTAGCAGCCTCAGTAGAAATTAATGAAACTATGGCAAATTAGGCAGAAAAAAAAATATATATATAGATATAASAGAGAAGCAGTTGAAATTAGTGTAATTAAGATTGCTGGATAGGACATTTTCAAGTCTGATTTACATTTCTAGGAGCATTTCAGGACTTCAGCAATTTTACAAGCTGTGACACTAARTGTTGTCATTAGAGTGCAAGAGTTCTATTATCATTACATTGCAAGGGTTCCATATTGCTAGAGTTTCATACCTCCTTGAGGTTTCTTGTAGGCAGCTCCTCCAGGCACTGACTCTACCTTAGCCTCACAGCAGCCAACTGACTCCAGTTCCCCAAACCAACCAATCCACTCTTTTATAAAACTCTTCTTTTGGSTACAGCTGTAGCCTGTTAAAATCAGGCCTGCTCCTAATCTTTAGTAATTGGTTCAGCTGCAACTCTTTAGGGGATAAGATTAYATTCTATACCATCTTCATTTACCCATACTGTATCCCCCTACAGCTAAACAATAGCTGCTTGTGAGAGTTATTTTCAAAATCCAATTCTTCTCTCTAATGTGATAGGATTCTTCAGCAAGAACATCAGTGGAAGCAACAAGACTAGTCCATGATAAGGTTATTGCTGGCCTTTTTTCTCTTCTGTCTTTTCCCAATATCATCTCCTAGGTACCTTCTCTTGGGTCTTATCAGGGGCTCTTGTGCTGCGGAGCAAGGAAAGGAGTTTGAGTTGTGGTACTCACACAGACACTTGGTCATTCCTCTACCCACAGTGGGATGAAGGAGGCGATAAGAAGAGTAACAACAAGAAAACTCACAAGTTGAGATAAAGTCAATTCAAGAAGTGAAAGAAAAGGGGGGGGAGAAGAAATAAATTATGCAAATGTAATTAATCACTGCCTCCCACAAGCAGACTGATACCTAACCAGTCTCTGAGCAACAGTTGACTTGGAAGACAAACACRTTCCACCCTGTTTTCTGCTAATGATGTTATATGGCATGGAATACCCATCTGGAGGAGGGCAGTGTGAGAAACTGATGGCACTGTCCCACATATTAATAATATTAATTTAATTATAATAACAGAACATTGGTATGTTATCATAACAACTTCAGTCACAAATCTAAAACGTAATGTCATTCACGTTGTTATGAGGAAAGTTAACTCCATCCAAGACAGACCCAGCACAATTTGAAAACTATATTCTTCTATTCTTGCAGAAATTTGAACCCAAGTATTCCTTTCATCAGTCATTCTTGCCATTTTTCTGCCAGTTGACTCAAAAAGATAATGTCTAATTTTCCTTTGTTTTTAGTGTTAAGTGGCCATGCAGATGTGAGTTGCAGGCCTAGATGGACAGCAAGCATAAACGTGATTCCAGACCAAAGAAACAGGAAACTGCTTTCTAGATTGTTACATTTTTTTTCTACTTAGCATATGTGCATAAATAGTCCTGCAAAAAACTGTTTCCTAAAATATTGTTTACTGACTGATTAATTTAAGCGCAAAATTAACACAGGCAGAAAATAAATTAATAAGGACTAGAATGCTTTTAGTTCAAATTAGGCTACTAATCAGCACAAAATGTGAAATTCATGAAGTTGGAGACAGTATACTCACTTGGCTATGAAAATGGGAATTCTACTCTCTGATCTAAAGACTGCTTATTTGTTTTTTACTACATTATTTTAAAAAATGAAAAAGTTATAAAAGGAAAGAACAAGATCAAGGACCGTCTGTGTTTTCAGGAGAATGCCAGAATCATTTGGCTATAGAGTCATTTTTTCTTTTATTTGATGGCTCTTTATCCATTAATTTTGCATAGTTTTAACCCATAGCTGAAAATCATAAGGAAGTTGAAATAGCTTTCCTCACACTAATATAATATTCATACAGAAATTAACAGAGCATCAGCCAGAGGGTAAACAGAATGACTATACTAGAACTTCTCAAGTGCATATTTTAAAGCAAGTGAGTTGAACTTATAGCTTCTTAATAATTGAACTATGAAATAAACTGAAAAATGCAGAAATAATTGGAATTAAGCTTTTTGAACACAGTGGACTTACAACAATCTATATTCTGAAGATTATCACACCTGGCTTTTCACTGATCCCTACTTTCATACACTAGGAAATTTCATCCCACAATTRGCAGCGCTTCTAACTGAAGAGTATGTTTGTAACTATCATCTATACTGGAATTACATGGACTAAGGTATTTGCATTAAATCTTTTMTTTTGAGGTTGGAATACAAAATTTTTGTTCAAAAATTGTATATTTATTTTTTTATCTAAAGCTGKATTTCTGGTGCTCTTTGATATTTCAGTGGTTATTCTCCTGAACTTCCAGCTGTCAATCTGCAAGTTTGTACGTCTTCCACTTCATCATTTTTTGCCTYTTGAAGTAATTTCAAATATACTGAATATTTTCCTACATCCTTATGAGGTACTTAAGGAAAAAAAAAAGAGAAGAACAGAAAGACAAGATAGGAAGCTATGCCGCATTCCATTGTAAATTATGTGACAAAATTATTTCCTGTATGCTGACTGTTATCATTTTCACACCTGCACAGTTTAGTTAGCCAAACTTCAGTATGACACTGCCATGATGTATTGTTATTTGCATCTAAGTGTTTCTGTTTGCCAGAAATCATGTAGGAGGTCCTTAAACGGCAGCATGTGAAATGAGATGGGATGCCTGTGCACCCTGCCTTTATGGGGAGTTCCAGTTACCATCAAAAGAGGAGAATAGCCACTTATGTGTTTCATTTCATTAGGGACACTAAAAGTTAAATTAGCTTAATCCTGTACTAAAGGCTCTATGTTATTACTATAGCAGCAGAAGTATATCACATTTTAATTCTTAGAAAGCATTCGACATGATTCCAGAAATAAACAACAAATTACTCTCAGTCTTTACATGAATATTCATGGCAGTGAAAACCAACCAGTCAGGGATGTACAAAATGCCACACTAACTCATTAAAACTAATATGAAAATTCTTGGGGTCTGGGTATGATTTTCTGTTTGCAATTTAAGTGAAGACCAAGAAAATTTATTGTGTAGAAAACTTTAGAAACTTTCATATAGGATACCAAACAGGTTTTGAAGCATTTGTGTGTGCCACTAAAAAATTCCACAACCCAGTACAGCAAAGTTTCCATATCATATCTACAAGCTTAATAGATAGAAATATGCCTGAAATTTCCCATCTATATCATCCCATGTGTGCCCTTTTAATTAAGCATTTTCTTAAATTACACACACACTCCCTTTCCCTGTAAATGCTTACAGATTTTTCTAGGGAACATAATTTCTAGGAATGTCTTCCAGAGCTAGGAAAGACTGAACTTTGAGTTCTTTTCAGACAATCAGAGAACGCAATTTTTATGTTGTGAAAGATTTTTAATTTTTTTTTTTCCTATATATAGTCTACCTCCAAAATTTTAGGGGTTCAAAATTAAACTGGCCAAAACTTAGATGTTTGAACACAAGAATATTTTTAATATTCTACTGCCATATGCAATGCCTTAGAATATCCAAGACATAAACATAGGTCTAGCCATCTAGAGATTGCATAGGGGAGAAAGAAAGTTAAGGCACTTAGCAGCTGGAGGGACAAGTGAAGGCTAAGCAGGACATTCAGATTTATTTAAAATAGCATTAAATACCTACCCATTTATTAGTGAATCTAGCATCCACACTTGAGAAATCTATTCTAGAATCATGTAGTTTACCCACCCATTGATGTACAATGTAGATTCATAGGGCAACAAAAGTAATCCTGGACCYCTACTAGATATGAGAAATTTAATAGACTCTTCCAAATTTTATAAGCTTCATCTAACTTTTTTTTTTTATATTTCCTCGTTTCCCTTAGTAGTTTCCACATACCATGAGGAAATGAGCAGATCACTGCAATGATTGTAAAATTCTAAGCAGCTCTTTGTGGGAAAAAAAAAATAGATGTTAAGACATAGAGCTTTTGTTCATCCTTCATTAACCTGAAGGCAAGATGGTATTTTAATAATGCAAGGTACCATTGGCCATTAAGTCTATGCTAAGAGTAGACCTTGTTGCARGTGATTGAGTAAACTGGACTGTAACACACCATGCTATAAAGCTCAGCCTCAAACATAACTGGTTTGTTTTCTCTCCTTTTAAGGAAAGTTTTGCAGTACATGATGACAAACATGTTACATGTTACACTTACAAACCCTATAAGTTATTTAAGTACACAAGTGTTATCAAAAAGGCAATGTGAGATGGAATGAAGTCTTAATATTTCCTTGATGCTGCAGATGATATAGTCTCTCTCCAAAGAGCTGTCCTTGGCAGGAAAGTGCCTCACTCTACATGTGTTATACAACTGATGCTATTTTGATTAAATATGTTTCTAGAGTTAATTTATCACCCAGAAGTTAAATACAGCATACATGAAATGATTGTGGAGATAGCGGAAAGATTTATAATTTTTGAATATATTGAAAAAGGAAATAGGAGYGATGATTAGCTCTCTCCAAATAAAAGGCTGAAAAATGGATGCACTCAACTGGACATAGATGAACTGAATTTTTTGGTTCCCTTTGTGTATGGATACATGCTGTCTTTTTGCATTACTGTTTAGAGGATTTCATTTTTTCATTTCAAAGCCTATTATTTGTGGGGTGCTTGAAAATGTAGAATAAAATTGTCACTATATTACTGTATACTGTTCTCCTCTTCCCAGTAAATGCCTGTACTCTTGCTAGAATATTTTGTGTTTAAGTCTCTTTGGGGTCTCTTTTCTTTATTATGTATTATTAGAAGACACTGCATATATGAGATACTTTATTCAAAGCCAAAACTGCATAAAACAATTAAACAAGACTGTTTAATATATGTGATATTTGTGAGAGTCTAAAACTTCTCAATATTTCATTATCAAACACTTTTTTGATTAAATTTTTACAGTCATGACTACTAAAAAAAGCAATTAGAAATTAATAAGTATGAAATGTTTATTTTTCAAATATTTATTTGAATTTTTTTATTTTTCAAATATTTATTTGAATTTAATAATTTTAGGTAGAAAAGAACAGTTGACTGGTGAAATGTCCAGTATTCAGTTAAGAAATTGTCATTTTGTCATACATTTTAAAATAGTTACTACAGGTATCTGTTTCATCTACATACATATGACCTAATATAACAGTATATACAAAATAAGCATACAATAGTTAATAAACACCCCATATAGTATAATAAACAATATCATAATAATTTGCATTTAGTTTCTAAGAAATTTAGTGAATATTTTCGCCACATATCAGGAATTAATTCTAATGAATACTGTAGAGCGAATTGCAAGTAAATGTTGAACTAGCAAACAAATAAATATAAAAAGATATACAAAAATATTAGGCAATTTTACTTCTCTTTTTCTGAAAATATTTATACAACTTATCATACTGATGCGACTTCTGCTTTTTAAAATAAATAAGGAAATACAAACTTCCWGAAAAAAATCATCTTAATTCTGAAATCTATAGAGGTCTGGCACTTCCATGAAATTGTTTACAGCCACAGTGTCACTTGTTATGATGCCTCCATTTAGTAATGAATAAGCAAGGACATTTTAACTAACAAAGGTAAACCAGTCCCTAGTGATCTGACAAAGTATTGAAAATAATATGCAACTGGTTGTTCACTCATAAAATTCTTGTGTACTGCTTTGAGAAACCTGCCCAGATGCRTCAAATGGGACATTCTTGATGTTGAAAGAATGTCTTAGATTTTTTCCCTTTGGTATGACCATCTCCCTCCCACTTTGCAAGCACTAAAACAGATGATATTGCTTTCTATAGCAATAAGTATCTCCGTAAAATCCCTGCCCTTTCAAAATATTCATTGTTTCTTTCTTCACACAACTATAAMAATGATGTGTTAGTGAATTCAACAATGCTTTGGAAATTATTTTGTCTTTTTATGCCCACTGAACTGTCATGGTGTTTCTTGACAGATGCTGCTATTATTAAATAAAGGGGCAAAAATAAATTTAGCCCAAAAATCTTGGGAAGATTGGCAGAAGGGATACAGGTGTCTWTCAGAAAGCTTTCTGCCGAGAAGAAAGAGTTTTGTTTGATGATGACTGGAAAGATCACTTCAGAGAAGTGTTAACCTCTATTTCTCTCTGCAAAACTATATTAGCGTATCCTGGAGTTTTGTATCGTTACCTCTCAAGTGTAGTGGCCTTATGAGATGCACCTGCTACAGTATCTGCAAGGCTCAGGAGCAAGCAAACAAAATAAATGCTTCAGGGGAATATCAGTGTAAAGCTGTTGAAATCAAGCAGGATAAAAGTGCTGTGGATTAAATGTACCCTCTGTACCCCAGGGAATTATGGTACATTGCACCTGGAGCTGAATATAGAAGCACTCACAGAGTGAAATTTTTAGCATCACTTTAAAATACAAATAAAAGCACTTACTGATCATTGGGTGAAAATGTAGGTAGTATTCCTCAGGAGCATTTAAAAGTTCTTGTTGAACCTTGCTGAAGTTAAGGTTGATAATATTTTGCTTGCAATTTCTGAAACATAGTAATGCACTTGTAAATACCACTGGAATAGATATGACATGTCCACAAGTTTTATTCCTGATTCAGTTATGTTTGAATCATTCAGATAAAATTATTCCTTCCTCTCTGTGAGGCTTCATATGGTGTTACAACAGCTTGAAAAAGTGTTCACTTCATGACAAGTTATTGTCTTCATTCTTACCAGGAAGATATGTCTGGTCCAAGAATCTAAGTAACAGACCTTCCAAACTAAATGAGAATGGTTTCTCTAAAGAATGAGATATGAGATCATTTTCCATAAAACATGAGATCCCCAACCTGTATGCAATTTTTGTCTGCATCACTGCCAGCAGGGCTTCTTTCATCCTCTAATCTCTGAATTGCAAAGCATGGACTCCGTCTGTAGAAGCAGAAGTCAATACAAAATACTACATGATAAAATAGCATTGTTGATTCTCTCAGACTTGGAAAGRTTTGATACCACCTGCCTATGCTATTCACATGAATCCAGAAACTCCAACTGTCTGTGAATGCCAAGCATTTCCTCCAAGTATCAAATGATGTAGATAGAAGACAATGGTGTAGCTTTCTGGGAGGGAAAATATTGAAAGTGTCTGAGATGTTACATAAAAGATGGGTAACAACTGAGACTCTGAGGGCAAGTGGCATGAACTTGTGTCTGTAAACACGACTTCTCTTACTCAAAAACGGATAAAACTTTCTAAGGCAGGTTGATGGTGTCCATACTATGTAATTTTTTGGCTCTGGATCATTTTTGGCCTCCATAAGTGCTCCTACACTCCTCAAACATAGTTCCTATCYTCAAATCACCTTCATTTTAAGGAAGCATACTTTAGGAAAGCACACTTGTGGGGAGTTCTCGTGGTTTCACAGAGCTGGTAGGAGCCATGTTAGGATACCTTCAGTGGTAATGACTAACTACTGAGAAGTATTATTTGTCATTTTAATTTTTTTTTTTTGTATGTGTTTATTTTTTTTGGTTTTGGGGTTGTTGGGCTTTTTTTTTATTTTTTTGGGGGGGGTTTGGTTTTCTTTTGGTTTTTTTTTTAGCCTTTTTGGCTACTAGAATAGAGCATAAATGTAGGTAGTATCATAAAGACTATGGGAAAATGTCGCATGCCAATACKTATCTGTGGATTCAGGACATGAAGGATGTTGAAGGGAAGCAATGTGAGTTACAAAATTTCCAAAACTGTGAAGCCAGTCAAATGTAGTTCAGACTTATTCCTTTCATTATTTTTCAAAACAGACCGTMAGGTAAATTTTCTCTCCAATTTATATTCTAAGGTTCCTATTTTAAGACACATTGAAACCATCTGTAAAGAATGTGCACTCGCAGCAGGCCAAGAGCCTGATCCTTTGGCCCAGCTGTGGTCAGCACCACAGACTGAGAGGAAATAAGAAACTCATTCCAGCTCCCCCACGTCTGATCACTGGCTGTTGGTCTGGCTTCCACACGCAGTATTTCTGTCTTGAGCACAAACCTTTGCACTGCGTTGTAAGTCTTCCTGATATCAAAATACTGATTAGTATTTTCACAGTTTCTTTCTATTATGACTGTAACTTGCATTTTAAAAAATCKAGTCTCCTCAATTTTTCATATCTTAATATATAAATAAAATTGTAAAATACAAGTCCTATCTCATACTGCCAGATTTAAAATATTTTAAAAATATTTTCTATTCTACCGCTGGGTAACACACTGATGCTTCCTCTTCTACTTTTGGTCTGGTGTCTCTTTTATCCTGAATWTTTTTGTTTCTTTTTTTCCTCTCAGAAGAATCCTGGTGGTCAATGAATTGAAGACGAATGAGCAATGCTCACTAATGGCAAAGAAATGCAAACCTAGACTGGGATGCACTGGAAGAAGCACTGTCAGGAGTTTGAGGAGGGTGAACTTTCTGCTCCACTCAGCACTGCTGAGGCCAGATCTGGAGTACATTATGCRGGTCTGGACTCCTCTGTATAAGACAGACATGGGCATACTGGAGTCACACCAATGAACAACTATGTAGATGTTAGGGGATGGTAACATTTGTCATGTGCAATGACATATTACATATATAACCAAAATTTGCAATGACAGAACTTTCAGTGAGACAACTTCAACCTAAAACACTTACAAGGTATTTTCATCAGAAACACTCACATATCATCAAGCAATAGGTGTCTTCTCAAATTATTATTGTAAACTATGCAATACCTTATGCAACAAGAGTCAGTAAGCATACACATATCATTCAGGAATCTGCTTAATATTAAAGTCAGTGGAACAACATTTATTTGCAAGTCCTTCCACTTCACTGAGTGTCTTTGTTGTCTATAAACTGATCACTTCTAAAAATGAAATAGAATTATTTGTTTATTTAAAAGGTGACAGCAATTCTTTATACAGACAAGTATTGGGTATAAGATTTACATTTTTGAGATATAAATATCCATTTTATTTATTTTAGGTTCAGTGTTTTTCATTCATTAATTCCCGCTTGGAGCAATCAATTGGGTTCACCACAAATAGCAAGCAGTCAACAAGGAGACAAAAAGTAGATGATTTGTGAACTGAAATTAATACTAAAATAGTGAGATAATCAATCTGAAATGAACAGTTTAAATTAGTTACATCTGTCCTATTTAGTTTAGAGTTACCAACCTTTTGAARAAAAACTAATAATTTTTTATTTATCCACATTTKTTGTTATGGAATAAAATGAAAAAATACAAGAAATTACCTACATTTCATTATTTTAAMTTAGACTAATTGTAAGGAGCTAATTAACTTAGTTTTTGCTTTTATTTGAAGAAATTTTGAAGACTAATGTTCATATAAACAAACTGGAAGTATTTTGCATTACAAATTGTCATTTCATGTGGACTAAAATTTACTTAGCCCTCAAAGTAAAAAGGGACTAATGTATAAAAGTTTTGTGATTAATAAATCATCACTATTAKACTGAGCACTTGGATAATTTTCTCTATTCAATTAAAATACGTACAATCCAGACTTACAATATTTAAAACAGGAAATATCTTCTTAGTTTATTCACCTAGGTAGATAATTAAGTCACACAATATTTCTGAATTACCTCAGTAAATAAGTGAAGGGTAGTAGTGTTCAGTAATTCTTAAAATGATAGAAAGAAAATTACAAGTTTAATCCCCTGCTGTTCTGAATGTAGCATTTAAAAAGTAATACTTCACACAGATTTGTCTGGATTTCTTCAGTAGTCTACATAAGAGTTTCAATGACTAAGCCTCATGTTGAAAAYGGAAAATGGTTACCTCTGGAGTACAGACATGAGTGCTTTTTCATCAAATAATCTAAGTATTTTGAATATGATAGTGGAGGGACAGGATCACCATATAAAATACAGCTTGGAAATGACATAACCTATGAATAAGAGTGGTTTCCCTGAATAGGCAATTTAAAACTGTCCAAAACCAGAAATTAAATTTAAAACCAAATTTCATTCTCAACATGAGTATCAGACTGAGAGAAAACAAATTGTGYGATTTTTTTTGAAAAGATAGCCAGACACAGCTAAACTACTAGAGAAACAAACTACATGATCAAGAGTCTAAGAATGCTATAATAGGTTGCAAAGTAGTCCTCAGATATTGAAAAGCAATTTTTTTCCAGTGGGAATGTGTTTGGTTAGAAATACAGTCTGTCACTTACACCCACAGTGAATCTAACTTCAGGAAGTATGTGCAGGCTTTAACAGCAATGAAAAAATCTAATTCAAAGAAATTGGTTTTCAAGGCTTGTTGACATAAACAGAAACCTTAAAATTGCATATTGGATGGGGATAAGAAGAAATTAAATTCCTTTCTCCAGATGCAGAAGTTGCTTCTCCAAAAAATTCACAAAACTAAATTTCATTTTATGCAAAGTCTTCTWATCTGCTAAGTAGAATGGTGACAATAATTTTTTATCCAAGTAGTTTTTGCTTCTCTCTCAGTCAGTATTAACTGTGTGTGGTAATTAGAATATTGCAAATAAGGAGTAAAACACTGTTAAAAATTAGTTGGCTTTCATCAGGAGTAGTAAAATAGTGTGAATAGTYCTAGGGTCACTTGAGAGAAGCTGTGCATCCCCAGGCTGAGTACAGAGGTACGTGAAGTGTGTCCCTGTATGCCTTGCTACAGCTGCTCCCAGCACCCTCCAGCTCACCACCCTTCCAGCAACCTCCTGTCCCACCAGGTGGGACACACCAGGCCTGCGSCCCCCTGTGCCAGCATGTGGGCTCGTTCTCACATCAGGAGGAAAAGCACAGCTTAGAAAAAATCAAGCTGTTCTGTGGCAGAAAAAGGAGTTAGAAATGGATGATAATAAGGGTTTTTTTTTTTTTTCCCTGCAGAGATGAAGAGTTAGTGCCAGACTGCTTCTGGAGACTTCATGTGGCTTCAATTTTGACAAGTTAACACTYCTACAGTGTTATCCTGATACTATCAATAATATCTAATAGCAAAACAAATGTTGTAGACATTTTGTGTGTAAGTTAAATCCGGGTTTATTTTAAAAAATAACAACTTCCCATTACAACTAAGCAACTTTTGGAATCCTTTTTAAATTAGACAGAACATGTACACATTTTCTAGTAGTGAAGAGGGAAMAAAAAGTTCTTTAAATATTTGATATTAACATCCGCTCACAGAGATGTGAGTAAGTCTGTTACTGATGTAGCTCTGTCTTACACAGCTGTCTTTTGAAGTCAGAGCAGGGATAGTCCTTGTTTTTTGCAGTTCCATTCTCTAGATTTAAATGTAGTGGGCTAACTAGCTACATGCTGGGTTGAAATTAAAAAGTGACATGCTTTGGACAACACTTGCCAGACTTTATATTTTTATTAGCTCAGGCAGCATTTGGTTTGCAATTTTGAATAGATGAAAACATAGGGCTGGCTTGTAGATGGGTGAGGAAAAGTGGGGATAAAGTRTGGCAAGGTGAGTGGGATGGGCTGTGTTCTTCGTGGTGGTAGAGGACAGAACTGTAGATACTGAATTTGGACTGGGAATTGCCATGAGCATTTACCAGTAACTGAAATCAAATTTATTCTTTAAATCTATGACATTTTTAGATCTGCATGCAACTTGATGGAAAATAACACATGTAGTCTACCCAAAATATTAAGAGGGAATATTACCATGTAACATAAAAACTAACTTAAAAATCAGCAGTAATCAATGACCCACCTTCTGTTGGAGAATCTTTTAAACAGAGCATCATGAATTCTTCCCTTTGTTGCTCCAGCCATCTCAACCTCTCCAAAAAATTGACTCCTTTTCCTGTATGAATTTTAAGATATATAATAGAAACATARAGATGGTGTTGTTGATATTTTGTGGAGAACTCTTATTTCATTTTTATTTTGCCTATGTGAAATATTTTTAGTGTAGAATGGCATGCATACTCAGCTACTTGCAGTGTTCTATACACACAAATTTAACATTARAAGTTCATTCTTGTTAATTATAAAATTTGCTTTGTCTTATGCATCCAGACAATTCCCTAAGTCAGTCTCAACATATAGTAATAATTTGTAAAATAATAAATGTAACTAGCATTAATGAAAACTTCAAAGATTTGTTTCAGAATAAAATTTTTCAACTATAAAGACTGTCAAATGGTTGTCTTGTAAATTTGCATTCCAGAAAGCAGATTTTTCTTARGTTTTAATGTCTTAGTATTTTTCATTGAAAGAAATTCCATTCACAGATAGAAATCTTCTATTCTGAAGTTAGCAATTAAAGCAAATTAAACAAATAGTCATTTCAGTGGGCCACAAATTCATGTTTATATTTCGGGRGCACAAATTCTTTAATTGAGGCAAATACAAACAACTTATTTTTCCTCTTTTGATTACTATAGTTTTAGAAATCTAGAGAGTGAATTCTGTCAGGCAAAGGGCCCCAATTTTGTTTTTCTAATGAAAGAAAAATATGAGATGCATTATAATCACACAAACCTGTATAAGAATCAATTAAAATTCCCATTGCTGGTGTGTATTCATTAAGTGCTATATTTTCCTTCAAACTGAAAGAAACATGAACTACTTTAACATACCTAATTACATCTTCATGTTTGGGATTTTAGTACTTTCATTTTGCCTAGTAAAAAATTTTGAAGAAGGTTCTTTAATCTGCCATATGATGCAGATAATTTGCAATAATGGTAAAGAAATAATTTGGTTTTACTACTCATTAAGTCCATGAAGACATAAATCAACAAGGGTGTCTGGAAATTCTTCATCCAAGTAAGGTRTTAAGGCAAAAGCGGTGGCAAAGAATGAGGTTGGTGTTTGTGTCACTAAGCCCCTGTATAACTTTCCATTGCTACCCTTAAGACTTACTCAAGAATCGATCTAATTTTCTGATTATAAAGGATAAATCAGTCTAATTTCCCAGTTGGACAGGATGAATAATTTTGTGCCTTTGCTACCACTACATTTTTGCCTCATTAATGCTGAACTTTTTGAGTCTTACTCATACAGCCTCTGATGTGCTGGATTTCAGCAGTTGAGTGTCTGTTAGAAAGCCAGAAGCAGCTTTTTTGATATGTTGCCCAGTGTTAACCCACAGGGGGCTGCTGTAGACTGTGCAATGGATCATGCACCAGCTGGGAATTGCTGGGACCATATGGCAGATGGAGTTTTAGCCAAAATGCCTATTGCAATGAGATAAGCCTGTTGCATATTTCTCTGTARCTTAGCCAGCCACTACAATTAATGATCTTCTATGACCTTGTAGTATCAAAAAAGTACTGTTATAACAAATTATGATTATAGACTTTGGTTTTGTAATAAAAATAGTTCAAAGTATTTTCTTAATCAAGGAAAGTCCTTCGTTATAAGTGTTAATCAAGATGTCATTGGCTAGAGAAATAAGAAGAAAGAAGGAATCACTCAGAAATGGTAAATTAGAAACTCCTAACATTAACAGATTTTAAAAAAAATACAATATTTTCTGCACAACCTTTTCTGAAAAGAATCTGTTGACATTTGCTGATGACTTAATTTCTTGATTTTTTGAGAACTTAGTACATATTTTTCCAGGAGTCATCAGTCATGCAGGTGTCTTTAATATGATTTCATTTTCACCTTTCTGGACTATGGTCTTTTTTATTTCATGGTAGTACCCAAGGTTCTAAAAGTTAAGAAAAGAGCAAATGTTTATTTATGCATAAACAAGAGGGAATAATTTTGTCATAAGTGATAGCATTTCAGATGTTTGAGAAGCAGTGCTTTTAGAAAGAAGTAGTAAGAAAATATGCATAGAAATTTTAGTCTAAGAGCAGCAGCAGCTGTTGCAAATGTAGTGATCTGTAACTGACAGTCTACCATTTTTTACCCTATATGAGGCTGGTTAGCCTTGATAATGCAAGAATATGCCAGTTGCAAAGTTTTTTCAGCTGGTGTTTCATTGCTTATTATGAGAAAAAAAAAAATTATAGAAGAGGTCCATTACTTCAGGAAAATCATGTTGAAATCACTGYCATTAGACACTTCATTCAAAACATAAACCATTTGCAAACAGAAATGAGAAAACTCCAGGATAAAAGACATTATTGTCACTAATGATTAATGCACATCTTACTMAATTCAGGTGAATAGAGGGTTGAAGCTCTGAAGAGTAGCCCACACTGGAACTGGTTTTCTGTCAGGATGTGTGACCCCATAGGAGACTTGTGAAGGAGCAATTTGTTCCTGAAGGACTGCACCCCATAAGAGGGAACCAGACAGTTTGTGAAGAACTGCATCCCATGGGAAGGATCCATGTCAGGAAAATTTATGGAGGATGGGACTCCATGCTTGAACAGGRGAAGAGAGACAGAGAAGAAAGGTTAGGCAGAGACAAAGTATGATGAACTGACTGCAATACCCAAACTTTATCCTCCTCTTCTCCTTGAGGGGAGAAGGTAGAGAATTTGGGAGGGAAGCTGAGCCTGAGAAGAAGAGAGGGATGGGGGAAGGTGTTCTAAGATTTGCTTTCATTATCCTACTCTACCGTGAAGTGGCAATGAATTAAAATAATTTCCTCAAGTTGAGTCAATTTTTATTATGATGATAATGTTGAAGTAATGTCCCTGTCCTTATCTTGATCCATAAGCCATTTGTCATGTTTTCTCCCCTATTCTCTTGAGGGAAAGGATTGACAAAGCAGCCTAATGGGCATCTGATACCTTGCCAAGGTCAACTTGCCACATTAGGAAACTAKAATTATTTCCCTTCTAGCACATATTGTTGTTATTATCAAAATAGCATCCGGTTTCAGTTTTGCCTGCCCAATATTTTGATAGATATCTGATTCATAACCATAAGTTCAAGAACCGACCAGTGTGGGAACAATATTTACTACAGTGTTTGGAAGTGTCTGATTTCAAGACAATGCATTTTTTCTTGAATCAGAAAAAAAGTAAATTTTTTTTTAATATGCAGAAGGGACATGTTTTGTCACAACAGATGAAATTTTATTAAGTACCATTACTCAGCAAACCACAAATAATAATATTAAAAAAAAAGTATGATTGAAAGTTCTAGGTATAAGCAAGGTGAAGGACAAGATTTTTCAATCAGAAGTGAGGGCATACTGACTGACCTGAATTTCTATTAGAGATACTTCATGTGTTTCATGATCCAGTCAATCCTCTGTCATCTAACTAMAGATCACAAATTAAACAATGAGCTTTTACTGTGGAGACCAGGAAATGAACCTGTAAAAAAAGCATAACAATTTCCTAATGGTACCCAATAAGCTGTTACTGAGTTATTCAATGTAGTTTTATTTCATGCAGTAATTCCTAATGGATACTGTTTATGGACTATCTCTTCAAAAATGAAGGAAAGGAAAGCAAGAGATAGGAAAGATGTGGTCACAACACAATTTGGGYAGGAACTGGAGGAGTAGAATAATTTTTTTGTTAGATCACTTCTCTTCAGAAGGATGGAGTCTATTGTCTCATGGAGCCTGAAATAATGCTAAAAAAGCTACATAAAACAGTTGAGATTTCTGGCTTCAGCCAAATCATCATAGGCAAGGGTGAGCCCTGAAGATACCTCATCGTGACATGCAGTAAGACCTAGATATACTTAAACAGAAATTGCAGCAAGAYTTTTATTTGCAAAAAATTTCTCTTCTTCTATGTATACAATCCTCTCTATGCATATAGTAGCTTCTTCTAGGTATATAATCTTCTCTATGTATATAATAGCTTCTCTCAGTCACCATTACCACAGATCGACAGCATGTCTTTCTGAAAGCTGCAGATGTCTATTGGGTGCTTTGAAGTCTATTGGGTGCATGATCTTCTCAGTTTTGATTTAATATCTTTCTAGTTATAATAAAAAGGACTAGTTAAAAACCATTTTCTAATTTCAAAATCAGAACAGCTGTATATTTTAATTTACCAGTCTTGAAACATGTATTTCATGGACCAAAAAAAAAGCTAATTTAAGAATGAATAAAATCTATTCTGATTTTTGTTCAATTCTAATGCAAACACTTGTGCATGTGTCATTATATGAAAGTAGAAACACAACTCCAGTTATTCATTCACATACTTCCATTCGCCCATTCATTCTATTGCCTGTCACAGAAGTTTCAATTAGTGACTTATTTTCATGTATTTGGATTGCTTCAAGATAGTTATGTGACATCTATAACTATTTATTAAACCAAAGTGGACTTATCTCAATTTTTCATTTGAAAATTCTCCTGGTATTTCAAGAATGTGTTTGTTTGGGGTTTTTTTCTCCTGACCAGGTGGTCTACATTTAAAATACAGTAAGTGATGAATACAAGATTTCTAAAGCTTTTACTTTTAAAGAATTTTCCATTCAGTGACTTGAGATTACAAAATGCAAGCCTATTGATTTGAAACATATACTAATATTCAAAAATTTATTTAATTCCAAATGTTTTTATATTTTTAAATTTACATCTAATGTTGAAATCAGCCATTGATCGTTACAGAATTCAGATTACAGATAAATATATTTAGTATATTGAAAAATCAGATATGAAATGTAACATCCCCTCCCCAAGAAAAATCTGTATATTCTATGCTACACTGGATCTGTATGAGTTCTTGTTAGTTTCCTTTTTTTTTAAATTTTCTATTTATCTCCAGTTATTTTGTTGGTGTTTTTTTAAGAAATGAATGTGTCACTGGAATCCTTCTTTTTCATTGCTGTAGTTAAAAAAGGTTTCAAAGTTAATCTTACATCTGCAACTTTAAGATAGTAGAGGTAGTTTTAAATCATGGAGTTCACATATCTTCTGCAAACCATGCCTTGCCCACAATCACAGAAACACTTCCTGCATTACACTTACATGTTRCTGAACTGATATTTTTAATTCTGCCCTTGTGACCTCTATGATATTAGTTATTGTTTTGAAATACAGTAAATATCCCAAACATGTAACTCCAGCTTTAGGCATGCTTTTGGACAAAATTTACTCAATGAGTTGCTTTCAAAATTGTCTAAATTGAACCATCTCTGATATTCTAGGGTAATGAAACCTACATGGCTTTAGGAGTGATACAATATGTAGTATCAAAATTAATCAAATAAATAAAATTTAGTTCTTTTAAAAGAAGACATTCTAGAAGTTTGGTAAAAGTCTTAAAAGTGGTTAAGTTTAATCACATAATGTTTTGTAATAATTACTTTCATTTTGGATTGAAAACAAAGATTGAGAGCAATATGTCAAGTTAATCTTTTTGTCACATAAATTCCAAATTGATTCTGAGTCAAAATACTTAAATTCATGTGGATTTTAGTAGTCTTTATATACAACACATTGATTCCAAATGTCTCTCTTATTTCTCAGTTGGGAAGAAATCACATAAACATTCATTCATCACGTCCGTCTTCCTCAGTCTTTTACAGTTGTCACCAGTACTATCAAAAAGACTTTTTGTTTTTTTTGTCTAGTGATTGACAAAGATAWAAGGATCAAATGCCTTCTCTACCCTGCTTCTGCATGATCAGCTGCCTCCTAAGGAAGCAGTCAGGGGAAAAAGATCTCTTCCACTCAGTAGTAAGATAAGTACT
This sequence comes from Cardinalis cardinalis, assembly GCA_014549065.1. Classification (NCBI taxonomy): domain Eukaryota; kingdom Metazoa; phylum Chordata; class Aves; order Passeriformes; family Cardinalidae; genus Cardinalis; species Cardinalis cardinalis. The sequence goes on along the minus strand of JACDOX010000048.1, from coordinate 1,258,996 downwards.
ACATTGCTTGGAAGTCTACATATTGTGATGCCCCTATTACCATGAATTTAATGTACATCCTTTATTTACATAATTTTAAAAAAGACTATTTTTTAATTGCATATTAAAATCTTTATTAAAAATTCAGCTCTTGATTGACTTCCTTAGACAACACTTCTGCACTAATCATTGGTGAGAAAGGAAATGAAGTTGCACAAATTTGTAGTATTTGGAACTTGCAAGTAATAAAATTTATGCAGACTGTTATTAGAGTGTAAGCAAATGGGTCATTAAGTTGCTATGCTTTTTTTTTTACTTGTTGAGGAAGTGTTCATCTTAATACGACCGGATTKCTGAGAATGAATTAAGCACACTGCAGATCAGAGCTGTACAGTTATCTTTTGCAGTAATTCTAAATTTTCTAGCAAAATGGGATCATGAAAAACCCAGAAAACASTGTTAGAAATGATTTTTAAAATGTTTAACATGATTTTTGAGGAAGATCTGTGGACACCAATGGCCACAAATGACTTCTCAAYGGAGATTTTTATTCCAAGGCAATTTACTTAGAAGACTGATAATGACAAGCCTAAGACCAGACTATTTTAGGAAAATCAGAAAAAAAMCAGAACAAATAGAAAATTAACTCTTCTTTATCTGTTGGAACCATTAATTGAGTATATGAAGATGTATCTTCACCAAGATGTCTCAGATTAAAAAAAATAATCATAAGTGTGTTTTGGTCTGTTCGGTTTTGTTACTTTATGCCTTTCTAATATATCTTAATCTCTTTAATTCCTTCTTTTGTTTCTTTACATTTCTGACTGATTTATACAGAGTGTGAATGGGTGGAAAATTTTCTTCCATGCTCTAAATCACAGCCAAGGTTGCCACCTTCATTTGCAGACTTCAGTACAAGTTGATACAGGGTCATATAGTTTATGGAATCACAGATCATTGCATGTCAGAAAGTTGGTACCTTGACACTCATGTGTCAATTGCTTGAGAAAGCAATTACAGAGGCCTGACAAGTTAAGAGCTTCAATAAGGAACAGGAGACATGGCAGGTTTTTCATAATCCCATATGCAACTTCAACTGTGCCACAGCCTAGTTACCATCTGTTAAAGAAGCAGAAACCAACATTGCAAACTTATAATAAAATTTTCAAAAAAGCCTGATGCGAGCTATATTCCTTGAGGTGAATCTGCACACAGCAATCTTTCATACATCTGGTACAGACAGAACTACAGGCACCCACGTGATAAATGTCCCACCACACACAACAGATGTTGACAAGTGAGGCTACTAYGCACACATATGCTGCCCAGGGGCTGAGTCCCATGAATTTGAGCCAGCTGCAAATGATAAACTGGAATTTTCCTAAAACATGCTCTGGCAATTAAAACTCCAAGTCATTGACCTGAGTGCTTTATTTTACAAGATACTTCACTCTGCTATAAGATTAACTCAAAAGTGATGTTGCACGTAGGCATGGTAAGAAAGACAACATATGATGCACCTTATTCTCTCCCTCCCTAATATCAAATTGAGAACTACAGCCTACGACCTACTGAATGAAATGAATGTATAATATAGAGATGCCTAAATGAGCAGATATCCTTATGCAGATTTTAACGACTACTGTTGAGTTTTATGGGAGATAAAGAACACATCAGGAACAAAGGCTGTATGCATACCAATCTGTGAGGGTAAATTTTTAGAACGTTCCCAAAGTTGTTTTGCTGACTATAAAATATAACTGAACTCTTCACAAATACACATAAAAAATATTTTACCTTTTCCACTGTGTCCATGAATACCTCTTTTTTTCCCAAATTTGTTTCCACTTACGATTCACAACGCAGTTACTGAAGAAGCTTGTAAAACTTCTGATCACTGTTTACTCATACTTTGTTGAAATCTTCTGCAGCCAAACATGCATGCAYGGAGTTATCCACTCTGAGTCAAAAGCCTAGTTCCAAATGCCTAGCTTAATGAAAGAATAGTCAATGGCAAGGAAGCCAAGAAAATTATCATGGCTTCACTTGCTTGATTAAGCATAAGTTAATGGTGCCACTTGAGAAGTCCTATAGCCATTTTTCACTTGCCTATCCTGAAGTTTTATGTTCACCAGACCTTTAATCACTCAATATCTTTGAACATTTCAAAGAACACTAAACATTTGTGCAAGTCAGCCTTCTGTCTTATGTCCAGTCTCACCATTTTCCTTTTTCAGGTAATAAACACCTCATACGCCACACATGCCTGCACTTCTAAAGAAAACTGATAATTTCCTCCAACTAGAAGTAGCCAAACAGGATGCTATTTAGACAGCTTAGCAATGGAATTATTTGATCTGCCCATTACATTCCAAATTGATTGGTAATGTCTATATATTTCAAAATATTTCAGCCATTTCATTATGTTCTCTCATCTTCTATATCAAGAGTTTTATTATCACTATAGTGCAAGGGTTCCATTTCCTCAGAGTTTCATACCCCCTCARTGTTWYYYATAGGCAGTTGCTCTAAGCACTGACACTTCCTAGTCCTTGCAGTARCCATCTGAGTCCAGATCCCACCAATCCACTCTTTTATACCACTTGTTCTTATTGGCTATAGGTGTGGCCTGTTAAATTCAAGCCTGCTCCTAATCTTTAGTAATTGGTCCAGCTGCAACTCATTGGGGGATAAGATTACATTCTATACCACCTTCATTTACCCATAGTTTATCCCCCTACAATTCCCCCTTTTTCTTTTAACCACAGTGTTCGGCTTCAGGAAAACTGCACCTTCCCAGTGAYACCGATTAGTTGGTTCCTGTTTGATTTAGCCATTGTGCAGCTTTCTTCTGTATTGCTCCTTTGAAGGTGTCAGTAGCGCAGTTTCAAGTGCGAAGGTGCCAGTTTTCACAGTTCTGAGAAAAATTATCTTGATAAAAGACACAAATATGGTGTTATATAGATGGTGTATTATTTTCCTAGGCCTCTTAATAGATGGGCTTTAGATGCAGGGAAATTTTCAACGATAAGGGCTTAGATATTCATCTGATTATGTAGAAAGGACAGATTATTCATGAAAGAATGACTAAGGGTCAAAAGCTTTAAGTGGCTTTATATATACATATCTATACATATATTTAAGTATTTATGTATGCATATATGTGTAAGTGCATATGTATGTGAGCATGCATGTATCTATAAAATTGATCATTGTGTGAAATCTTTCAGTCATTTTTCACCACAGACTTTTGTGAGATGCAAAGAACTTTACATTTAAAAAAAAGAATCATAAGATCAGTTGTTGGGCTGGTGTTTGGAATGCTCTGTCCCAAAGTTAATTTTTTAGAATTCAGTGTGGAAATTGCAGCTCTTTTTTTCCCCATATTTTCTTCAATGTACCATGAGCTTGGAAGCAGTGAGAGCACTGTGGCTGGACAATTTCTTAATAAAACCCTACTTTAAATGTAAAAAATAGGATATATTTCCTAGTTTTTGGTATWTTTTTTTTKGTGTAATTTTAATTGCTGATTAGTTTAAAGAGTCTGTAATTTTTCCACAAATCATAGTCCAAAGGATTAACTTGTATTTATGCTAATGACTTTTTCTTCTTACTGTCTTTGATTTCTATCTGTAGGATGTCCCTGAAGGGTTTTCATATTCCTTGAATTGATATTTTACCAGCACTCACTTTCTTCTTCAGTATGAAGTACATCTTTTATCTAACCTAATCCCTTCTCTGCCTCTTACTTCTCCAACAGCAGCTCTTGACTAGTACTGACATTGGCCATCTGGCCATCTGTAGATACAGTAAAAAAACAAAGGAAAATCACATATTTCTCCTTAGGACGTCAAGCTGTTAAGCACAGGCATTATTAATTAACTTACATTACCACTAAAAGTAATAAATTTAATATTGCAGCTAGTGCATCACTTATTTTCAACATTTAGAATTCTTTATAATCCTTGTAAGGATCTAATAGGTAAATTAAATACAATAATTAAAATTCTAGAAGTCTTATGTCTACATCAACAAGTATTTTTCATATTGCCTAATCCTAAAATAACAATTTCTATTTCTTGGAGACTAGTACAACAAAATGCTTTCACAGTACTTCTCCATATCATTCTAATAAAAACAAGCAAGCAAACAACTATTGGAAAATGAAGCAGAAAAACAAGTAAAAATCAGAAGTGACTAAACCACACAGTTTTAAAATATTTTGTTATTACATAACCTGCATTATTAAGGTTGAGAGTCAGCAGTACATTCAAACAAATTGATCATTTGCATCATATCTATCAAAATTCCAAAATATATTTAGCTCTCATTTATAGTTTTCATTGTGCAACATGAGTGAAATTTTCTAGAGGCATTCTTTAATCACATCCCTAATACATGCACTGTATCTGCTAAGTGCCTACATGAAATGCAAATAAAAGCGGCTCAGTAATACAAGCAGATGCATCCATTTCTCTTTATTTGTATGTCTGTGCATACATGGTTATATAGTCACATATAATGGAGGCATAGTACTTACTCCACATTTGTGTATATCCAAAATATTTTTTTCTGTAGGCACATGTGTATATGTGAATACACAGAATTACAAAATTGTTGAATCACAGAGATCTGAGGTTTCAGGACACCTCCAGAAGTGATCTGGTCCACCCTCCTGCTTAGCAGGGTCACCAACAGCCAGTTGCCCAGGATCAGGTTCACAATATATTCAAGAAAGGAGACTCCACAACCACCCTGTGCAGCCTGGCGCCAGTGCTCACTCAATCTCAGAATAAAAAAGTGTTTTATTGTGGTATACTTCTGACATCCAGAAGGAGCCTCCCGTGTTTTCGTTTGTAGATTCTGCTGCTGGGCACCGCTGCTAATATCTTGACTCCTTCACAACAGGGTGTCCTAGTCCTTTACCATGAACTACTTGGCAGCTGAGTGGCCCTCAGCATATACTGATGCATGGAATGATTCTAACCCAGGTGCAGAACCTGTCAGTTCCCTTTGCTGAACTTAACAGTGTTTCCATCAGCCCATTTCCCCAGTCTGTCAAGGTTCTTCTACATCATCGCATAAAATAAGGAGAACTGGCTGCCATTTGCGTAGCCAGTTGTCCTTATTTTATGTCATCTGCAAAGATGCTGAGGTTACATTCTTCCCCATCATTCAGGTCATTAAAAAAAAAAATGTTTAAGAGAATTGGACTCAGTATTGATCCATGAAATATACCACTATTCATTAGCCTCCAAATGGATTTTTTGCCACTGGTCATTGCCTTCTTGGAGTAGCTAGATACCGTAGTTCCTTCACAGTCGTTGTTAAGTCTGAATAGGTAAGAAAAATTAAGAAGTCTGTTTGAACACAGCCTTCTTTTAGATTTGTAGGAATGCAAGAAAGGTACTTCTTCCCTATAAGTCAGTCACACAAGCTTGTATAGATAGAGACACAGGAGTAGAAAAAACAAATATGTAAAGCTAAAAATGGTTAGTAGGAGGAAAAGCATAGATGTACAATCCACAGTGTGTAAAATTATTTTCTTAAAATTACCCTGAAAGAAGAAAACAATGTAATAACTACAGCAAAATCATTAGAAAAGATTATCAAAATGGGAGAAAGTGGTTCTTTTCCCTAAAATCAAGTGATTTTTGTTCCTTCCTTGTACTAGGAAGGGACAAAAATCTGTGTCATGATCAGCTTCTGTTCTTAGACAATAACTGTGCTAATAATTCTGCTCTGTCATCTGAAAAAAAAAAATCAGAAAATCACCAGAATATTCTTGTGTATTCACTTATCCCTTCCACCAACAGAAGAAGAGAAGGTACATTACACCTTTATGGAAATCCAACTTTCACACTCCCACCAATATGTCTTTTCACCATGGCCTATTTGACATATTGGGGTATTGGATATGTTATAGAGAAATGAGATTTTTGTGGATATGCTTCCTTCCACTTATGTGAAGTGGATACATGTAAAAATTTTCAAAAGTATTACAACCTTCTTCCTGAGTTTCTTCCTCTCTCAATCAAAATTTTGATATCCTGGCTGACATATAAGTGGCTGAATTTGTGGTGGTGACATGCTAGAGGATATGTTCATACGTAGTTAGATGATGAAGCCAAACACAATCATCTGCTAGGTGATCCCTTCTTTTGGTCACAATAGAAAATAACTTTAGCATTATAATGTAAAGTGATGCGTCATAAAAACCAACAAACAAAATCTTAGGGAAATTACCATCTTCCTTTGGTACAAGAAATCCTTGCCAGAATAAAAGGCTGAAGATCATAAAAGTGTTAATCTGCAATGAAACACTAAATTGTAAAAACTTTATGTGAAATCTTTCCAAGAACTGGTTGACCAATAACGTGAGAAGCCAAAGGGCCAGTATTTCTCAGGAGTATCAGTAAGTGACAAGTTGATGTAGTGTTAAATCTACAAACCAGAGTAAAATGAGAAGCAAAGAGTTGTATTATATCAAGAATCTTCTAACTTAGATCATATCTAAGGGTAGAGAGATGGGAGGAGKTAACTTGCTTGAGAAAACAGTCTTCAGAGTAGTAGGCAAGGTAAACAGAAACAAAACCTTGCGAGAGAGCTCTTCAAACACTTAACTGAGGAGTCCATGCAACCTCTACTTCCAATCATATCATTGGGAGTGGACTCCCAACTACTACTGCAACTCTGTAATTATGGATAAATTACTTGTATGTGAAGGGCTATGTGTAATTATGGATAAATTACTTGTATCTGAAGGGTTTTGTCTGTGTGTGTTTATATTGATCTAAACAGAAAGGTTTCTGAAAATTTTGTTGATGGATTATGTCTCACTAGATGACAGCATAATAATTTAACTTTTTCAACAAATTACATGATCATGTAAAGGAGATGACACACACAGGTAGACTTTTCATAACCAACTGGGCAATGGTGTTTGGCTACCACAAACACATGATGCAAAGAAAGAATTCCATGGGAAGCCATGGCTAGTACTTGCTGTTAAATACTGAATTTCATTTTAGGGTGGAATGAATCATGTTCTGAAGGTACCTACATGTCTTTATTGGCTAGGTAATGAAACATCTTTACTTAATCTAGGTGCTTAGTCTTCAGACAGTTAAAGATTCAAGAGGTATGAATCTTACCTTAGGTGTTCAAGGGAATTTTAAGTTACTACAGTGATATGCCTTCAGAAGTGACTACTGCAATATGCTCTCAAGAGAAATGAAAATCCGAGTAAGATTTTGAGGAATTTTACATGCCTGATTTCAGCTTAAGTCCCACAGTGTACCTAAYAAATCTTTTTGGATCTTGAGTTACTCCTTTTCTGTAATTTCTGTAAGAAATGTGGATTTTTATAATATTCAATCTCTTAAGATTTGCTGAATGTTGTACTGTGCAGTGGGTTGATGTTTACACCGGATAGTACAGCACTTTGCATTATGCTTATTTTCTTACCGTGAGATTATGGTGAAAAAATGTTTTTCCTGCTCTCATAATAAATAGTGTTCAATTTATACATTAATTTATAATTATTGGGATACTTTACAATTAATTCACTTTTTGTTTGAATGAATTTCACATACATTGCAGACTTATTTAGAACTTCAATATTAAACTTTGGTGTCAAAGCACCAAGCAATTTCATTTGAACCTTTTCCAGAATAGTCTAAGAAATGATCACTTTAACTGTAACTGCTTACTATTTTCTACACATCCTTCAGTGCAGATACATCTGAAAGGGGATGTAGTAAGACTTATTTAGTTAATGACTTGACAACATTTTGCTTGAGCAGCGCCTACATAAACTGCAGATGCCTGTGAATTTGCCACCTTCATCTCTCCTAAACAGTTAGTGGAATAAAAATGTTTTGTTATAYATGGCTATAAACTATAAAAATAATACATATTTTATATCCATTTAATTAGGTATCATTTTTGTGTTATTTACATACTTAATATATCTATTACCATGAAAGGTAACATTACTGTTCAGTTCAAGCTAYAGTGGCAGTCTCAGAACATGAACTCCCTTGACAATAAGGATACAAGGCACGAATCTCAGGAATGTGTTTTGCCCTAGAGAGCATAGTGGGAGAAGATGCTGCTAACGCTGCCATTTAGCCATCTGCATTCTCTCCCTGGTTCTGCAGCTACTGCCAAGCACATTTCCATGTATATTACCAATAGCTATGGCTTTGCATTTTTTAACTAGAAGTTATTTTCTTCTTTTTTATACAATACTTTAACTGTTCCTGCCTGGTTTCCTCTAGCAGCTGCCCCAGCATCTTCTCTGAATGCCAAGCCTGACTCAAAACAGAGCCAAAGAAGTGATTTCTACTTCTTGTTCTTTCTCTTTTTATTTTTTTTATTTATTTTTTAGCTGTTCCAAAGGCATTTAACTTCCATTTACATAGACTTGAGCAAGGGAACATGATGTTCTAGTTTGCCCACTTCCCACACATGAAAAAATAAGGAAGTGTTTGTCGTTACAGATTGATTGCTTTTCTTCATACTAGATGGAAGGAAAGTGTAATACACCCACAATCATATGCACATGCACTGTCACCTTGGAGATGCAGTATTGTGAGTTGGTGAGCAATCATGTACTGAAATCCAGATAATACACTGGGCCAGGGTCACCATGACATTTTAAGTGTATAAATTTGATATGATTTTTACTGTTAATTGCATGGGCTTTATGTATTCCTATTTAATCTCTTTCTACAAAAATGAGGTGGAGGAAACATACAGMTCTCTCAAAGCTTAAGAGAGAGATTCAGACCAAAATAAAGAAAGATTGGGAAACTTGCCCCCTTTTTTTCTTACTGTTGYTCCTATAAGATTTTGTCCTTGCATGGAGACACAAGTGCTCTGCTGTGCCACCTATGCCTTCCCCCTTGTTTTCCCTTTAATTATCAAAGAGGGAGAGCTTTATTGAAATAATAATGACAAAGTCACAACAACAACTTCAGAAATAGAATGTAAACAGGAGAGGAAGAAGCAGACCTGAAMAAGGTAAAGAGGCAGCAAAAGCAGGATGAGAAAAACATGCTACTAGTAACTAGCTAGAAGGAGCTTRTCTGAATGACCTCTGCATTGACACAGTCATAAACTTGGGAAAAAATTATCATCTCCACTAGGATCTCTTGCAAAGAAATTACTCCTCTTTCATCTATAGAAATAAAGTTCTTCAACTTCCTAAAATAAGGTCAAACTCCTCAAGCAGTCCATTATTAAACTTCCTTACTTGGCAACACAAGGTAGCCACATGGCAGCAACACTTTTCAGAATAATTCCTTATCCTGTGTTAAATCCCCAACACTTACTAGATGACTATTTGGGAGAATACTTGTTGGTGTAAGATAAATGTATTCTACAGAACTTTTCCAGCAATATAATCACAAAAATAGTAGTTTTCCAAAGCCTGGAAACTGCCTGTCCATTTTCAATTCATTGGTATCTGCAGAGGTTTTCCTTTATTTTCTCCATYGCATGGTGTCGCATATGAATCAGATCTATTGTACTCCCAGGGATAACTAATGTTGCCTTAGAGTTTACTGTATGTTTATGCCATTATAGTGCTGCACAAAGAGGCTATGCTGGTTTTATTTTTCCTGAAATAATTTATATTATAGAACCAAAATAAGCAAAACCTATGATATCCTTACAATTTACAGACAGAGCACATGCTATTTGGTCTGAGCTARTTAGTTAAGTCAAAAATCCCCAGAACTAGGACTGCCCTCCTCTGAGATCTGCAGATATATTACCTCAGCAGGACCAAGGGRATCCAAGTAATTTTGTACTGCTGTGTGCAGGATGGGCATTCTTTCTGACTTTTACGGACCAAAATGTGCAGTCGAACTAGTATATGGAAGATGAGGAAGARGTATAAATAGAGTTACACGCATCTTCTGGCTCCCTAGATTGGTATATTATTCTCTGTTAAGCTTCTTAATACCTTCCTTCCTTGYTTTCTTATCTCTAGGAGACTTCTTGATCATAGAATCCCTAATTTAATTTTGGAAGGTGGTACCTTTAAAAAGTCTCCTGCTGCCTTTCTCATAACATTGTATCTTTTTTGCCTGGTTGTCTTTCACATATTAGTACATTAAACCCTTGCAAATTCCAAGTATGTAGACTGGAAAACAGCAAGCTGGATGGTAATGTAAAKGCTTGAGACTGCCTGAGATTTCTAACTCTCTCTATGCAGCTGSAATTCACTTACAATATATCTAGCAAACTAAATGTGCAATTATGTAGACCTGCAAATGAAAATCAGAAAATTACATTTCACCAAAACTTTATTGCACAAAAGTTACTCTCATGCACTTCTTCGAAAAGAATTGTTTTTACATGGAAAGTTTTGAGGAATATTCAGACCTTTATTGGTGCTTTGTTTGTTTGCTTTTTTAAGAAGAAGGGTATTTTTTAAAATTTATTTATCCAATAAATAATAATAGCACAGGACACAGAACAATAAGACGTCTCAGATACTACTGAATTCACACATCTAACCTGGAAAGAAAAACATATTATTTAATTAAATGCCTATATAGCTATTTATGATAAAAAAAGAAGAAAAACTAACAAAAACCACGGTATGTAATATAAAAAATTAGGCTAAGCCTTCTTTATTTTATTTGATTTGAAAACATGTCATGAACATTTTAGCTGTAAGAAGAGGGGGAACTTGGAACTAATTAGTTCAGGTGCTACAATTAACTTGATTATCTTTTACGATTATAAGGTAGTCATACCAGCTTTATTAAATTTGACTGCAAAGATGTCATTTTCAAGATTTATAAATATTTTCCATCTATAAAGTRTTCTTAAGGACATGTTTTGAGAGAAGGGTAACTTGTTATAACTTGTTATGTTTAARCTAGAGGATCAGTAAACTCAGAGGAGATTCTTAATTGCATCTATGCAGTTTGTTACACCTGACAGGTGAAAGTTCAGAAGTAGAGTTGCTCTCTTTCTGTTTTTAAGAAAGAAGGTCAAGATAGATTGAAGAGAAGGAGGAGAGGAGTGGGAAACAAGCAACATCAGAAGTCTCCCAGTTCAAAGCTGGAGCAAACCTGTTTACTTTTTCCTCTCTGTACAGACATGGCATTCAGGTAATTTCAAAGTAATTTCAAAGCTGTGATTTTTGTAACAGGTTTATTTTTGTATAATGTGGTCCAATTTATTCTTTTTTKCTATACTATTACTGAAATTATGTGTTGCTTTCATGTAATTTAGAATTGAGGATATCTGGCATCTCTGTGATAACGTGTACTAGTAAGCTGGTGAGTAAAATATTAACTAAGGATGTGTGGGAGTTCTGTAAAATCTCTAAGGGGAAAATTTTCCATCATTAAATATTTCAATCTATAATTGATGTTATTTTATTATTTTTTTCACCCTTCCTTCTCAACATTCTTTTTGCTTTACATTTTGCACATAGAATACAGAGTTTATTGCTTCACAAGAACTGAACAGTGTTAMTTATATACTTAGATTGCATAGGTCATGTAGAGAAAAGAGGAGGGATATAATGAACATTAAGCTTAAGAAGGCTCTTGTCTGCAATACACAACACACTATTTTCATTTAGAATTGCATACAATGTCTTATCAACATAATGTATTTACCCCTGTGATCATCCATTAGGTAACCTTCTAGCAGCCTCAAGGGCTTTTTTGTCCACATTTTTAAAGGCACTGCATGGTTTGATGTAAGAGATTAAACTCAAATTCCATTAATTTACTTATGACAGCTAGTGTTGCTCAGAAGCTCAGTCTTTTTACCACCATAACTTGATTTCAACATTGTTCAGTGGCTGAGGGGAGGCCTTTTTAGAATTGTGTCAGTTATTTGTTGTCTTTTACAGCTTCATCCAAGATTCCTCTTTTCTAAGACTTCTCTCAGCAGTCTGAGATTGTTACTGTGGAGAACAGAGTACTGTAATCTTTTTAAGGGTACTTGTCCACTATATTAAAAAAAAAAACAAACCACACACACAAAAAACCCACCAAAAAAAACCCCAAAACCCAAATTCTTTTTTTGTTTGCTGTTGAGCACATTTTGAGTATACATATATTTGCAATGACTGCAGGGAAGGTGAGTGATATGAAAGTTTCAGGCTTTGGTCTGAGATAATCACTCTAAGTATCCTTAATGCAGAGACAGATAGAAATATGCAGTTTTAAGACATAGCACATGTAATCTGAAATAGACATCTGAAAACATTATGAGCCACATTATGAAGTGTCAATCCATCTACTGTCAGTAAAGACCTACCCACCTGTCTCAGGTGTGTCCATCACAGATGTCTAAATTTGGGTGAGCTATTTCTGCAAAACAGAAATAAAATAAATAAATATTTTAAATTAGGGGTTTTTTTCATTTATTTTTTTCAAATAACACTTGTTGCTTAACTTGATTGCCATTCCAGTGATGTGGGCAAAGTAGTCATCTAGTAGATGGAATAAGAGGCATATATGATAATCATTACTCAACATGAGTAATGTTCCTACAGACTCTTCCTATGCAGCTTTAGATGCCTAATAGTAATGCTGTTCTAAACTAGGGTTATAAACTGGCTGATTATTATACAGATAAAAGTGCAGAGATAGTAAGAGAAATTCATAACATTTGACAATGAAGGGTGGTTCTACCTTGGAGGTGGGTAACTTTGAGTGCCTGGATTGTATCTCTGGCTTCACCATGGTTGCTGGTTCAACAACAGGACATTTGTTTTCTCCCTCTGTTGACAACTGCTTTATGGCTTATCAGCTACAAGACACCATTGAGTTCCCCCCCCTTGCAAGGATTTCAACAGAGCCTAGTGGTGGTGTCTCCATTCTGCTCCACCCTCCAGTTAGTCCTTCTCAGCATGTGTTGTGTATCGGAAGTTGGACATGCTGATCACATTCCCTCCAGGAAGCAGCAACTGCACCTCCCACTGTAATTTCCATACTGTTATAACTGTATATTATTGTAYATATTACTGTATAATTTTCCATTCTGCTCTATCCTCCATTTCATAACCCCCTTAGCCTGTATTGTGTGGGAGAAGTCAGGATTGGTTACCACAATTTTTGTCACTTGTCAATGCTTTTCTAGTATTCTTCAGTTTTACCCCCATTCTTCTTTTCACAACTACCTAATTATTGTTTTTAAAAAGTGTAATCTCATTTTTTAATCACCATATTTTTGACTGCCATATACAAAAGGCAACATCACAGGAACATGTGTATGTAGGGGCAAAAAGAAAACTCCTGAAATGCTACTTGAAAAGTATTTAAAACTGAAACACATGATGCTTCTGGAGGGAAATCCAGCCTGAAGACAAACTTCAAGAAGTGTCAAGCAGCAGGGTTTTGAGGGCAAGGTGAAATAGAAAAATAAACCTTGTTGAATGGTACAAAAGAAATGGGAAATACAGATTCTCTTCTGCTACTAGAGAAGGAGATACATTTTAATAGCGATGGGTTTATATTCCAAATTTCTTGAAATAAAGCTGAATTTCAAGCTGAGTTTGATCCTGATGAAGACCAGCATCAAGGAAAATGTGTACGCTGAGGTGTTCCTACTTTTGTCTGCCAAAATCTGCATCCCTGGGCCTGTGGGACAGGAATGGAGAGGATTATAAAGGGACAACACTCTGCTGTACGTTGGCTGCAAGATAGGTTAAACCATGGAGTGACAGGGATAATTGCTAGTAAGTCTGGTCAACTATCTGTTGACAACTATTTTCATCCAGCTGTATACCACAAAAGAGAACTTTCTAAGATAAAGCAGCAAATCTTACTCAGACTGTGCAATAATCAAGTTGTTTTCAGTTGCAAATAAGGGACAATGTCTACACCCTTTTGAATAAGCTTGTTTTATAAAAGCACAAAGAAACAGCGGGAACTGATCATGCTGGATGTCATCTTTAGAGGTTTAGGCAACACTCTGATATGAAGACCCAGGGTAGTAGACTTGAATGGCATGCTGTTTTTCCAAGAAAAGGTTTTGTCAATTGGCATGGATGTAAAATTTAAGCTGTTGCTTAGCAAATTCAGTTTTTGTTTGATGAACTCCCCAGCAGTAAGGTTGTATAAACTGGTCATAACTAGTTTTGTACTGTGAAAAAAGTTCAGGGGTGCTGGATTTTCACAACAGCTGCTGTATGAGGGAATACATGCAGCTCTTACAGATGACTGACAGCCATATGAAAGATAATTTCCTGAYAGTTTTCTGGGAAGCATTTGCCTGTGAGCTATACTCTGCATTTGTCTAGTCTCTAGAACAAGAATCTGTTGATCATAATGCCTTGACTGAAACGGTCAACCTGAGAGCAAAAATAAATCTTTCAGGGGCTTTACTCACCAGAGTTCACACAATCAGATATAACCAGTTCATCTCCCTCTCCTCCCCCCACCAGTATGAATCTAGTTGGCTTTTTTTGTCAGGAAAAAAATGGCCAGTTCATGCCTAAAAGAATTTGTACAGATGAACAGATATCCATTTGGAAGCTTAGTAGCATCTTCAGATTCTTCTCAGAAGAACTAAGTCTTGTTGAGATTTCACGTGTCCTTTTAAGAAMAAAACTTGATTCTTAAATAACCCCATGGATTTTGCTTTTGATGGAAGTTGTGACTCTGTAACTCTTTAAAAAATATGCATGCTACTAAGCTTTCAGTGATGCACTTGCTTAGAAAAAGTTTTCAGTTTCACCACTCACTACTCAGTTTGCCATATAATTGATCACAACCCTATTTATTTTATTAAGCTTAAATACGATAGTTACCATAAAAATGCTTCTATATTTCTTTCCCCAGATAGGATACAGGACAGTTATAGAGATGACATGGCAGTTGACAGCAACACTCTAACACAGAATCATGGAATGGGTAAGGTTGGAAGATACCACAGTGGGTCATCAGATCAAACCTCCTTGCTGTAGCAGAGTCATCCTAGAGCACTTGGCACAGGATTTCATCCAGTTTTTGAATCTCTCCATGAGGGAGAGTCAATAACCTCTCTGGGTAATCTGGTCCAGTGGGTTGTCACTCACACACTGTAGAAGTTCCTCTTCATGTTCAGGTGGAACTTCCTGTGCATCAATTTCTGCCCATTGCCTCTTGTCCTAGTGCTTGCCACCACCAAGAAGAGCCTGGCTTCTCTTCAGATATCTATAGACATTGATGAGGTCCCCTGTGAGTCATCTCTTCTTGAATCTGAACCGAACCAGCTCTGAATCTTAAGAGATATGTTCCAGATCCTTAATCATTTCTRTGACCTGCTCCAGGAGCTCCCTGTCTCTTTTGTACAGAGGAGCCCAGTGCTGGACACATTACTGCAGATGTTGCCTCTCTAGGGGTGAGTAAAGGGGCAGGATCMCCTCCCTCAACCTGCTGGCAAAGTTCTTCCTAMAGAACTCCAGAATACTATTGGCCTTTTTGGCCCCAAGGTCACACTGCTGACTCATGGATCACTTGTTGCTCACCAAGAACCCCAGATCCTTCTCTGAAGAGCTGCTTTTCAGCAGGTTGGCCCCCATCCTGTGCTGGTGCAGGGGGTTATTCCTTCTCAGATGCATTTGCCTATGTGGAATTCCAGATGATTTCTTTCTGCCCATCTCTCCAACCTGTCAGGTTTCTTCAGAAGAGCTGTACAGCTCCCTRGTGTGTTAGCTCCTCCTCACAGATTTATGTTGCTAGTGAACTTCATGAGGTCCCTGTTTCTTCTTCTGAGTAATTGATGCATAARTTAAACAGCAGTGGGCCCAGTATTGCACCTTGGGGGACATCACTAGTGACTGGCCTCCAAACAGAACCTCCRTCACTGATTGTAACCCTCTGGGATCTTCCATGTAGCCAGTTCTCAATCCACCTCACTGACCACTCATCCAGTCCACACTTCCTCAATTTCCTTATGAGGATGTTAAGAGATACAATCTTGAAAGCCTTGTTGGTGTTGAAGTAAACAATATCCACTGCTCTCTCCTCATTCATGCAAGTACTCGTTTTGCTGTAAAAGACAATCTTACCCTAGTCAGCCAAAACAATATTTCAATTATTGTCATGATGCTGTGGGGGAAATTAAATCCCTGGAAGAAATCCCAAATAAAATTTTAAAACACTTAGATAGGGTTCTTTTTTTGTTTTGTTTTGAGGGGTTCTTTATGCACTCAGGTTGCAAAGGAAAGCCTTCTTTCTGTACCAGATGGATCAGGGTTTTTTGTCAACATCTGTAGTAGACAGTAACTTGAAACTTTCTTCTTCTGATGGAGGTACACTTTTATGTAATCTGAAATAACAAAAAAAMMCCCACAAAACTACAAACAAACAAAAAAACACCCCAAAACCAAACCAAACCAAAAAACAAACAAACAAAAGCCCCAACCTCCCTAAAAATACAGGCAATCAAACAAAAAATTAAAAAAATCAAACCAACACAAAACATAAAACAAAAGCCAAAAAAACCCAACAAAAACTTCAAAGAGAAAATCCAAAGAAAACAACACAAAAAGGAAAACTCACTCTAAATCCAAATCCAAACATTTTGGACTCCCTTCAAAAAGCAAAGTTTCATAGRTTTCAAAAACCTTGTGTGTATACTCTAGGTCTCTTTTACCTCATGTATCCGTGGTTAGGTAGGTATCCATGTATAGGTATCCATGTGTTATGTCTGCAAATACAGAATCTCTAAGGATTTCAGCACAGGTGCAGCACAAGAAGAATTGGTTGCCATTTAGTCTGACAGTAACCATGAAGAAAAGACCATAAAGTGGATACACTTCTATTGTGAGTGTACCAAAATAGGCTGCTGAGTTGTCAAAATTGTTAGGTATAACTTCAGAGTGCCCAGGAGGATATTATTTTTTTTTTGCTGCTGAAGGACTACAAGCTATTAAATTTCTAGGAATGATCTTTTCATTTGGGTTTTTTTTTAATATATACAGAAATCTTTTACCACCAAAAAGAGCATAACTRGGATTCAGCAATGTAGGAATTTTGTTTATAAAAATTCTTCAAGCTCCCCATCTGCATAGACTATAAATCAACACTAAACTCATTCTTGTGTAAACTTCAGGTCTACCTCAAAGTTTTCACTTCCTGTTGACAGCAGTAGCTTGGTTCTGCTTGTGAGTGAAAAATCTTCTTATTAGCTGTGGRCTGTGCAAAAAATTTTCTACCCCTTTACAATTTGTTCCACTCCATAATATTCTGGTTGTGGATGAGGRTCTGCACAATTTTGATTTTCAGCAATGTTGAAGAAAATGGAGAAATAACCTTTTCGACCCTCAAATCTCAGTGCTTCGGAGAAGCTGCTTAGTTTCTCGGTTTAAAACTTTAAAGTCTATGAAACATACTCAGGAATGGGAACTTACATGCACATGAATTCATCATCTCAAATCCTTTGCTACATATCCATTTTTTCTTTCAGAAGCTGGGTAACTAAAAAATAGTCAGCATAACCTTTGGTGTTACATATTATGAATCTGTAACCACAAAACTTTACATCTATGAGAAGCACAATAAAAAAAACAAGACATGCCACCTTCAAGCTCTCATTCTCCTTCAGTTTTCCTTTTCATATMTTTTTTTTCATCCCATTGTGGTTTTGGTGCTAAGTCCAGAGCTAAACTGTAGTTAAGAACATATGCCTCACTTTGTAYATATATTTCAGGTCACAGGAATACAGATTTTTTCTGTATCTGTTTTTCTCATTAAAGACATGAACCACCTATTAGCAGGTTTTCTGTACCCAAAAGGGCCTGTACAAAAGCTGGAGAGGGACTTTTAAAAGGGGCATGTAGTAATAGACTTAGATAAATCTTTCAGAATAAATGATATTTTTAGATATATTTTAATGACATGTGTTTATATTGATTTATATTATTAGTTTGTATTAGATGCATAGAAATAATTTTAAAATTTTGTGGGTTTATATATATGCAATTATACACATTGTACATCCTTTTTAGGAATACACTTACATATATTTGTAGGCTTATATTTCTGATATATATGTGACTATATATAATTAAACAAATATCCTTCATCTAATTTTATACATRTATATAAAGGTACATATTTATGAGGACTTTCAGAGCCTTCTGAAGCAACCATGGCATCATGGAGCATTTGTAAATCACGTGTGACAAAATGGCATCACACCGGTGGGCCATGGGAGTGCCTTGATGTACTTCTGAGGCAATCCAGAACATATGGATGCAGTTGGCATCCAATCACTGGGATTCAGGGATCACATGGGGCAAGGTGAGGCAGGTAAGCCTCTCATGTGATGGCAAAAGGGGCAGGACTTGTAGGCCCAGAAAGTCAGGTGTCTGTAAAGGGGGTAAGGGGTGTTTCCACTTGTCATGGAAATATGATTCATAAATATGAMTGATTACTTTGCATGATAGTTAACCTTTAAGAGCTGCTTTTGAGTAAAYAGATGTTAAAATGTATTATACTGGCCCTGCAAATGGTCTGCAGCTATAAGTGGCTCTGTTACACACTCTAATTTTTTTCTTCAGCTTTTTTTCTATCAGCTTGTGTACTATTTCAGACAAATTTGAGAATTAGCAGTGAATGGAAATGGAGAGCTTCACTGGTTCTTTTTAATGAAAAGGATATTTAAAAGTTCACTTTAAAGAATTTTTCAATTATCATTTTCTCAATTCAAACATTTCTGCTGATTTCTCAGCATTCTCTTTTTATCATTTGCCCTAGCTGGCAGATTCTTTTTCTAACCAGTGRTTTGTCCTGCTGTGATTGAAATATAAGTCTATATCCAAAAACTGTTGATTTCTCAAAGAACAGTTAATATAGACTTATAAAACAAGGAGGTTTATGTTTTTGAATGTATTCCCTAAGGTAATTAGCCATTACAAATATTATGAGATCACATACAAAACTACAACAATGAAGACTTTTATAACTTCTATGGTTACCTTCTGCTGTGATGAGAGATTTGAAAACAATAATTAATTGGTCCAATGAACAAGCTTTCAGCTCCCTATGCTATACAGATTATCATAATACTTAGTGAATGACTGCATTTGACAATGTTAATTTTTTAGGTTTTGACTTTAAGTGTAACCAGCCACCTAGAGTGTAATTTGGATGTTTATGTGAGATGCAGAAACCTATTTTTACCATTCAGGTTCAGTTTGAAGCCTCTGGATTCAAACTGGAAAAATGGCTGACAAGCCAACTGTAGGTAGCCAATAGGCCCTACACAGAGGCACAGTTTTACCTTCCAGTGTTTTAATAGAATAATCTGAAAAGTGTTTTTAGGTTGGCATACAGTTATGCAACCCATTTTTCCTCCTATGAACTGAATGAATATGTGCCATTTTTGGTTTCTGGATAGTTCCAGTTCCAATTCTTGATAGTTCTAGTTCTGGATAGTTCCAATAGTAGTCTCTTCTCTCACTTCCCTGAAGACATTCTTCTCTGTTTTCCAGCTCAGCAAAGATTTTATCTGGCACTTTATTATTTGCACTAAAAAGAAATTATTTCTTGTTCTGTGCATTTGAGATAGTTTGAGAGTTAGTCAAGCTGAGGATTCAGCACTCTATGGTTCTGTAATAAAAAATAAAAATGAAACAAATATTTCTACATAGTYTGAACACATGCTCAGCTGTTTCCCATTAATCAGATTCTTTCTATTGACACTTTTTGTATTRAGATCATACTTTGCTGATTTATATGTCCTCTTAATTCTGACCTGATTTTTTGTAGCATATACACCTGAAATAGCATATTTTTGCATAGAATTCAGAACAGAGCAACTCAGTACTTATTCATTCAGAAATCTGAMGGAAAATTAAGTGTCCAGAGAGCGGACTTAATACTACATGAAACAGCTATTTATGTCACACAGACAATGACCAGTGACAATCCTGAAATAGTGAGAGGAATGTTTTGGTTGTCCAAAAGACAATCATCTGATGATGCCAGATGAACTCTGACCACACTTCCTGTTGCCAGATGCCTGTCATGTATAGTGGAACAGCCAGCAAGTGAATTTCACTCTCTTAATTCAGTTCCAAGCAATGAATTGTTAATTGCACACTCTACATCCTGTATTGCTTGTGGAAGAAAATATACTGCAAATGTGTGGGAAAAGATATGGATGACAGTTTTTGGAGGCTGGTTAGGGAAGTATTCTAATGAGCTGGAGAGCTGAGAGGAAATGTTTTAAAGAACATTATCACTGTGACACAAAATCCATGCATTATAGGTTAAAACCAGCAGCTGTGCCTGCAGTAACATCTCATATTGCTTGCTTTCCTAGAGGGTGTGCTGCTATTTTGAAATATCTGCAATTGCTGATCTGCCTCAACAGAAAGGTAAAAACAGCATACTCACCTGCAGATGCCAGGAGCTGATARTCCTTTAAAGCAGGTGATCATACTTGTATAACAAAGAGTTTTACACCTCAAAGTAGTAAAGCAAAGTTAACTAACGAGTAAAAATACAGAAACTTATGTTATCACCTGCCTATAATTATGCAACCTCTGAAGCCATTTGGACCCCATTRGCTCATCTTGCTTGTCTTCTAACTGTCAGAAGAAATTATTTCACACATCTTTTGTGTTCCAACTGCCAGCCCCATATGGAAAGTTCAGGTACCTATCTTCACTTGCCACTAGGTAACTATGTTTAGACTACTAAATTTGACTCACTACAGCTTATGACAAAAAAAAAGGAAAATAATGTTTTTACATCTGAACAACTTCAGAAACTCAGTTAAAGATCACAGCTGATATAATACATAAAWAAGTGGTTATTTTAATAAATACAACCTCAAATAGATTTTATATAGTAGGTGGGTCACAGGAAAAAATTATACCAACTGAGGCTGAGAAAGGAGTAAGGGATGCATCTGATTAAATTTTAATGGAAGCAGATTCATTGGTTTGTTGTATGTCTAATAGCAGTTGTAACTGTATAGTTTACTCTGGACATAGTTCRCTTTAGCTAGAAATTTGTTATTTCACAATAGTTAGAAAACTGGAATTAATTTATTTTCTTGTGGTAGGTTCTATAAAATGAACCCCAGCAATATAAAATTAATCATTACCTGTGTTTTTAAAATGTTCAAATAAAACCAGAGTAAATTACAGTAAAATATCTTGTGTGATTAACATCTGCCATAACATGGACCTTGTTTTCCAATCCTGATGATAATCAAATAATCTACAATACAACAAAATACGGATAACACGGTTTTATCCTGAATTTTGTCAGTCTGGATCCCATAAYTTTATCCTGCACAGTAAAATTTTACTGTGGACATAATAATGTGTTATACATAATTTATGGAGGGCCAGTCAAATATCAATCATAAAATCATAGATTGGTTAGGATGGGAGGGACCTTCCAGGATTACCTAGTTCCATTCCTCCACTGTGGCCAGGGACATTTTTCACCAGATCATGTTGCTCAAAGATCCATCCAACCTGACTTCGAATATTACCAATGATGACACACCCACAACTTCTCTGGCGAAACTTTCCTGTATTTGACTACCCTCATCAGAAGTGAGGTGGGAAACCCCATTGCCTACAACAAGGTGTCTCCCACTACTAACACTGCACTTTCTCCTGGTGCTGTAGTGTAGTTCTGGCTCAGCTGGCTCTGAATTTTTTAGAATGCCCTCTGTTCCTTATCAGCTATGAGGACAGTGAACATATGCTCTAGGTACAAGTCTTCAGAAACAGCAGAAGCCATCTTCTTGGTGCCAGCTTCCAGGCTTTGCCATCATGGGAGTTTCTACTTGCCACCCTAAATAGGCCAAGAAGATAAGCTGATAATGTTATATCTCAAACACTAATAGTTGGAGAGACATGGAGCCAACCAAGGACTGTGGGGGATAACAGCCAAGGAATGTTGYTAATAACAGTTCTGTGAGAAATAACAGAATATGGCTGGAGAAGGGCAGGAAACATGGAGATAGGGCAGGACTTTCCAGGGAAAAAGTCCTTTTTCTAGTTCCTGGAAATAAGCACAACACAGTGTAGCACAAGTGCAAGAATGAGGCTGAAAATGGCATGGACTTGGTGGGGGATTAAGACCATCAAAGACCCCTAAAGTCCTCCAACCCATTTCCAGAAAGGTTTAGAAGAACGGACTGTAGCTGTTCACTAATTTGCATAGAAAGCGAAAAACTTCTCTAAGAAGGTACCCCCACCAAGCCCAGTACATTTTCTTCGTGTGAGCCCCAGGACCGTGGACACCCCAG
Source organism: Cardinalis cardinalis (assembly GCA_014549065.1). Lineage (NCBI taxonomy): Eukaryota > Metazoa > Chordata > Aves > Passeriformes > Cardinalidae > Cardinalis > Cardinalis cardinalis. The sequence goes on along the minus strand of JACDOX010000048.1, from coordinate 1,236,769 downwards.
CTGGATCTACAGATTTACAATGCAGCCAGGACCAACCAACCGACCTTCCCTCCCTCTCTCTCTCTCTCTCCTTCCCTCTCTCCTTCTCTCTTTTTTATTCATCTCTCCTTTCATTCTACCCTGTTCTCCAGAACACATGCTGTGTGCTTATGCTAGGAGGTCAGGGACTAACAATGCAATTTCCATGCCAGGCGTGTAATTTACTATAAAACCTTGTAAGCCTTTGCAGACCCTCTGACTTTCATAGTTCAAATAAATAATTTCAACCATGGGCAGCTGTGAACCTTGGGTGCTCCTTTTCACTTATGATTGGGATGTCACAAACCCTGACACGCACAGGCTCTGCCCATCTCRCTTCTACAGTTAGAAGTTTGAGCTCTTGAAGCTGCAGTTGCTTGGAAAAGAGCCATTCAACTGCTTTCCTTTCATCTCTGATGCTGCTCAGTCTGCTGACCTCCTCCTGCAGATCTTTCATTTGGTGGCACAGCTTCTTGACAACTGCACAGCTGCTACAAGCTGTAAAACCATCTGGCCTAACCTCAGTGAGTTGTCCCAGGCACTCCCTGAAGTTTGAGATTTGTAGATCTGAACCCTCTTTCTGAGGATTTGTCTGGGTCAAGCCTTGGATGTCACAGGGACAATAGCTCTAACAGCAGCTGGGAGCCATGCTCTGTCATGATGTCACCACCATAGCTGGGGACATATGTATGCTGTTTGGCACAGAGCTGCTGGCTCTGGATTTGTGCCTTTCTGCACAAACTGCTGTGTGTGTGAGCTGCCTCAGTTAGCTGCACACACACTGATGTGCACAGCTTCAGTACTCACCTCACAATGAGGTACTCTTAATGTAATTGTTTAAAAATTAAGAACTTGAGCCCAGCCTGTTATTTAAAGTGACTGACTTAAGGGCCTGCCTTAACTTCTGGAGCAGTCTGGAGATAGTGTTAAGAGATTCCAAAGGGTAGAACCAGGTCAAACTGCATCTTGTAGATAACTAATGTCATACTAGGCACTGTGTTTTGCAGAATGTTCCTTCCCTCCTTTTATTATTTCCTGATATTGTCCTCAGTATAGTTATGACATGCAAAATTAGATGCTTGGTCTCTTTTTATATCACTTCTACAAGAAAGGAAAGGAACGGTTACCTGGAATTACTTATCTCATTCACAGAATGAGAGCTACAACTTTAATTTCACACTTACCTGAAAKGATGCTATTCTGCTCAAAGTAAAATAGTTTTACTTTTAGTTTTACTTTGTTATTGAGTGAATACTTAGTGAAAGTTGCATATATTCCTCTGCTACTAGAGAACCTAATTTCAGCAAACATCGTGTGCAGGTTAARCAACAAAAACAACAAAAAAGGATAACTGAATAAATCTGCTTATTTCTCTAGGAAATAAACAAATTGGGTTCTTGGATCTCTATTGATAAAATTTCACGTGAATTTGCAAAGATTAAAACCAGCTGACATATTCTGCCACACCTAATAGCTTTTTATAATCTTGTTGGAAAATGTATGCTCCTGTGAATGACATGGATTTCATTTTCATATGGCTTACCAAAAGATGTGCACCCAGCATATTTTCCCTGGCCAAAAATCTTATAGCATGTGAAAAAAATTATTTGTACATGACAAAATTCTGGGGGAGAATTAGCAAAGAAGCATGCAAGAAGCTAAATGGAATTCACAAAACTGTCTTGTCTTTAAATGTGAATAACTTCCAGTGGGTTTTTTCCTGTGCATGTGTGGATGCTAAGTGAACTTTGAGAACGTAAATGGAGTTGTCTAACAATTCAAAATTTCTACGGTGTTTGGTGCTAACAGCAAATCAACTTTCTGATTAATTTTTTTTTTTTTTGCACCAAGAATTTTACACCTTCACTATTTCAAATTGTAGGTTGAATAGTAGGAACTTTGTATTTTATACCTAATGGATCAATAGGACAGATAAATTGATTTTAAAACTATAAACTTCCTGCCTGCAATTTGTGATACAATCACAAAGATTTCTGTGAGATTGGTTTTGAGATTATTCTTTCTACCTTCTATTGAAGCTGCTTTTGTGTTGAAAATGATTACTCTGAAGAGTAATCAATCTGATTTCTTGTGTCACAGGAACRCACATTTTGTCCACCCAGCTAGTATTCCACAATCTGTCGAAATTGGTTTTTGGAAATTATTTTCTTTTGATCACAATTTCTCTTTTGCACCATACTTCCATATTAGTTGAAAACAATTTGAAAGAAAAAAAGTGGTTTTAGTCCCCAAAGTGGATAACTAGTAATCTAGACACATCCTCTTTTCCTGTTTTCTACGGTTGAAATTAAGAACTGCATTATAAAGTTAGGTTGTTATGAAGATCATGGGACAGTTAAATGACACAGAAATAATGTAAAAAAACCCATAGTGGATGTAAAGKTTAGCCTGAGTGGTTCAAATGGTCCACATTTCTTTCAAGAAGAAAATAGTCCCCATTCTCATCTTGTATTTGTGTTCAGACCATTGTAATCAGAGAAAAAAAGTAAGCAAGATAAGTATTAATTCCACCTCCTAGTAGCTAGAATAGTCTGCTGACAATCTGTTTATCTAACTACACTGTTGTTCATTAAASTGAGAAATTAATTCTTGTTGAAGGACTGAAATACAGGGTTCTCTTCCCTACTTGTACAATGCTCAGCAATTTGTTCATTTCCTGAAGCCTGAAGGATGAGTTGTGGCAGTTTTGAGCTTCTTAAGATTTTTACCTTTGTCTACAGAGTCCCTTCAGTCCGATAATTATCTTGTCAATGGCTCACAGAATTAAACCTAGAAGTGCTTTTATTTCCTTAAAATAAGTGAGAGGAGGAGGTAGGCTCTGGTATTATATTGTGGAGCAAATATTAAATGGTATTTATTTAGTGTAACTGTTATAGGATTTCACCCAGTAAGAATAGAATGAACAATACAAAAATTACTTTTCAAACTACCTTTTTACAAATACAGTATGTAGGGGGATAGACTATAAGAAAATAAAGRTGGTGTAGAAAGTAATCTTACCCCTAAAGAGTTGCAGCTGGGGCAATTATCAAAGATTAGGAACAGGCCTGACTTTAACAGGTCACAGCTGTAGCCAATGAGAGGAAGAGTGCTATAAAAGAGTGGGGTGGCTGGTTGAGAAGGGACCTGGAGTCAGTTGGCTACCTTGTGAAGAAGAAAGAGTTGGTGCTCAGAGGAGATGCCCRTGAGAAACACCAAGAAGTTATGAAATTTTTGAAGTACAGAGATAACAGTATGGAGCCCCTGAAATAAGATGGCAACAACAGTAAATTGGGGGGGGGAGGGTGGTTCCCTGTTTGGTTCATCTTCTTTAGGCTTATTTTCATATTTAGCAAATCTTTAATTTAGGGACTAAAAGCATTTAAATATTTTCTAACACTTTCACTTGTAGTTGTAAATTTTAGTCAGATTGTACCAAAATACTTAGATCAACTCAGTTTCACTACCCTGGAGAGTACAACACAGACCACTTGTCTAGGCCATAATGCCTCAGCTTCTTTAGAAGCAGGCTGTGGGAAATGTTATTGAAAGACTTGGGTAAATTCAGGTAGACCATGATGCCCTCCCTCTTGATGCACGTCAACTGAGCCGGTTGCTTTGCCATATAAGGTGATCAGGATACCAAGAATGGTTTGCCCTTGAGGAATCCAGGCTGGCTTTCTCCAGTCATGTATTTCATTCAACTCATGAGAGGAGCCTTTGTTCTATAACTTTTCAGGGATTGTTATAAGACTGAGGGSACTATAATTTTCTTGTAACCTGCCGTAAGGATAGGGATGACAGTTGTACTAGCTTTGTAGCTGTATGACTTAAGGCATCTCAGCAAGATGCCTCTCCTGGCATCTGAGGCTGAGCAAGGGAATCTGTTAATTTGTGACAACAACAAGGGGAAAGAAAGACCAGTGAAGCAGCTGGATGTTGCAGTTGTGACTGCTGTTCTTCTGCTTTTAATGTTCTAAAATGGGAGACAGAATATTTTGGCAACTGCAAAAAGAGGATCTGCTCCCTTGGTTACTGAGCAATATATGCTTCTATCATTCCAATTATGACAGAATTTTCTTGAGATAAAATTGGATAGCAGTAGAATGGATCAGGTCAGGACAGACTTCTTTTTTAGATTTTGRTTGGTTGGTTTTGTATATGTGTTTGTTTGCTCCAACAAGGGTTTAACTGAATTTTTCTTCCTTGGTGTGAAAGGCAATGAAAAAGAATAGAATTGGTGTTAGAGAAGAAAGTAACAACATAGATCTTTAAATAGATCCTGTTGTGGTTAACTTCAGCAGAAACAAATTAGCATATCCATAAGAGTAATTTTAAGCTTTAGCTTTTTTAAATTACTCATTGAAARTGTAAGTGTAAAAGGAAGAGCATAGCACTCATCCTTTTCTCTAAATCACACAAATTTTGCCTCTGAGGATTTGTGTACTATGATACACAATATTCCTTAATTTTAGTCTGAGGACCCTGTGTTCTGCATAAGAAGTGATAGAGCAGAGTATAAAACAAAAATCCACAAGCAATAAAAAAAACAAACTTATATGCACAGTATCCCAACTACTCAATAACTGATAATGAGRGAAATTAATGTATTTTCTATTTATTTTTCATTGGTACATTGTTTTAGAGAAAAATTAAGGACAAAGGGACCTCTGAAGATCATCCAAACTTCTGCTCAAAAGCTGAATCTTGAACCTCAAGGCCGGAGATTCTTCAACCCTACAAGACAACCTTTTCCAATGTTTACAGCACTTGTGGTAATTATTTTCCCCATTATGTGGTGGGAATTTTCAGTGTTCCACCTTGTGTCAGTTGATACTCGTCCTAGCCACTGTGCATCTCTCTCACCAGGGAAAGCTAAGAGGAAAAAAGACATTGATTTCCCCTTGCTGCACTTCTTAAACACAGAGATGGCGAAAAGAACTAATAGAGACTAAAGAAGGCATTTAGTACTCAAAAAGAACTAATATAATTTATCTTATTAAAATTAACAACAGCTGAAAAAAACAAAAACCATCAAAGAGACCCCAGACTAGAGCTAGAAGCTCTATAGCACAAAGAAAGTCAGCATAGAAAAGCACTTGACTTTTTTTGGCAAGCATGTACGAATCTGGAGTTAAGGGAAAGAAAAATCCGAGAGAGAAAATACATAGCTCTTTCTCACAAGATTCTTTCTCAAATTAGCTGTCATACATGTGAAAAATGCACCTGAAAAAGGTGGTAACTACAACACAAAAGGGAAGTCATGGTTTTATCTAGAGTTAGCTAGTTCTGGTGCTGTTGGAATGCAAGAGTGAAGCTTTACAAGACAGTAGAAAAAAAATTAATTGTAAGTTGTGAGCTGCAGTTCCAGGTTTATTTGTGATATTCCCATTGAACAAGATGACAAGGGGTTCAATGTTAATGCTCTTAAGAATGGAACAAGAATGTTTTAGTAAAACTAGCAATTTGGCCTTCATTTCCTTTCTACATGGATTGACTTATCCGTGCCATTTATTCCTGGTAAGATGATACTGGTTGTACTTAACTAAGGCCGCACAAGAGATTTAGCTGAGGCAGACTCAGATATAACCATGGAATTAATTAACCGTTAAACAATATCCATGTTCAAGAGTGCAGTGCTTCATCTCACTTCAYGGATCTCTTATTTTGCTATACATGCTTTGTTTAATAAGACCACTTATATTAATAATTGCTTATGATTACATTTTTTATTAGATTTGCACACCACCATTGTTCAGCCTGAACACCCTGAAATGTTTAAGTGCTCAGAAGTCTAGAAAACAAGAGCCCAATATCTAGGACTGTTATTTACCTTTCTGTAAAGTGAYGCCATTGATGTCTGTGAAGCCAGATGAAGCCAAAAGAGTTTTTCTTTTCCTGCAAAAGAAATTGGTAAGATCTGATGGGACAAGATTTAGTTGAGACAGTCTTTACAATCAAGTAAGAAGGATCAAGCCATATGTCACTTTACTATGGTGTGGTAACTGTAGAAACAGAAGAAAGATTTTATCTTGTTTTTTGTAACTTTGGTGAAGCACTGGAAAAATGCATACAGGTACAATATCCCTGAATGTAAGCACCTAAAATAACGATATTGTTTCTCATATCTACCTTCCAAATAAACAGAAGTTGCAGTGGTCTTTCAGTTGCTATAAAAGTCCTTTCCTTGCAGGACACAATGGCTGAGCACAAACTGTTTAAGGAATACTCAATCATCAGAATTTGTGTGGCTGTACTTGAAAACCAAAATTTATTACCAATGCAAGAGTGGAAAAAAGATTTCATCCATTCTTTGAGAATTTCAGGACTGCTGCATGCTACATATTAAGTACTGAATAAGTTCCTAGATGGAACATTTTTATTTGATAAAGTTCATTACATGTTCAGAAAAACAATGAGACACCTTTAATTTATTGCTGGTCTGTTAACTGGTTTCTTTAAGTTTTGTTTTTCATTACTTTTCCCTGTAATCAATCCGTATATTTTTCTTGGCCCTAACTTTTTTCCTTTATGAGTCATTTATTTGAAAAAAAATTACTGTGAAATTAATTAAATAATTAAATGTACAGCTATTTTTCTATTTAAAGTTTTGTAGTTCAATTATTAATATTTAATCAGTTGTTAATACCCTTGTACAAAATTATCATTGACAAAAAGCAAGGAAATTGATCTCTTATCTCTCTTATCAAGAGATAACTGGAAATAAAGCAACCTTGACAATTTAAATCATTATGTCCAGAATTTTATCTCTGTGTATCTTTATTCCTTTTTAAGCTCAGTGTATAGGATCTAATCTTTCCAATTTCATTAACTGAGATGCACTTAGTTTTTGTCTTCATAGCAGAAGAACTAAACACAGAAAATATTTCATTTAAGTTGAATGGTTGCCACATCATGTGTCAGACAATTTACAATATTGTGACTCAATGCCTTAGCTCATACTTCTAAAATGGCAACTGTGAAATTGATTTTTAAAAAATCGTGTATTTGCTATTTCCCCACCATTGCTCATCTGTATAACCAGACAGTGAAATGACACAATGTCACAAAAGTATAGGAACATTCAAACTATGACACAGGATGTTAGAGTGAATCCATATGACATCTGGCACCTCTGAAGAACAGTGATATGAGAAATAAGTCTGCTGCAGATAATGAGGCAGGAGTAATGCATACACAAACTCTGACCCYGAGTTCCATTAAAAAGACAACAGCATAAAATACATCAGGAAACTGTATGAAACAAAAAAAAAAAGCAGAAGCTTAGCAGAATTGCTGAACAAGGTAGAAATTACCAGGACAAACAAATCACAAACACCAAATAATGCTATGAAGTCTGCTAAACCATGGCCATTAGAAAGGGGAAAGAGAAGTGGGCTGTTTATTTGTAAGGGAGCGAGAGTGGCAAAGGAGAAGAACTTGAAAATGAAAAAGAGAAACACAAGGTGAAGTAAAACAGTGTTTGGGTCTGTTAAGGATACTTGTGGAGCAGCTTTTTGCCTGACCATGTCAGACTGAAGCTAGAAAACAAATTTATTTTGAGTTATTTTCTCCAGCAAAACTTATACCTGGTTGCCCTGTGTAGTTAAGGAAGTGGCAGGCTGGATGTGTTTCCTAACTCTGCTCGGGGTCATCTACAGGAGGTCATGTAAACATCCTTAGTGCAAAGAAGAGCAGCCTTAAATTATTTGAATTTAAAGAATGATAGACTTGATCATTCTAACGATCACCTTTAAATCTGAGAAACAGAATAAGGTGATGTATTGCTSAACGATTATGAAAAAAATAAAAATTCCTGCCAATTAAAGATCAGAAGAAATTAGTTCATTCTACCTGCTGAGAGCTGTCTTTGCCAAAGATCTCAGCACTTCACACTTGAAAAATATGAACTCATGTAATTAGGTATTTGTAAAGTACCCCAAACATTACAGTAGATAGACTCAAATGTCCCTGATCCTTACCCTGATCTGCAAGATTGACCTCAGATCTGCTTTATTATTTCATACTTCTGTGATAATGTGGACCCCTGATTGCATCTGGTTATTCTTCCATCAACCAAATGAGTAAGAATCCAAAATCTTCTGAAACGATGCAGCCAATCCTGCAGAGAATCCACCAGCTAATGAGTAGAAAAGATCCTTTGCAACTTAGTTTCACATAATTAGCACAAGATAAATTAAAAGYACTTGCAAAATAGAAAATTGTAGCCTCAAGAGATTATTTAGAATATTCACTWAGTTCAAAGCAGTAGAACTGCATTATTTACAAATTGTTCTATTATTGCTGAATTTGACTTTTTGTTTGTTTTTGTTTGKTTGGTTTTGTTTTGTTTTTTATTTCAGGCCTAAAGACACATTGGCAGTTTGAAGGCTTACCTATTTTTGCAGCTGAATGAAGGAAATTGCTTCTCCCTGTAAATAATCTCACTTGAATAATTACTAGTAGATATTTATACATTCTGTTTGCAAATTTCTCCTGTATAGATAATTTGTAACTTCTCTAAGCAGTACCCACAGTCCTCATTATTCTTGTCACTGTATGTTTTGCTTAATGTCTAATTACAGTTCATAACTGACATGGAAAACAATGCAATCTACATAATGTTCAGCTGTGTATCTTCCAGACTGCCTGACAACAGCTCTGTCCTAGCAAGACTAATGGAGAAGAATCACTGGGRTATATAACTGTGACAGTCCTTCTTSCTTCTAGTGCTASGCACATCACATAACTGAAATAATAAGTAATATCACTGTTYATAAAGCTAAGTTATGAACCACTTCCTCACAGGATGCCCGTTGCCTAGATGCCACAGATATCAATAAAAGTCTGTTTTCTTGAATGTGTTTTTGCATATTTTACCCAGTGATTCAAGCCTATGGATCATGGAGCTTATACAGAGAATTCTACTCATGTACAGAACAAAGTCATGGTTGATTGATACAATAAMATTTTTGAAATTACATTCATCTCCAATAAGTTACTGAAGGTGTAYAGGGTATTGATGTTGTGGTGACTTTTTGGAAGGAAGGTTCTTTGACAGCAAGAAGAATATTTATTCATAGCAGACTWACCTTACTCCCTTACTCCCACCTGCTGTGGGCGACAATAACCTTCACTACATAAGAACCTATTTTTCTGAAATGTTTAAGCCATTGCTTATTGGATATAAGCTGTACTTGCCACTGTGGCCTTAGAATGGTTGTGGATCACAAAACACCAACAGCAGCTGACGTAAATTCAGCATGAATTGAGCATGTGAACTTGTGTTTTGACCAAGATGAAATACACAATTTAATTGATGTTATTGCTCATAAAAGTCTCTGAAAATATTGCTGTTTTGCCTATTTTTATATGCATTATGAATACATAGAACTGGGTCAAAACCTGAAAAAACTTAAGTTTTACTAGAATTTCTCCTCAGCCTAGTKATAGGACATAGACTTTGTTTTGACTTTACTTTTTCTTTAGTAAGTAGAATCTTACGGAGCTTTGCTTGCCTCTCTCATATGTATTATAGATACAACATTATGAATCTAGCCTTCTGAAAAATTCAGGCACATGAAAACTTGTATGGTAATGCTTCTAACAACTCAGCCTATAAGTATTCATCTGAGTGCTTTCATCATCTGCTTAAAACTTCTGATTTTTTGGCTATATAGTTTTACATTGCTGAGTGGTGCTCAAAAATCTTTTTTATTATATTTTAATTGCATTGGTTAGTGTAAGTGATCAAAAAATGAAAATACCTCTTTAATTTTAAAGAAGAGTGTSCTGCCCAGATATTTTCTTGCAAGTCATTGCTTGAGAAATACCTTTTTAAAAACAGTGCTTATTTTAAAAAATTTAAATTTTTTTTTCATCTTTTCAGACAAAAATAATAAGATTCAGTTACTATGAATTTAATAAGAAAGATTTTTTTCACCCTAGAAAGGACAAAATTGCTCTTCTTTTGTATGTTGCTATTATGTTCTTGCATTTTTCTAGTCACACACTCCTGTCTATAAACGAGGGTGTTTTAAGAGATTCGGCTACTGGAGAATGCATGGATTGACTTCAAACAGAAGTATGTTCTATAGTTTTGTGGTATATTGAAGTTATTTGACTTAACTTATAGTACATCAATTTGTGCTTTGTATTTTATCATTAAAATCTCAAATACATTTACTAATTTATGATTAATACAACCTTTTCTAATTCTGGTGTTTATTCTAAGATCCCTATTAATACTAATATTACTCTAAGATGCCTAATATCCCTATTAATACGTAAAATAGGCCAGGGCATGCTCTTGGACTCTGAAATCAGTTGGGTCATCTTGACATAAGTATCTACTGCAAGCATACAACATAATGCAAACCAGTGGCTTTGTCCCAGCTGAATGTTAGYTCATACCCTTTCACAGACCACATCCTGCAGTGCTTCTCAAGCGCATCACACCTGCCATGCTCTCATTTCACCTACTTCACTCACAGCTGGTCCACAGGCAAAAAGACATGCACAGTACCTCATACACCTGGTCAAGATGAGAGCATGGTTTAAGTCAGCACCCTTCCACTGATACTTCACACCAAAACCTGCTGTCACCACTGCAGTTCTTGGTTATTTCTGTCCATGATGCTGTTAGCACAACTTTGTATCATGTACCTTTTTCATTACTAGCTAATCACCTCAATATCCTCCATTCTCTATGCTAAAAAAACTGTTTACACAAGTAAAGCTCTTCAGTTTTATTATAGAATGAACTGTATGTTGAAGAAAATTGACAAGGCAGATCAGTAAAAGGAACTCACATAAACAAACAACGGTCAATCATTGAACTGGCCTGGGAACTGTAGAAGGACCTTTACAAAAATTTACAAAATTACTGGTTTGTAAAGTGTTTTTGACCATCTTCAGGATGAAGTTTTGGTTTTGACAATGTGGTGCTAGGAGGGACGTTCTGGAGCTCAAATAAGAGAGATGGGACTGGTTCCTCTTYCTTGTTCTGCTGGATGTGAGGCGGCTTCTATTCGTCTTTTCCAGATCCAGTCTGTGGTAAGACTGGTCACTCAATCCGCAATCACTGCGTGTTCTCTTTGCAAACAAGGCCAACCATCAGCAGGACAGGGAAGATAGGCGGGAGAGTTGAGACTTTATCTGCACTGTGTGCACACACACACACACAGTGCTTACATACACATCAGCAGTACAATGAGCCTGTTTTAACCACCTGTTCTGTCTCTAATCTTGCTAACCAGATCAGACTCACATGCACACAGACAGACACACATATGTACAAACATAAAAAGTCTGTCTTGTAGCTGGTTCACTTATGGCTTCCCCAGAAGCAGGCCTGGTCATGCTGGTTGCTGTAAAGTTCAATTTTAAGCTTCCTACTGTCTCACACAGAGAGCACATACACAGGAAATTAGTTAAGAAGGTAGTTTAAGGAAGAGATAGAATAGGCTGCGGTGATCAGGCTCGTCAGGGCATATGTACTTGCAAGACCCTTTCTTAAATGCTACTGSCCAATTTCAGCCTCCATTCTCTTCAATTTACCATTATTCTTGTGAGATCTACCTTGATCTCTTTTTTGAGTCTTCCTCTGAACATCATACAATAATATTTCTTCCTCTTTGCCTCGCCTCGGAAGTTTTATACAGTCTCTCAAGCCCCTTCAAATGTCTCATAAAGAGGGTTGAGTTTTTGTGGGTTTTTTTTTCTATGAAACCCATGATAATTTTATCAGTTGGAAAGTACCAAGGTTACACTTGAGTTATTCCTTTAGTGGCCCTTCAGCCAGCAGCCTGAGATCTATGGTTTTTTTATTGTCTTTGTTTTTTCTCATGTTCATGAGGGTTTATGTGTTTGGTTTAATGTCTTTCTTATCCTTACAGAAGTAACCTAATAAATAAAGTGTTCCTACATTCCACATATCCTTAWATATTTGTATTTTTACAAAAGCAAGGTCTTCTGAGATAGCTTTGGACTTCATATCTCTCATAGACAATTTCACACAGAGCAGTTTTAGGAGACTGATAAGCTCAAAAAAAAGGGTGCAGGACATAAAATCGGACAAAGAGTACAAATAACAAGAATCATGTGCCTAGACACATGGCTGGAAGTATTTTTCATACCAGTATATAAGTATTCAAAGACTCAAGAATGACCATTCAGTGCAGAAAGAGTCAAATTCTTTGTTCTAGTTCTGACCATCTTCTCCTCTCCAAACAGAARAATGATGCACTGTAAGAGTATTTAGAAGCTGAGAATGACTGCTTATTATATCCCTTTACACAGAGATGTCTTCCTAAATATTTCATTTTCAAGATGCCATCCCTCATTTCTGAATATAAGTATGTTCATAAAATAGTCTTGGTATTCTCAGTCTTGAGCATTAGTATTATTTTACTTAATTTTAGTCATCCTTATCCATATTTGAGCTGGTTATGCTAGCAGAAAAAATTAGGATAAATTACACATACAGATGTCCATAATGTAGTTACAAACATTCAGATAAATAATATATGTTCTATTTCTGTGACATAAATCAGTTACTGATTTATTTCTAACATCTAYCTAAAAGTTACTGATTTATATCTAACATCTACATCATAGTTTACATCATGGTCTCTACCTCACTGCTATTTTATTTATTGTCCTCTAAGAATATTGTTGTCCTCTCTGTGTTGGAAGTTATTTGTCCCAGATATTKTCCTTGTATTTTGTTTATTTTGAAATCTAAATCTGTCCCCTGGTGGTATTCATCATGTAACATGAATAAATTAAAAACAAAGAGAGAAGGAAGTAAAAAAGAAGTTTAACTTTGCATTTCCTGAATGTTCCCAACTAGCTTAATCTTCTGTGATCAGCATATTTGACAAACATATTCTCTATTTTATTATACAGAAAATTAATATAGCAATTGAACAGTGCTCAATGCACGAGAAATCCCTTCTGCACACTTGTTAGGCTACTTGTGTCTTTCCAAACTGACAACAGATAGTTCAGTAACTTCACTTGGACTACTTCTTTGTGTGTCTGTTCCTGCATTTAGTTTTGCTCCTCCACAGTAATWTCATGACTTCTTATTTCTTAGTGCTTTTGAGAATGTCAAGTGAAGTTATCTCAAAATTCCCTATCAGTCATCTAAAATGCAATTAAATTCACCAATGGGGTGCTTTAGAAATACAAACTGATGTCTTTGCTGCAGTATTTTTCTGCTGACAATCCCATATTTGTTTTTAAATATGAGTTTCATAGCATGTTGTAATTAGAGATTAGAGTTAATAGTGTTGGATGAACTAGGGAGCTTCTCAGTATATTAAAAATTATTTACCATTCGTTATTTTTCTGCTCATTGTGTGGCACAAATTGTTTGCTTGGTGTTTTATGAATGCAAGTCTGAAGAAGTACTGGAAGTGAAAGCTTGAAAACGCTGTACAATTTTCAAATTATGATGTCCAGATTTTTATTAACATTTTAATACCTTACTATTTTTCCAAGCAGTTAGTGTTTAATGAAGTGARATATCTTGAAGGCACTTCATAATTGCTGAGAAAAAAATTATATCGAGTGCACTTTTTCTGATTTTTTTCCTGACCCCTCTTTTCAAGGATATTGAAAGGAAAATACATGAGTAGATAATCAGAGTTTTCAAAACATATTTCAAGACCAAAGGCTGACAGTTTTGTGCAATACATAGGGAAGATATGGCCTGGGAAAATGCCTTAAGATTTCGTCCTCACCTCAAGAAAAGTTTCCTGTTGAGTTAAAGGTAGAGTAATCTATTTTCTTCCTTATTAGGTCTCCTATTGCCAAYGAAATACACTGGTTTATGTTCGAATTAGGCTGGCTGAATGACAGAAATATTGCATAATACTGCTAATGGTACCCAGTTAATGGAGGGTAATGGAGCAGAAAATATGTTCATTACTGAAAAGGTGGAGAAGAGCTGCTTTTATATTGTTAGCCTAGAAAACCCCAAATGACTTACAGTTATTTGTCTGTAGATGGCAGGAAATGTGATTAGGATGTTGGCATGACACAAYGACTCAGTTAAAAGTGCCCTTTCCCATTTTACTTCTCTTAAAGTTAARGACTTTAAATCTTAGAATCACTACATTTTGTTTTTTCCTTTGTGAAGATATCTACCATTTCACTATAGTGCAAGACTCAGAACTTCAGCTTACATTGAAAACCTGTATAAAAATATTTTTATTGTTGTTTTAGACTTTTATAGTGTGGCATATTTAACATTGGTGTTTATCGCAATTATTATCAATTTTTAAAAACTAATATTAAAAATTAAGTTTTCTTCAATACCAATAAAATGTGCAATTTTTTACATATTCATTTATATTATATAACATTTTTGTTCTATTATAACATTTTCTACCTGTACAATTCATAATAAAAAGAAATTTACTCCCTAAATCTAGCAAGTGTAAAAGATTGGCTTCCTTTATATATATAAAGGTAGCAAGCAAAATTTTCATTTGGTTAACTGTTGAAATGAAGGAGAAGAAACCCCTYATCTTTATGGAAGTTTAATCAAGAATGAGATATAATCTTTTTATATCGTACATAGAAAAAAACCAATAAAATTTTGCAAGTTTCATAAGTCTAATTTCTGCTTCGATTGACTTAAATTTGAATAGGAACAGGCTCTTTAAGCTTTTTGACTGTAGGCTATTTTATGCAAATAATACTTAAAAGTCAGAGGCAGCAGTTTTTATTTCTTAATCACTTTGTAACAATCTTTTCAAAAGGATTGCGGCAAGAAGCTTGCAAATGGCCAAGCCTTCAACCAAGATCTATTACCTAAAGGGTCATGGCAAGTGAAACTGCCAGGAAAGGATGCTTTAATTGTGCTACACCTGATAACATTGTTGTGGTCACAGTAGTTATTTTGTTTTATGTTCAACATATATTCATAGTTAAGATTAAAATAAAAACAAGATCCCAAGTTTCTTTCATAGCCTACTTATGAGAAAAATGTGCAATATTTTTATATTGCATTATTGGAATTATTGGTCTGTAAGTTACTAATTCTATAAATAGTATATGTGGAGGCATTGACAATAATATTAATAATACYGACTTTTTAATTTTTTTCTCCGAAATGTGGTTATGGCTACATCACATCCACTCTTGCATCCTGGGTTTCAAGCCCTTTTGCCSTAGATCCAACCTTAAGTCAGAGATGTAATTTTCTGTATCGCTTCCTGGGTGGCCGATAGGTCTGGTGAGTGCTTCGGAAATGTCTGGTTTTTATGGATGTAAGCACAGTCTGTTATGAACAGACATGTTAGGTCTCTATATTATCATCATAAAATAATTAAAGTAAATTCAGCTGTCAGTGCCAAAGAGCTAGTACACTGCAAATTGCAAACATACTTTCATGGAGACTAACTTCCCTGTGTGCAAAAATCTTTTTGTTTCTGAAAATTTATATTTGAATGACTAGGTGTTATTAAAATCAGAAATTTTAAAATGCTGTATTTTGAGATCAATGTTATCTTTTCTTAAAGGATTTCATCCACTTTGTTTTCTGCTGTGCTGTGTTWGTCATTTCCCATATTTTGGATTACATAAAAATAAGAAATGAAAAATACAAAGGGCCTTTGCTTAAGCCCTGAGAATTTAAAATGGTAAAATCATTGTATTTTGAGACTTTTCTAGAAATAAAATTGATATTTTTAAAAAAAAATAAATACAAGAGAGATTAAAAACTTTAGGGGAAAAAGGCATAGAAATAATCTATAATAATTTCCTGTCAAGCGACACTTTATTTTCTAGTGTTAAATTAGTGGACAAGAACTAAAATATTCCAAGATTATTGTTGTAGGGAAGTGGAGTCCAGATTTATGTTTGCACAATTTGTTTGCTTTCAGTCAATGCTAATTAAATTTCGAAATACTCCTATATTTCTTGTTGTGTCTAGTTTGAAATATTATACTTGACATTGAAAAAGAAAGGCCTCATTTTCTTCAGCAATTGGTATAAACTTACAATACAGGTAAAATGTCTTGCCTTTGAACTTTATGTATTCTCAAAGAGCTAAAAAAGTTCCCTAGGATCCAAGATTTGGATCTGCAAATTCAGTAATTTCATAATGCATAATATTGATTATTCATACTTTTCAAAATCTTTTAATTATTTGTATAATTTTTCCATCTAAAATATCCTAACTCTTGCACTTTTTTCATTTAAAAGACAGAAGCAAAATATGAAAAAATGCACAGAAAAAAAAAAAAATTCTATAACCTTGAGGCTTATTGAGCATTTCCTGTAGTTCATAGTGTTTTTTTTCCTATAAATCCTTGTCCTTCAGCACCAGAATGAAGTATCATATTTCAATGCCTTCCCAAAATTAATTCACACAATTCATCTGAAACCTTTCAAGAAATTGTACATTCATCCATAAGTTTTTCCAAGATKAATTCAATTAGAAATTTCGTCTTGTAGAGACACTCTTCATTTCACAGGTATAAGACAGAAGGGATGCCTAGAGCTGCTTCTGATTTGTCTACATATTTTCGTTCAGAAAATAGAAAAAAATAATAACTTGAAAATCAAAACTATGAATAGTGACTCTAGTTTTTGTAAAGGTCTCTGAATTGCAGGAAAAAAAAGCTAAGTGAAAACCTCCCTCTAYTACAAGAAAATAATATTTAGGAACTTATATTCTTCAAAGTAGAGAAAGACCTAAACTTMAATGAGATCAAGTTTGAACTATAACTTTCAGCATTGAAGAGGAACTGAGTTCAACTGGATACAAGGAAGACCATTCTCAGAACTTTAAGGCTAAATTTGTGATTGAACTGAAGAGGTTTATTAGTAACTTCATTTTCCTAAGCCCTCTAAATGTGCTTGTGTGTGAGGGGAAAGAGACATCCATACATCTGACTGCTCAATTTGCCATAACAGCRGCAGCCAGGGTTCAGTTTCTGTTATTCAATGAGTGGCAATCTGTCTCATTTTTTGCATGCCTGTCAAATAATTTGCATGAATTTCCAGCCTTGATGGAACTTATCACTTGAGTGTCCAAGTTCGTTTTCTTTATTCATACTAGAATATTCAGTGAATTCCAATTTGCTTGCCGTCAATCATACTTGATCTGTAGTCTATAAAAAGCAGTGGTTTATGTAACATGCCAAGTTTTTGCCTTTTTATTTCCAGCTTTTTTTTTCTTGCATTCAAGGAACTGCAAACAATGTATCTGACAATAATATTTCCTATCATAAATGGTAACCAGCATCTCATGCTACTGATTAAAATTCATGAAGTGTCCTAYACTTGCAAAATCCAGATAATTTTTTTGTCACCACAGGAGAAGAACAAGTAACAGCAAATTTCAGTTGTAAGCAGATACAATGGAACATAGGCAGCTATACCCTTTTTAAAATGTCTTGTTAAACATTATATCTTCATTAGATTAAGAATTTTAACTGAAAATTCCTTCTGAAAGGAATACATAATACATAAAGTAAAGCAAGCACCATGTTTTGGAGAACACACAGTTCCAAAAATCACTTCATGTCTTGGAAAATAAGCAAAATTTTAAAGGTTTTATCTTTTTTTCTTGGACACAGAATTTTTTTTTTCATTCTCTGTCTCTACATAAAGTAAATTGATCCTTCGACCCTGTTTTGATAATAAGTTTTTATAGACCTTATTTTAGTTAAATTAACAAATAAAATTCATTCAACCAATTTCCTTTCTGAACTTTACAGTATTATAAAAAAGAAAATAGTATCCATTTAATTAAATAAAATAATAGATTACATTTTGGCCTAAWTTTTTAAGCATTAGTCTCCATTCTCTTCAAAAGAGAGATATTTTAACGTCATTTTTACAGAGGAAACTAATGGTTTCAAACAGGAAAAAGCCCTGCCACTGCACAGCTGTTTAGGGGATCATATGAAAGGARGAGAGTCTGGTGACCCCTCCAGGCATGTACATGAAATCTTGCAGAACTTTGAAAACTGGTAAATAGAAATAAGAATCATGACATTTCTGAAAACAGTAGGAGGTTTGAACCTGACCTAGTATTTTAATTGAAACCCTGTAAATAATGAGACTATCAGCTTCATAATATCTGATTATTTAACTTTTTGTTTTAAAAAAGCCCAAACAAACCAGAACATGCAAATAAAGGCAAAATATGAAGCTATCTTCTTTTACAGCACATTTGGATTATAGATAAAGAACAGAAATATGTAAAAAAATAAAAAAGAACCAATCAAAAAAATCCCCTCCCCAACACAAAACAAAACAAAACAAAACAAAACAAAACCAAAGCATAATACAACAGGGAAAAAGGAATAAGGGATACAAGGACAAATTAAAAGATTTTTATTTTCACAGATTTTGACCTGAGGAATAAGAACACTAGCATGGTGTATGCTCACCAGGTGCTCAGATATGAGCATTTAAGTTTGCTTAATGACTCCAGAAATAGAATCCATGTGTTGCAGTGAGTTCTAGTTGAAAAAACCTGCCACTTTAAGTCTTCAAAAGTAGCACTAATAGACTGTCTGTTAACATTGAAGGCTAAAAGTTGGGTTGAGGCGGTTTGGACATACTGTAATTTGGAGATAAYGTGAGCTCAGAGTACTGTAGCAGAGAGAATTACAATAATCTATTCTTGCAACTAATAAGACTTGAAATAAATAAACTGTAAAAAGAAAGGTTAAACTAAGTAGTAACATATATAGTAGTCCTCATAAACTCTGGAATAGCAAGATTCAAGATCACAGGCACTTACTGTAGTGAATCAGAAACTGTTTCATATGCTGCTTTATTTTGTGTTATCCAGTGAAAAATTTGGCACAACACCTCACTGAATATTTCAAGGTCTCTTATTTAATATAAGCAAGATCTACTCTGGCAGTAATGTGCAAAACTAGTATKCAATATTTATATTGCCCAGGCAAAATCTAGGCTTTGTTTTTTGTTGATTTTACAGTGTTTAATAACAGATTTATATTTGCTTGGTTCTGAAACAACTCACTGAATTACAATAAAAATGAATCAAATTTGTTGAACAAGAGCAGCCTGGATACCAATTAACCTTTTCAGATCACATCTCATCTTTCCAAAAACTTAAAAGGTGCCAAACTGCTCCTCTTCTGTTTTCTAATTTAAAATGGCTTATGTATTATTTTCTGGTATCATAGCCTTTTTTTTTTTCTTTTATGTAATTTTGAATCCCTGATAATAGGATAACCAATGTCTAATATGTTTGAAATGATGTTTTACAAGTAACATAGAAAAATATGTTAATTTGAGTTCAACATTTTTTACTTAGTACAAAATTTGCCATTTAGGTTTTTTTTTTCTAAATTACTTCTCAGACTTTCTTTTCCTTGGGCAAACATAACTGATGAGAGTGAGGCATGTTGGGATTTCATCTCCAGTTATGTAACTGCTATTTGTTTGGTGCTGTGTCTGCAATTAATAAGATGAAATAGAAAATGGAATCTAAATGGAATCTAAATGGAATCTAATGGAGTCTAATGGAATCGTGCTGACCAGAACAAGAAGGTGAAAGACCTTTAACCTATTTAACTTTTTTGTTAGTTTGTTTCTAAGGAAGTCTTGCTTTTCCTCACAAGACATTTACTGTCTACAACATTGAACTTTTGCTGGAATCCCTCTCCTGCCACCAATCTGTAAGTAACTACAAAAGAGAAAAGAATCCCATCTTCCTCTCTCTAGTCAGTCCTGTGGGCCTAAACAGACAGGAAAAGTGATTATCACTATACGTAGTAGACAAAGAATACATTAACAGGATGCTCTTGCCCATCAAAGAATAGTAATGAGACCTTTCTGCCTCTCCATAGTGCAAAACCCACATAGGAATGTCTCAGCAGATCCCTTTGCCCTGAATATATCCTATTTCCTGCAGAGTAGGAATAAGGAATAAGGAATAAGGAATAAGGAATAAGGAATAAGGAATAAGGAATAAGGAATAAGGAATAAGGACAGGTATGTCTCCAGTCCTGAGGTTGCACCATGGTTTGTGAATGTGGTAGTGAGTCCTCTTCATAGCTGGGCCTGTCCCGGGTTAAGAAGGTCATTAATGTGGATGAAGATGAAGGCTTTATGAAAAAAAGCAAAAAATTCTTCAATAAAATGTCTCCTAAGTTCCTAAATCATTCTAGAGGACCAGAAGGGGGTTCAGTTTTTATTTTTCATTAAGATATTGAGATGTGTTATGGATTAAGTTCTTAGGCCAGGATCAATCATGCATTGCATGGTCCAGGATCTTTTATCCTCAAATGTTGAGAAATTGAAGTAACCAATTGATAAATTTTGAAGTAATGAAGAAATCCCTTGATAGTTATCTGAGCAGCTTCATAAATTGTCTTCCAGAGATGTCCATTTCTCTCTGCTGACCAAAAAGAAGACTAAGCTAATCCTGATTTAGAAATCTCTCATTGATATGGGTTGTAAGACAGGTGAGTTCCTCCTCTCACCTTCATTCTTTTGTGTTGCATACATGTACCTTTTTCTAGACACTCAAAGAAAGAAAAAAAAATGAAAAGGGAAATTAAAGACATTTAAAATGATTTTTCAATAACTAACTAAGATCTTATCAAAAATATTTTGCCTTGGAACCTAAAGGACTTTTTTTCAGCATATACTTCTAAGTATTAGAGGCCTCAGACAGGATCAGAGCAGATGCAGAATTCCTCTGCCCTTGCCCCAAATCAGCCAGAGGCTTATGCAACCCCATTAGTATGTCATTGCTAATGTACACTAATGTACTTTGTTTCTTAGACTTACATGCTTGGGTTTTTTTTTTCCTTTTGGTTGCCTTTCAGAACAAAGGCAGTGAACTTACATCCCTGAAAACCTGAGTGTAATATTGAGGTCTTYTGAATTTATTATGGGTCTATATGTGTCATTTGCCATTTGAAAACTGTTTAGAAGTATATGCACTTGAGACAAGTACTGAARGTACTGCTGAAATTGAGCGGAGGGTGCTGAAATGAAGTAAAAATGTAATGCTCAGAATTTTCTTTTCTTTTAAAACATGTCATATTTGAGGTAAAGCATATTGTTATGCAAATTTAAGTCCAGTCTGTTCCTGGTATCTTGCTAAAATTTTAATAACATATGCAAAAGAGAAATATCAAAGAAAAGTAAAAATTAAACTGTTCAAATAACACACACTCAAAGACAAACTTAAGAAATAGAGAAAATAAAAATAAAATCAGAGGCTGAAAATAAGGTACAAAGGTTTCTGCCATTAAATCCTATGTTAAAGATAAATGGATTTTTCATTCTAAATGTAATCACAAAATATGACTTGAATAGCAAATTTTCTGTTAGATGAAATTATATGTATCCTATGAAATTATAGTTTGCAAAGAGCTCCATATAATCACACCTGAGATCATTAAAGTACTCATTCATGTTTGTCTGATTTAGGAAAATGCCTGTATTAGGAGAGTTGTTTTTTCAATTTGATTTTTTAAAAATGTCTCAGTGAATATAGATGCTGAAATTAAAGTAGAAATATTGTCTTTGTTATTAATAGACCAGTTACTGGAATTCAGCGTGATTAAGAAACACAAAAATCAAATAACTGATGCTGGTTTTGAATAATAGAGGATACTGAAAAAAGCTTCCATTTTTTATTGTGGTTTTGTCTTCATTTTGTTTGCTTATAGCTRTCTGAATAAATGTAGCATCTCAAGCACAGTAATATAGCTGAAGACAGGTGTCATGAATCACTAAACTACCTTGCATCCTAGCACTAGCATGAGAGAAGTTATTTAAATCTGTATTCAACAGGACTTCACTAATATCAGTAATTCTGAGTTGTTCTCACCCATTAGAGTAATTTAGGTAAAGTTTTAGGGGAAAACACACACAWACAGGGAATCTGGTAGTTTTTTGGAACCTGGTGGGGAAACGTGAAATGTTCTGGATTTAGGTGAGTAGCTTCAGGAATGACATGGAAGGGCACAATTAATATTTAAAAAGAAGGGGGAGAGAAGGGAAGCTGAAAAAAAAAGGGAGTAATTGAATAATGAGTTAACAGAGCTAAATTGTTAAAATTATTTGCATTTCATAGATGATCAGGTTTAGTGTGATATAAAGGGTTTGGAAATACATGAAGAGATTGTTGGAGCTGTGTTTATGATATTTGGTCCTTCACCTAAATCTCCAGCTTCTGGTGTTTCCTTGACAATATTAGAAAGATTAGCTGATTATCTTTAAGAGTAAGCAATTATCTTACTCTTAAAATGCAATATGAAGTTTGAAATCCTTCAGACAACTAAATCAGAGTGTAAATAAAAACCCAAGGACAACAGGTCCAGTTCTTTGATTCTGGTATCCTAACTTTGGTGAGGAAGAATGAGAACTGGAGGCTTGGATTCTCAGTGATGAATTGTGGTGTATGGAATTGGATTCTGAACAATCTTTGTGTGTGTGTGTGTGTGTTTATCTTTCCTGATAATTTTGCTTCCCTGGTTCAAATTATTGCTAATGAAGAAGTGAGAGAGAATTGTCTTTCATGAATGGATGGAGACAACAAAAATGTACTTGAGTTTCTGTCGTAAAGAAGCCAAGAATCATCACTCTCTCTGGGCTAAAAATTTGTGATGAATAAGGTGTCCAGATGAATATTTTGGTATTTCATATGGTTTGGAATAAGAGCTATAGAAGGAAATACTGAAAGGGGGAAAAGGAGATAATGTTAAAATGACAAATAGAAAAACAAGGGGAAAGGGAAGAACTTACTGAACGTCAGTGGGTATTTT
Source organism: Cardinalis cardinalis (assembly GCA_014549065.1). Taxonomy (NCBI): domain Eukaryota; kingdom Metazoa; phylum Chordata; class Aves; order Passeriformes; family Cardinalidae; genus Cardinalis; species Cardinalis cardinalis. The sequence goes on along the minus strand of JACDOX010000048.1, from coordinate 1,213,967 downwards.
CACACATTGGTTATAAAACAATTCACATTCTTTCTCCTTTCTCATTTTAATTCTACATAGATTAATTGAATCTTATCTAAAATTTCTACTTAAAACAGTTTGTGGGATTTGAAATTTGAGGCTTTTATTTGAGTATCTGTTTATACTTAAGTGTCTATTAAAAAGGAGTCTATTGCAGTAAAGTCAGAGGTGGAATCAGGAAGGAATCAGTATCAGGAATCTAGGCAGGGCAGAGGTAAAACAAAGGCCAAAATCTTTTGGAAGAAGGAAAAGTTATAAAAGCAAAGACAAGGACAGCAGCATGTATTTAAGCAGGATTTAGGCAAGAGGGGAGAGAACTTAAACAGTATTAACTGATAGCACAAGAATCCAGATTTACTTCTGTAAATCAGACCACAAGACTAATTATAAGCTGATTCTACAGTATACATACGTGGTATGCATGCTGGATTTTTTTCCTTTTTTTCCCCTATATATGATATTTTTTTGCAGCAGGGAGGAAGCAAAATGGAGTTAGTGCTCTTCAAGGCAGCTTTAAATAGGATAACTCAGGAGACATTTCTGTCTGCTCCTACAGATCTCTGCCTCAGGCAATAAAAGCCTTTGACATGCTCCCTCTTCTTAAAAGAGAGATTGTCCTACATATAATAACCTTGCTCAGTATGCTTATTCCGTATTTCAATATTTATGTCATAATTATATGGACTTTAAGGAAGAAACTGTTAGTATATCCTTAACTGCATTTTCAGATGCTGTAGAAATGCAACAGTGTTTACAGAACCCCTATTGGTATCCTGAAAAATCTTAAAAACATGCTCTAAATATGCAAGAATTTAAATTTCTGTAGTTTTCAGGATAGTATTTACAGAATTTGGTGATCATATATACTTACCAAGGAACCAAAAATATGGTAAGGTTGACAGTCTAACAGCCTAGAATCTATATCTAGATTCAATGGCTAGAAGCCAAAGCAGAAAAAAATTAAATTATTAAAAAATCATATTCTTATAGTGAGAGTAAATAATAATTGAAGCAATAAAGACATTTTAAGTATAAGCTAGTATTTTAAAAGTCCCAGGGTGATGAAGCATCGTATTTGTCCATGCCTTACAAACACATCAGAGTTATCAGACTGGTTTATTAGAGGTCTCTGATACATGAAAGGTATCTCAAAAGGCTCAAATTTTAAGCACTAAAATAAAGCAAAATCTTGTTCTTTAAGTTCAGATCCTGTTCTAATCAGTGGATATTTCACTCTTTGAAATATACTTAGCACATTGCTTTTTTGCTGAGGCTAGGGCACATTCTAAATTAGGAATTGGCAAGTGGTATGGGATCAAAGTCTTGCAAAGTTTATATATCATAATGCATATAGGTACTTGATTATTGTGCATGCAAAAATTCACAACTTTGAACTACTTTTTCCCCATTRTTTCAAACAGCTTCTGGAGATTGCACTAGACTACATCAAACATATGGCAGAGATTCATGTAAAATCCACAAAAAACCACAACACAAAAAACTAAAACAAAGCCCCTCACAAAAAAAAAGGATCCAAGAAAAAAGCAGGAAAAAAAAAAACCAAAATCAAAAAACAAAACTAAAATAAAACCCCACCCAAACAAATTAATACTTTCTGCTCCTCAATGTTCCCTAGCCCACAGCTTCTTGGGCAGTCTACTGCAACAGGAAAAATGTAGCAGAGCACTTCCATTTTTCCATCCTTGGTCAGTGTGTGATAGCGAGAGAGAAGCCTGACAAGCCTGGTGCCACTTATTGCTGAAATACAGGGATCCTGACAGCTTTGCAACATGGATAAATGTCTTGAATGGTATAATTTCTAGATGCCTAGTTGTGCAATATTTCTGCACTTATTTTCTTAGAGGAGGCAGTATTGTATCAAAGACTTATTTCTGTTCTTATCATAACAGTAACTCCAGTTGTTTGCTAACCTTATGTCTTGTCTTCTCTGCACCTTTGTTCTTTTATGATTGTCTATTACATTCCCTGAATTTCACACCAGTATCTGTTCTGCTTTTCAGACCTTGCTAAAAGCAATTCTGTTTCAAACACTTTATTTCTAGAACTTTTCAAGGCATGTTGTTGATTTCACAAACGGTTTTTCTCCTTTGTTATCAGACAGAGATACTGTCTTGCTTGAAACAGATATTGTATTCTCCTCCTTACGTTATGGGCAATATATTGATCTTAGTTTCTTTTAAGGAAGATCTTTGCACTTAGATAATTTATTGATTTAACTTTTTGTACCATTTGCAAAGAAACATCCACATTACAGTGTTGTCAACCCTGAGAGACTAAATTTATGAACAGTATGAATTCCATGTTTCATTAGATAGATCTAAATGTCATATTCTCATAATAGTAGGGAATATTAATTGAGTGTATTATACAGGTTAAAAAAAAACCAGCAAGTTTTTTTAATCCACATTTCTTTTTTATTATTTCTGTATATATGACAATTTCTTAYGTCCATACATCTTTTTGGTGGCCTGATTCAGAATATAAAAAGCAATACTTACAAATAGCATATAAATATGTTCAAGAGGTTAAATGTCAGACTACATGAACTTCATAGGTATTTTTTCATATTCTATTTCAGTGACAGCCAATTCAAAAATGAGTATCATAAACTAATTTTCTTTATTAAAGGCATTTTTTCTCTCTATCCATTTTTTCTCTCTATCCATCACTGTTCCCTTAAAGATGTGTTGCAAAGGAAGTTTGTAGAGAGTTCAGAGGAAAACTTAGGTTGATCAAAGCTTAGGCAACTTTCAAATCCTACATTACATTAAAATATTRTTAATTAAAGAAAAAGAACAAATTTTCCCAAACACAATTCCTGTTAATAAAAATACTTTTATAACCTTATATCTTTCTGAGAAGAGGCAAAAGCAATGAGTCTCCTTGGTGTAGGAAATGAGACAGAAAGGTTAAGCCATATATCTGTATCCTTTGCTTTTTTTTTTTTTTTTTTGGTGAAACTGACCAGAAAAGATGGATAAGGGACTATAGCTTGTAGAAAGGGTGCCAGTGTTTCTCTATTTAGTATGAMTAAAATACCTTACCTTTTATTTTTGCTGTGTCATTCAAATTTTAATTTTCACCTTTCAGTTTTACTACCACTGCAAAAAATTGCTAAATAATAAGTGTATCTTACAGATACATGCTAAAGACSTGAAACAGCAAATTGAATTTTCTGTCAGAAAATAATTTCTCACACCTCTAAAATAAACAAATTGAAATCTACTCTACACCAAAACTTTTCACTACTAATTCTGAGCTTCACACTGTTCCCAAATGTTTGTCAAAGTGGCAAAAGCAATAATGTTAATGAAATCAGGCAGTTAGCAAATTGTCCATAACACCATTTTGACTTTCAAATGAGGATATTAGTGATCTTTTATCCTAAGTCTTAATTTATTAGAGGCAAATGTAATGAAAATTAGATAATTAAACAAAAGATGAGGGTTCAAATTTGTCAATGAACAGATAGAGCTCACTGATGTRATTGAGAGGAAAACTTATCTGTAAACCAACAAGTAAAGGAGCTGCCATGTAACAATAATCAATTACTTTTGGAAGTTTTTGTGGGTAGTTGGTTGGTCAGTTCCAAGATCAGAGAAAATAAGAAATCACCAAATTCAAAAAAATTCATATATTTTGGAGCAGATTTGCTCTGRACACTTCTGATCGATCTTTCCTATATTCACCATTGTTGCTTGGCATTGCAGTATTCTGGCTATCTGTAATGTGATAACAAGAAAAAGACAAATTAATATTTCAGTTGGTACTGAAAGCAGCAATATTTTTTTTCTCAGTTTTCAGTTAAACATAACTATAAAACATAATCTATTCAAGTGTTTTAAGGATCTGATTTATTTACTAGAAAATCTGGGTTATATGATCTTTAATTACAGAATGGTATTATGTAAAATGAAATATTAAGCCTCTTAACTGGAACTAACTCAGTAAGTCATAACCATGCACTGAGAATCCTGTTTAATTGTCCTAAGTTTATTAAATCTTTGTTTCTTGTTAGCTGTCCAGGACTCTTCTTCCTTCTTCAGTACTTTCTTGAAAATCCAAAGGTCTTTCCTGCTAAAATTAAAGATCAAGAGTCTTTTTCAGTTTTACTGCATTCTAACAGGAAAGGAAAGAGAGATCCCCAAAATTCTAGAATACTTTATTATTTGAGGTAGACCAATATGCATTTCCAGATTAAAATTTTTTAGCTGCCTATTGCAGGTGTATATATAAAATTATGATGTGTCTGATGATCATATTTTCATTTTTATGAATATTAATGACTAAATTTAGGAGTATTCAAAGCCCAAGCAATTAACCTTCAAATAAAGGTATTTAAATATGGCTTGTAAACCTCTTTGTTTCAGAAATGGAGCAGCTCAGATCTTCATTATTAAGTGAGATCTAAGCATTCCACTTCCCATTCCACAATTTTTGAATTTCCATAAAATATAAGCTCAGATCCATTGATGTGCAATGGCTTTAAACTATAGCACTAATTTCTCTGAATTTACATTATCTGAAATGCCTGAACCAGGGAGTAGGAAGTAGAAAATGGGAGTTAAGCTATGAATGCAATCATTGATGACTGAAGGKTAATTTAGAGTTGAAGTAATGCTTAACACTTCTGAATCACTGTCTAAAGGTGTCTGTCTTTTCATTAATGCTGTAATACATTTAAATGAAATTAGGTCCCAAACTACCTAGTTTAGGCTGATTTGAACTCCTTARTTAGCCAAAGAAATCAAGATTATGAATCATAAATGTATCATGGCATGGTGTTTTCCTGAAACATGTAAAAATTCAGGCAAATATCCATAGATGAGGCAGTGGAAGAACAATCAATAAGTACTAAGATTGGTTCTTTAGCTTTTCAATGTTTTTCAGAAAAATAAGAATAATGGAGARTAAACTGTGATTTTCAGACATTTAATGGCTACTGTATTTAAATTACATGATGTCCTCATTTAGGATATGCTATTTTTTCTACGCTAAAACTCATGAAAAAGTTCAAATATCATTTATTCATTTTATAACAGCATAGGAGCATAGAATGAGAGTGTTTGTGTTATTTTAAAATAGGTTGTTGGAATGTGAGATTTAATTTATTACTCTAAAATTTTATTTTGTTTTTCTAAATGGGGGCATTTTACATGGATTTTCTTTTTAAAATATGTTGGATATGGCACTTCACAGTACTGAAATTCTGCAGAAAGAAATCCCCACAAAACCATAAAACAAAAAGAGAGGAAAAAGCGTGATAAGTTGCTGGCTATAATTCAAAAACATTTGAATTGTAATTTAAATTYCAGAGAAAATGTTTTACATAGTTAAGGGTAGTTAATTTTCAAAGATATTGTAAGCTGAAGGGGCAAAACCTCGACTTGTCTAAATGTCAGAGGTCAACGCACTGCAGTGGAAGAATGGCAATGTATCCTAGGCAACATTCTGCCTCTAAATGTCTGTATTAGTTTTGTGAGACCTGTTGAAAGCTGTTGTCACCATCTACCATCCATCTCGTGGTATTTTGCACAGGGGAAAGTACAGATTTACTACACAATTGCTTTTCTCTTTTTCTTGGTGACATAACAAAGGATACTACAGAATCATTCCTGTCAATCATCTCTTATGATAGTCAACGTATAAATATGATAGCTGACATAAGCTCAATATAAATCCTCAGATTTTTTGCTTACCTAGCAAAGGCAACTCCTATGCTGTCCACAATGAAAGTGTGTGTGGATGAACCAGATAAGAAATATATTTGATGAACTGGAAGAAGGATAAGGTATGAGGTGTCAGATGATTTCTAACAAAAAGAACCATATTTATAACTGAAAAATAATTAATTGAAAAAACATATTTGATTTTTTCCMCAGTGTTTTATCACATTGTAGCAAAGCCTATTCTTTTAGAGAATTCAAGAAATATTTTTATCTGCTCACATATTTTTTTGCCTTGAAGTCTTCCTATGTCTGAAATATTCGGTCTCGGGATAAGCCTAAAGTTGTTGAAATTTTTAACTACAATTTAGAATTCCTTATCCTCTTTGTTTCAAGCCCATTCACCTTCTGCTTTATAGTGATGAAACCTGCATTTGTCTCTTTGACAACTGCAACACACCTTTCTGTTTCTGAGCTGTCTTTCCTCCTGGGTATTGATTATCAGCACGTTGCATTTGTCAGTCAGTATAAAAACCTTTTTCATTCACCCAGGTCTTAGCTAGCTCGCATCTTTTCCACAATATGGTCTGTCTTGAAGCTTAAACAGATCTTTTAAAATAATCTCTGACATTAACTCTAGCTGCCCCTTACTCTCTTGCATCCACTAGCCCTTTTTGCCGGTGGGATTGCCAGCCATACAGAGGTCACAGTTCTAACAGCTTATGCCGGAGGCCAGCTTCAGGCTGTGCAGCTGGGTTTGCATGTCCTTTCACACTACCTGAGGGCACAGCAGCGCAAACACAACACATGTTTTTCAACATTCCATGAAGCCCTAAGCATTTTTTTGTAATGTTTGGGAAAAAAACCAAAAYAAATCCTACTGTTACAATAAGTATTGTGCTCTGGCGAGGGTGAATATATAAATGTGATAATTTTTTAAGCYGAAGATCTTGTCTCCAGAGGCCATCTACCATCCAGCAATGTGTTGAAATTTCCCTACTGCTGTACCATAGTAAAACCATTGCAGAATTTGTCTTATTTATTTAATGTCCAGATCTTCTGTCATGTTGAAAGGATGGTGGTGTTTTCATTCTGATAAAGAGGCTAAAAGTTTAATCCAAGCTGATCCTCTTCAATGGGCCAAGATCAACATTATGAATGGCATAAGAATATTCAGGATCCCTTGCTAAAATTTAAGAACTTATACCAGTTTTGGATGTAAAGTTCTATGCTAGCATATTTCAATGACATGTAAAAATTATTTTACAAAATATTATTCATTAAAAGTTAACCTTTATTTCATGTTGTCCTATCTATCAGTGAGCATTGTTTGGAGATTTACTTATTTTAATTGAAAAGAAAAAAGGAAAGAAATTTCACTCATTGTTGYGAAGCATTTTGAAAGAACTTGTTTATAAAGGCCATGTATTCAAATGTTTTTCTCCCTTTTATATTCTTAATCTATCTGAGAGCACAAGAATTATCAGGCAACACAACTTCAATAAAGATTGGAAAGGCATTGTTTATAGTGTTTGTGTTAACATCTCTCAAGAGTCTACCGATTTCTAATGAGATCTGAAACTCCTCAAGAGATAGTACTTTAGCAAATTCAGAGCTGGAAGAATTCACTTGCTAAAAGGAATAATAGAATCAGAATGCTGTAGGTTGGAAGCAACTGTAAAGATCTTTCAATACCTTTGGCACRGCAGCAACACATTAGAAATAATTTGGGAATTTTGTGCATTAGAAAACTTAATATTCCTACMAGAAAATGTTCTAAAGACTACTCATGTTCACTAGCATTTGGCAAATTATAGGTTCATTTTTTAAATTATTAAAAGAATTTTCTCTTCTTTTGAAGGAGAAAAGCCGCACAACATATTCCTTCTTTTTTCATGTTTATTACTTTTACTATAATGTTCGTATTTATAATTTAAACAATATGGTTATGAAATCATCRTGTTTTTGCAAAGCATTACTGAATAATCAATTCCTAGATTATAGGAATTGACTGTAAGCCTGAGCTAGACTTCTTCAGGTGACTTCATAAACATGCACAGGTTGAAAATTAATTAATCAGGTAATTATATAAAGGGTGATTCTTCTTCCMTTTTTTATATAACTCCCTTTAAGAGGATGTGAGTAATACACTAGTGATAACTTGTTTATTTGAAGACGAAAGTATRTCAGAATCAGTAGCCCAGATACAAWATTTAGGATWCGATTTTATTCTTAAAATGTAGATGTTTTAGTGATTTTTACTGATATYTTATTATGCCATCTGGGACACCCACAGAGTACTGGCAGGCACTGCAGGACTCATGGGATRGCTGAACTCATTTAGAAAGATAGATTAAAGCCGAAATGAATATCCCATGGTTTCTGAGAAGGCATCATGTGTTTTGTAACAGACCACTCTTAGTTTAGTTGGAACATCTTTATCCAAGCACAAAGAGTTATAAGCAAGTAGAATATGCTCAAGTTGCAAGTACAAAGCAATTTTTCATTGGTTCCTGCAGATAACAAATATCAAGGATATAGTGATCTTGTCTGAGCACGAGTATGCTCCCCATGCCAGTGAGGTGCCCCAATAACCTATCTAGTTATGAATTAGAACAACTGCAAAATACTCATATCTAGTTCAGAGTTAGACTGTATTGTCTTAGTTAGAGTGTGAATATACAGGGAGGGCTGGTAGGCATGAAAAGGGACCTCTAAGRCACACAATCTCTAGTGCATCTGGAGACTGTATGGGATACCTCAAAGTTCCTAAAATGTTTAGGATGCTGAATCTCTAAAATTAACTGTGCCCTAAAACTGTTTGGCTTTTTTAAAAATTTTGCATGAATGTCTATAAATGCTCTAAACATAACTCTGTTTGCTGTTCAGTTTTAATTTTAGCAGGACAAAATCCTCTCAGATTTTTTATTTCCATTTTTTTCAAGTACAGACTTATGTGTGTATATAAGGTTAACAAAAATGAAGACTGAAATAGTGACTTAATTATTAGTTTTTAAAAAGTAAGCAAATATGAAGACTAAATGTAACATAGCTGTCATATACATTGATTTTTTTTAATTTTCATTTTTACAATAAAAAAATAGATGGAAGGAATAGAAGGCAAGTTACTGCAAAGTTGGCTTTGTGTGTTAATAGAAGCCACATTACAGGAAAARTATCTTTAAAAAAATATTATTCCATTACTGTTTATTCTTGTTCTGATGTCTTAAGAGTAAGTCCACAGAGCATCAATGATTCTGTGCCTTGTATGATCATTTAGGAGTTAAGTAAGTATGCACAGCTATATATCTCCCAGTAAGAACTTCAGCCACAATATAACCATGGAAAGTTAAGTTCACCTAACCTGGAGGTAGATAAGATGGTTAGATTTCTTCCAGTAAAATTCCACAAAGCATACATGTTTCTTTCTCTTCATTCTGAAAATTTCCGGGGTTCATGAAACTCTTTCTGAAGCAATATTAGTTTTCATTTTAATRACTCAAAGATTTTCAGCACAGAAAATCATAGCCACTGTCATATTAAAAAAAAAAAAAGGCAAACCTCATTTGTGAAACTGGGAAAACAGTTTCACAAAGGTGGATGTCTTCTGAAGATAATATTTTTAAAATCAAATARCCAGATGATGAAAGCTGTGGCACTTTGTTTGCTTGATTTATTGATCTTTTAGCTGACAACGGCATGAATTTCTAACGGAAGTATTTAAAAGACCAAAACTAAGCTGCAACCAGCAGAAGCAGTGCTGAAGATGTGGCAGCTGATGATTCCATGAATACCTGTTCAGCTCTAACTCAAACCAGAGGTACTGGTGATAAGCTTCCATTGGGATTAATCTCTGGATTTTTCGCATCTTCAATAAAATACATTTAAAAGTACTGACTGAAAACAACTCAGGTGCAACTATTCTTTAAGGTGATTGTGACTTCATCTTAATACAATTTGCACAAGATTATAAGAAGGGAGAAAGCTAGAAGAGTCTTCTTGAGGTAAAACAAGAAAATGAGGCATCAGGAGCAAGAGAATRCTTGAATTAAGTATCTGTTATGTGTTATAACAGGAGCCTAACTGATTGGGTTGGATGATTATGTGAGGACAAAAACAGCTATTGTTCCTCAAGTTTCCATAAAGCCTGTCTGTGTGCAAGTACATCTTAAAAACTACTTTATGTTATAATTTCAGATTTTTCAAATACATATTTCAGATCTAATTTTATCTGATAATAAAGCTAAATAAAGGAGAGACTTTATATTTTTGCATACATAGCATTCCTCATKAAAATTAATGAATAAATTTTAAATAAAGTTCACTTGAATCTAGTATCCATTTGAGGATTTAAAATTAATTAATCAAATAATAGCATAAAGTTTATTAAAACAATACAAAAGCGGCATATTTTCTTCCRTTGTGAGTTATCATCATCCTACTTAACTTCAGGATAAATGTATTTTGATCTCCTTAATAGGAGATACTAGCAATTATTTAYGTGGAGTATATCTGCTGGGCCAACTCCTTTATATAAACTGTGGACTTTTTAGATTGCCCTGGCAGCATAAAAACACCTTGAAGTTTATATAAATATATCAGTAAAAAAAWTGTCATTTCAGTATTGCCAAATGAGTTAAATAGATAACTGGTGTAAGTGGCAATTTATACACTTTTATTTCCATTTTTATTTTAGTAGAATTTTGTGATTGGAAGTAAGCGCTGTAGAGCACATAAATAACACACAACCTGGGAAATGCCAAATGAATAAATTTTTATTGTAAACTTATCTGTGTGAGACACATTTAGTACATAAGGTATATGAAATTCTTTTTCTAAAAATAAGAAATGATCAGTATCTCTATTATTAGTGCAGTCATCTTGATCCAAAATACTGAACACAGCTGTAAACAGAGATTAAACTTGGAGACATCTAGAAAAGAATTTTCTCTTTTTTTCCCAGTAATGACAAGCAAATGACATTCACTTAACTTTTTTTCATGACCCCCGATGTATCTCATCACAGTCTCTTGTTACATTCATTTTCTGTAATTTTTTGTGCTCAGACATTCATTTTCTGTAATTTTTTGTGCTCAGATGAGCAAAAGCTACTACTCATTTATGACTGAGAAAAATATCTCGCAAGGAACACGTGGAAAACACAAATCTCCAAGACTTCCTTACGTCTCCTTGGTGTTCTTCTTTGTTCACTGTCTGTCCCAGGAAGGGATGACTCAGGACACATTTGTGGGGAGTAGGATTGTTTATATTTTTCTTCCTTCATGCTCATTATTTTCTACAACCACCATGTCCTTTTGGGACTGTTAGCCGTAAGACAGATTGTCTCATCTCTGCACCAGACAAATTCTCTCTGCAAGACAGCAAGAGCAAGGCTTCTCAGCAGTGACAAAGAAAAAAAAAAAAAAAACCAAAAACCAAACCAAAAATCAAAGAAACCCCAAAAAAACCCCAAAAATACTCAAACAAGAAACGAAATGCCTATACATAACCCTAAATGTATCAGTAGGCGTCCCAAAGAAGGAGGACTAGAATCAATCCCTTGCAATAAGGATGAGGAATCTAAAATTCAGACAATGAAAAAAACAGTGGGGTAAATGCCAGAAGATTGGCAGTTCTTACTGTCTTTCTCTGTGCCTTTCTCTTCCAGCACTATCTAATATCCCAAGCACTATTGTTCCTGCTGATAGCAGCAAGCCAAGCTTTTCAAATCTCTGCTGTGGACAGAGAAGATTTGGCCATTAGTCCCTCTCTGATGGKCTTCTTTATAGAGCTGCATATGGCTAAAGTTGTCTTCTCATTTTGATGAGCTAGAATTTAAATCAATGCACTCAAGATTTACTCTGTGAAGTGGGGTTTTCTCCCATCATTTTGATTTTTGAAACTGATTATCTGAATTTAAAGAACTAATAATAGTAATACTAACAATAGAAAACAAACTAACCTTGTATAATATCTGCATGCATTCCTATGGAATTTTTTTCTTGGACAAYACATATTTCTCCATCAACATAATAGCTTCTCCTTTCTTTTAAGATCTAAAGTATGCAGTGACAGTTAACTGATTAAAAAATACTATGTTTACAAATAAAATTTATTTGCTATTTAAACACAGTATTTAGGAAAAAAAAATCAGTCCTTGAACATTTATATGCAAACATTGAAGTAATTTCCTATGAATTAATTTGTAATGTTTTACAGTAACACCTGTAATAGATGCACTCTGCTGTCTTCCTGGCTAAAAATTTGAATGAGATGACTAGAATCCATCATCACAGATTTCCTGTTTAGCTTGGGCAGCTTTTTAGTCCTCCCTATTTTATGATTAAACAAAGTTAAGTCTCCTTTGGGAAGTGGAAGAGTGACCTTATCTTTCTGTAATTGGAAGGCCCGTTAAGCTTTTCTGGTGCAAATTAAAACTGAAGTATATACTGCTTACAAAAACCAAAACTAGTGAAAATTTCTAGCTGCCTAAGAAAAATGACCTTACTGTATATTTGCATTGCTAAAAATTAAAAATATAAATAAATAATAATATAAATATATTAATAAATATAATTAAAAAGCTTCTTATTTATCTTTTCACCCTTTTTTTTTYCCCAGGAATTGTAGCAACTGTCTTGTGTTGACCATGATGGGTTTATTTGGTTGTGGATGTCTTTTTTTAAGGTTGTTACAACTTTTCTACATTTCCCTTTCAAGGGGAAGCACTCTAACAAAAAGGTTTTGAAATTTGATGAGAGGTTTAATAATTTCAGGTTTTKTTCTAGCTGTCTGTCCAGGACAACATAACTGTCTTTTACAAAGAACTTTATAGAAGAGACTTTTTGAATCATATATGTTTATCTTAATAAGATCTTTATAGAATAAAAACCTATACTTAAAATTCAGATTTGAGTTCGAGAAAATTTCATTTTTTTGAGAACTTTTTTAAAATCTAAACTGATGTCACTAAAAAGGAAGCACAAATAAAAGTAATGCAACTTRGGTCCAGTCTGTTACAGCTAATAGCACACATACTTTGCACGTATCATTTAGTGAAGACAATGAAATATCAAGTTTCAGTCTATGAAAATGATGAATGTTCCTTCCGATCATGTCTTCCATACATTTATTACTGTATGTTCAAAAGAAATAGGAGAAAATGGAAGACACAAGAGAAAACCAAGATCCTTAGTGTGCTAACCCTATGTATACGAAAGATTTCAGAAGCACTTTTCTCCATTCCAGTCCTTGAGAAATGAAACTTGAGATCCTGTAAATTGAAACAAAGCAGGAAAACCTAAAAGAAGTGCACARTTTCACTCAGTGGCCTTGGAATAAATGAAAGGTTGAAAGCAGCAATCATCTGTCTCCATAATTTCAGTCACAATTGGCAAACACAATTTAGAAACTGCCAGGAAGTGAAATTGATCTCACTCCCTGAGAAAGGAGTATTAGTCTCTTCTTAAAATTTCCTTACCCTGCTACAAGAACAAAGAAATTGAGCCASTTTTGTGGCTGTCCATATGAAGTCACTTCAACTTGCGTGTCATCACACGTAGGTGAATTTCTTCCACCCCAAAGTTTAAAGAGTATGAAACCTACCTAAGAGAAATGCCTGAGAAAGAGAAATGAAAAAATGCATGCAACTATATTTGAGGCTAGAATTGTTAATCACTTGTGWGTATCAATACAGCACAGTTTTGATGACTTTGAATGCCTGACTTCTATTAATATTTAATAATTTTTTKGCATTGATTTTTTAGCTTTTGGGGTTTTTTTTCTACCATCATGAGARGGCAGAACTAGGGACAAGAAGCAGGTACTCTGCTGTAAAATGAGCAGCTTCTAAAAAAACACTTGCTTGTTTTCAATTGCAGTAATTGAAAGATTCTTTCATTTATGTGYTAAAAGTTGGAAGATTTCCATTTGTACATTACAATGTACTTTAAATTATTGAAGAAAAATATAAAAACATAGATTTCTATGTATATATTACTGAGAAAGATTACAATTTCAATTTTCTAAACCCACTTATTACAGCATCTTGTTCTCAGCTGTAGAACAATTCAAAGTGTTTATTTACACCAGCTACAATTTTCAGTGTYTGATGTCTGCCCAAAGCTCAAATTGTGGTGGAAAATTTTAGCTGATATTTCCCTGGGTGGGGAAAGCATGGGTAGCATTAGCACTAAGAACATGGCTAAGAGTTGAGCTGGTGGAACACTTTCAGGGAGCAAATCAAAGACAAGACTTTGTCCATGCCCCAGAACTYCCATGTAGCACAGAAGGCTGAGTAGGCTGACAGATTTCTCAGGAAGAGTTCAAAGGCACTCTCTCCATCAAATAAAAGCTGACTAAATGTGTTGGATTGAGCTTGGCTGGCTAACAGGTGCCCACCATGCAGCTCTTTCATTCCYCAGCATGCTTGAGGGAGAAAAAAACAAAAAACCAATGCATTGAGATACAAACAGTTAAATGCATAAAGATGGAAAAAAAGTAAAACATACAAAAATTTATTCTCTATTTCCCATCACAAGACAATATCCAGTCATTTTCTGGAAAGTAGGGCCTCAATATCTGTAGTCATTTCTTCTCAAGACAAAGGCCTTAATAATGAATGCCTCCTCATTACCTCCTTTCCCTTAACCTTTCATTGGTTATGGCTTCGTATTGGTATAAAATATCTCTTTGGTAAGTTCCATGATGTTCAGGCACAAAGGTGAGACTGACAGGTGGGTAGTTCCTAGGGTCCTCCTTTCTACCTTTTTTTAAAGATGGGTACAATGTTTCCCCTTTTCTAATCACCTGGGACTGTACCTTTTTAMCATGACTTTTCAATTGTCATGGAGCGTGCCCTGACAACTACATCAGCCAATTCCCACTGGACTCAGGGATGCATCTCATTTCATCATTATGTAAATTCAGGTCCCTCAGGTGGTCACAAGCCTGATCTTTTCTTACTTCTCTTCCTCCTGTGGCAGGAACTTTGCTCCTGCAATTCCTCTGCTGTCCATCCACTTAATAGGTATGGGAAGAGAGGTTGCCACTGAAGAATGAGGCAAAAAAATGTTGGGTACTTCAGCCTTCTCCTCATCTGTTGCTCCCAATTTACCGGAATTTTTATCAGGAGATACACCTCCTTTGATCTTCTTTTTCTGGTTAACATGCTTGTGGAAGCCCTTTTGTTATTCTTTACATCTCTTGCCAAGTTCAGTTTCAGCTTCACCTTGTCCATCCTTACCTCTCTCTTAACAACTGCACTTCATCTCTACACTCTTCAGAAGTTATTTGTCTTTGTTTTCACTGCCTGTACATTGGTTTCTTTCCCTTTAGTGTAACAGCAATTTCCTGCTCAGCCATGGCCGTCTCTTGTCTTCCTCTCCTGATTTCTTGATTCTGGGGATTGCCAAATTTTGTGYTTTCTAGAAGACATCCTTAAAGATCTGCATGTCTGTTCTGCTGCTTTGTCCCATTCATTCTCATAAATCTCTTACCAAAATATCTCTTTGACTGCCATTCACTGCCTTTGTCTAAAAAATGTTTTCCTAAGAAATATTTTCTGTAGCAAAAACTATGAATATAGATACTTTTAAAAAATGAGTTTAGAAATTGTAAAGTATTTATTTCTTATGAAACTGACAAAATAATTTCTTAGCTGCTTAGCCATAGTAACTTCTGCTATACCTTTATGTTTATATTTTGAATTATTCTGCAGCAGCTACAGTGTTCCTGTCCTGATCTCACACTACAAAAGAAAAAAAAGAACCTCCCTACAGTTTTGAGTTTGATTTTATTTTTTAATCATTTACTTTTGGATCCTCTAATGTCTCTTAGTTTGGAACCTGGATACTGAATAGCAGTAGACAGTTATTTGAGTCAATGAACATACAATGATMTAGTATATATCAATGAACATACAATGATTTCAGAATATAGGGGAAAATGAACAAATTAACTGAAAAAAGTGTCTGATAGTAGTTAATGAATATATCTGCTTTCCATTAAAGCCTAAATAAATAGAAACTGGATGAGAAGACATAAAATGTAGAACAGAGGGGAAGGGAACAATGAAGGCAATAACACTGTATCCCTTGATATAACCAAGCAAAATAAATCAGTTACCATTAAGAAGTAATTATGGAAATGTTTTATGTCATGATCAAAAAGCAGTAGAGATGGTGCTGACAGAAGAAAACTGAAGATAAAACTAACTACTTCAAATATTTATGAAGAACTGATCAAATCTTACAAGTTATTAAATAGATATTAAAAAAGAAATTGCAATAATTCTATTAGTCCAAATAAGATTCACCAAATTGAAGGAAAGTGTTACATATCTGCATAAGTGYTAGGGAGTATTCACTTAAAGAGGTCTAAAGGTACTTAGTTGTTAAGATAATTACCAAAGTRAACAACTCATAACAAATTAGCTCAGGAAGATCTTTGCTAATGAGGAGTTTTTGCAGATTAAGATTATGAAATATAGTGTTCATTCAACCTCATTTTTAGAAGCTATTAAGAAACTGACCTTACCCTGATTAGTTTAAGCTATATAGAAAATGCACAATAGAGAAAACTAAATGGGATTTTAATTAACAGAAGGCCTAGTCACAAGAGTGGCCRGACTGAAAAAAACCAAATATGACACTGAAACTTATTTCACAACGTTTTCACACTTATTTGACAACAGCTGTTTAACTATGTTGATGCAAGTTCATATTTTTCTTGTCATCRAGTATCTTTCTTGGCATCATTGATAACATTAGCATTAACTTATTTGCAACAATAACTAAATTGAATTTGCTCAATCAATTACTCATTTAATTTTTTTTTTTTACTTCATTAATCTCTGATGCTTCATTAAAAGAAAAGCTATGTCTAATTTCAATCTTATGCAAAATTCAATATGGTAAGACTACCTACATTTTAGAAGAGTTAAGTATCTTGAAAGCAAAATTGTGCCATGATGATGTTACATAAATTAATTATAATTACTGATCTATACTTTATGTGACTGGTAATTTTATTAATTAAATAGGAATTGATTTTACATATTTACCATAATAATATTTTCTTATAACAGCCATTTCTACCTCTATCATCTTCCTTTTAGGTACTTATATCATTCTTGTGGTATAAACTAGCATCCAAAAGTGCTAACCAGTCAGATGATATCTGTTTTTAACAAATTAGTCATCAAAACAGCCTCCTTTCTTGACTGTGCACTGACCATGCTGAGGTTCCTTTGACAAATCTCTATCTGCAAAGAAATGCCATACATGCAGTTAGCAGGTGTTCATACACTGAGAAATAGTCTTCAGTTATGGAAATTACATTGAGTTCAAATGTCTAAAGCAAAAATGGAAGAAGTTCTCTAATTAGAAAGCAGAGCCCCCAAGCTCCTGGGAAATAGAGAGATTCAGCTTACTTTTTCTGAAAAGAAAAACATATCTTTGACAGAAGAAAGAAATATTTTAACATCTTGAGGTGCTCTTACTGAGATTGTTTGTTCAGAAACAGCAAGAGAAAGGAGAGATTCAAAARAAAAAAAAAGATAAAAAAATATAGAATCTAAATGCAAGAGGGCCTGTAATTTGTTCACTTGTCAGCTGCTTGCTCATACTGCTAACAGCATGGTCTTGCTGCTTTTATCTAATAAACCCTTAATTCCTCTGTTGTATAACAGGAGGCAAAGCTCTTCAGCTGCTAACATTTGAGAGGTAAGTTCCCCTGCTGTGACTATTTTTGCCATCTCCTAGGATATGTGGAGGTATCTAACTTAGGGTCAAGTAAAAATCTAATTAATATTTTGACAAACTAGTTCTTTTCATATGTGTATAAATGAAAAAATGAACCAACAGACTCTGCAGTCAGAATAGTTCTATATTACTACTAAATTTTATTAACAGAAAGAATAAAATCAAGTGACGTAACTTTCTTTTTCTAGAAAAATAAACTTTTTTTCCAATGCCCCAAAAGCAAGCAAACACTCTTGCTTTTGAGAATTTTACAAAATTTTAATTATTTTCATTATTAAAAAAAAAAAACATTATTTCACTAACATTTGTGTCATTAAGGGCTTTCTTGTTCAAGCAATTGTTTCAGCAGTCTTCATGAGAYAGGTAAAATTAAGACTTGTTTTTCACATGTTAGTATTATGAATATATCCTACTTTCTGGATATTCTTTCTAAAACTGTATTATAAATTAATGGAGTTTAGTAACAGGAATACCTAACTAAAACAACAAAAAGCATTAAAAGCCACAAAAGAAACAAGATTGCTATATGATTAACATATTTGGCCAGGGTGTTTAAAATGAAACTATGTAGACTGTGYTTAGATTAGATATCAAAAGAAGTTCTTTGCTCTGAGGGTGGTGAGGCACAGGAACASGCTCTCCAGAGAAGCKGTGGATGCTCCATCGCTGGAGGTTTTCAAGGCCAGGCTGGATGGAACTCTGAGCAAACTTGTCTAATGGAAGATGTCCCTGCCCAGGGCTGGAACTGGATGATCTTTAAGGTCACTTCCAAACAAGCTGTTCTGTTTCTATGATTCTACGAGATGATACAACAAACCGTTTGTGGATGTGTTGGAGTAAGTCTAGCCAAGTGCCATGAAGGGAGCATCTCTCATATAAGAAAAGGCTGAGACAGCTGTGACTGTTTAACTGAGAGAAGAGATGGTTCAGGGGGAATCTTGWAGATATGCATAATGGCCCTCCTGCAGGGACCAAAAAATATATAACCAGTCTCTATCCAGTGGAATCTAACGATAAAGCCAGAGGAAATGAGCTCAAACATCAGTTTGATACATGTGCCACCATGTTAAAATAATTTTTCTTTTTTTTTTTTTTTTATGTGGGGGTGACCAACAATTCAAATAGATTGTCCAGAAGTGTTTTGAAGTCTGCACCAATGAGATATTCAAAACCCAACTCTTGGCAACCTGCATTAGCTGGTTCTGCTTGAGAAGGGTGCCGTACTATGTGAGCTAAAGAGGTCCCTTTGAACTTCAGCTATTCTGTGATTCTATGTTTCTGTGAAAAATAATAAAGAGAAAGGAACATATGCTGAGTAAGCTGAAGCAAAATCTCATATTTGTATTTTATTCAATTAGAAAAAAAAMCCTGCAAATTCAGAGTAATTCCAGATACTCCAAGGGGAAAGATTTTCAGTTTCATAACCAAAATGTCCATCTTTTCTTTAAAAAAAATTCCTGGAAATTCACTTTCTTTATGTGTTTTCAAGATTACTTCTGTAAAGAGACTGAAAATAAAATATAAATATCCTAGTCTAAATATCTTCTAATTTTACAGTGCTTGTAACAAAACAGAGTACTTCTAGTTACTCTTTTTTTTTGTAGTTACCTTGATTAAATGTCTTTGTTTCAGGGTCTGGTGCATAATACCTCTGAACACACATTGAAAGTTCAATTAAATAGGAAATGAAGTGTCAAAATAGTTTGAAATATTTTATAATTAATTATTTTGTTTTGATCTTGTATGTATTAAACATGTCTGTCATTGCTGAAACTAGACCAGGAATGTGGCAAGAATAAGGATCTGAAATACAGCAATTAATGAAATTCGTATTTGCTAGAAAAGAAAGATCAGTCTGAGGTTTTGCAATGTGCAGTCTACCCACTCACCCATGCTAATGTAGTGGTAGGGGAGACAGACAAAAGAGGGGGAGTTGCAAGTCTGTCATTTTTAGCAAAAACCTTACAGGGCAGAAAATAGAGGACATTTTTATTTACTGCTTATGTGGCTAGAACTGAAAGCCTCACAGGAAAAATATGTGTTCCCTTCCTTAACTTTGTGGAACAGCTATGTCTATGCAACAATAAATTTTATTTCCTACCAAAATTATTTGCTCATTCTATTTATTTTCCTGTGATCAAACGTCACTGCATTTGCATAAATTGATCTTCAGGAGAATTACCTACATGATCAATATTCCTTCTTTGTCTTCAGCTTTTTGGGATGGCGATCAAAAGACTGTTTGCATCCAGAAGGTTTACAAAAAATCTCACAGGTTAGCCTGCAAAAGCTCTTTTTCTTTGTTAAATTTTATGTTGCTGTATCCAGTATATTATAGTAAAGCTTAGAGGCAATTGTTCCCATTGAGATAAATATTTTGCAAGTGGTAAATTTTCTGCAGTTGTTTGAAAAAAGAAACAAACAGGCAAAACAATAGGAACTGTGTTCAATGTGAGAGGTCTTTGAATATCACCATAATCTCATATATGAACAGCTGTGCACTAACTTAGCCCATACTTCAAGTTCCAGCCAGGGAGACTATAGGGATCCAAAAGCCTCATCTCAGGATTAGCCCTTGCTTCACTTAGTCTAACCTTAAAGCCTAGATGGGTGGAATGAATCTTTGTATATGATTTCATTGCCATGTCCCAATGTGATTTGACTAACATTAACATCTCTGAAGTGACTATAAATGTCTAGTGAAATTTTAAATTAGCTACAAAATGCATAAACCCTGAAGACAAACTGTCAAAATATAATTCATGGACATAGAAGTATAAAATTTGAGCTAATTTGAGCTGTACTTTCTACTGCTGMAAAACACAAAAACTTCTTGATTCAAATCAAAAAGACTAACAGAGAGAAAAATTAAGAAATATTCAAAATATGAAATGTCCAGGTTCTTTGGCATGATTCATCATCTGTTCTGTATTGCCCAAGTATATGCTGTGCCTTCTCAGATTTTCATCTCTTGTTACTCAGCTCACATGGTATTATACAGATCCATTGTCCTGTTTTCAAAGAGCTTCACTTATTCTGCATAATCAAAGCAGTTCAGCAGAGTTTCCCAATTCTGAGCAATATTTTTTTTTAACAATTCACTTTTTTGTTCACTTCTCTTTTGAGCAAACATCTCAGAATTTTTCCTGGTAATCTTGTAAAAAAGGAGAGGAGAGATTGAATGTGAAATAGGACATTAAAATTCAAAAGTCTTAAAAAATACTGACATAGATTTAATTGCCATGCAGCTGAACTGCTTGTAAGCATTTTTGCCAATGCCCATGTGTATCATGCACTCCATAAAATTGAGAAAATACAGGAAAAAGCACCATCTTGACTGTGAGAAAAGGCATAAAGCAGATGTTGCTTACTTGACATTCACRTCTACACAATGTGATCAGAGACAGCTCTATGTGCAGCTTAATCATGGATAATATATAAAGTGTCAGGAGTCATATTATGAGTGGTTAGGTTAGCATGTCCTAGGGGGACTGGACTCCATATAGAAAATGTCACATAGGCAGGACTCTTTGGAAAAGAGGTAAGCAGTTGCATATGCAACCTACACACTCTTTCATGTGAATCCCTTTCCTCCTWACTTGTCCTCCCTTACTCGTCTTAGAGATATGAATTAACAGCTCTGATATTTAGAGCATATTAATATTCTGAGCTGATCCAATAGGTTTTGAAGGAGATTCATCAAAAACCTGCCATTGCACTATCCTGTATTTTTAGGATTAATTTAGCACTCTTGAAACCTGCAGAAAAAGAAAATAATGCAAAATATTTGAAGAAAAAAAACCAAATTCTGGGATGTAAATAGGACACAGCACTATGAAAAAATCGTGTCTTACTTGTTTAAGTGAATAATACAATTACACTATTAAAAATTACATTTGTTAAAAACTGATAAAGTTCATATGTATTCCTATTTTATTTCCTTCTTTATGAAATTATGGCATAATGGATTAAAAGCTATTTAGA
Organism: Cardinalis cardinalis; assembly: GCA_014549065.1. Taxonomy (NCBI): domain Eukaryota; kingdom Metazoa; phylum Chordata; class Aves; order Passeriformes; family Cardinalidae; genus Cardinalis; species Cardinalis cardinalis. The sequence goes on along the minus strand of JACDOX010000048.1, from coordinate 1,192,513 downwards.
TATGCTCAGTGTATATTTTTCCTTTRTCCTATTTGGATTTTGTTTAAATTTGTGATTTTCTTTTTTTAATTGTGGTATGTTTATGTCTGTTTTATGTAAGTTACCTATAGCTACACTCTATCTGAATTTTACTGCAATATTGTGCATGGGTGTGGGTCTGGAAGTTAGTTTTCAACCTGTACATGTAAACGTCTTAACTGACTACCAATGATGACAAGAAATCATTAAAACAATATTCTCATATAATATTAGGATCTCTCATCTTGACCTTAAGTTTTTGTATTGAGTTTCATATCAGATTTATGCTGCTCACTTCCTTATATCATGTATTATAGAAATAAACAAAGAGTATTTTTTGTTGTCATGCTGCACATCATTCTGTTCCCTTCTCTGTAGGACTGAATGCACTGTATTCCACTAAAAYTTGAGGAAGTTGAACATTATGATCCAGAATTCTAGAATAATACAAGCCAGACAAAACAAGTCAATTTTAGATCTTCAGAAGAAAGACAATAACTCTGCACTGCATGCAGGGGAGGCTTGAGACAAACAAGAAGGGGATATAGGAATGTGTCCTTTTTAGGAGRTTGGGAAGAAGATCAAGCATTTAAAAAAATAGGAAAGAAAAAAAGGAAATAAAAGGCAAAAATGAAAGAAGGAAGGGAAGAATAAAAAACTACAAATAATGTGAGCAAAGAAGTAATATGAATACACTCTTCATGTTGACAAATGTACTCAGACTAAACATGTAAACATATTATAATTAAATTTAATCTTTTTATGGAAAAGCTTAGTAAACCTTATGTGTCCACTAGGCACAACTGCTTTGCAAGTCTCTTTCGCTGTGTGCTGTGTTTCAAGGACATGAATGAAGGTCCAGCATGCACTCAGAGTTATCTGCATTCAGCACAATAGCATGYTCTAGGCATGTCTGCGCTGAAGAATTTTTGCCTTTTTGCAACTACTCGCTTAGGGCCTCATTTCAAAAGATATCCTAGTACAGGATTAAATCCACCATCCTAAACATGGCTTGCAATAAATACAGCAGGACTTAAATGTGTACCTACATATTGTTGATTTCAAAAAGTATTTTCAATAATGATGTCAATAATGTTCTAAGCTGGTGCTGATCCCTGTTAGGTAGATTGATTTTCTGTYTACAAAAAAAATAATCCATATTGTACTTTGATTGGAAACATCCAGAAACCTATTTGTGAGTAAAATTTTAAAACTTTTGGAATTAGCAAATATTTTGCAGAATGCCTTCTTTGTTTTTACTACAGTTCTTTTTAGCTATAATATTGCAATTTCTTTATTATAGCCAACTGAAACCAGTGTTTCTATTAAAAAAGAGACAATCACAAACATTTTTTTAAYCTACTGTGCTCTTATACTAGGAAGACATTCACAACTGTAGACATTCTGCCCTCCCAAAAAACCACTATGTATTGTCCATAAATAACTTCATAAAAAATTTAATACTGGACCAAAAAATTATAGAACAATTTAAAAATTATAGCCTCTAATTTTGTTGCTTCTGTTTATCTATTTGTTTAAATCAGTGCAATTACACAGTGAGGTATAACATACGTATATTAAGGGAGGATACACAGTTGTCATGTGAATGCTTTGAAATATTATTAAAAAGGACTTTTTTATCTGTTTTAATAAACAAGTCATATTTCTTTTCAATTTAGAAATGAAACATACCTCAGAATTCATTCTGGTTTTAACATGATTYCGTTAATAGAGAATTCTTTTCACAGCAGTGTCACCCAACTTGTAAAATTAGCTTCATAAATGGAAATAACTGATAAATATCTGAGTGGAAGCAGATTTGAGTTTAACTACATGAAAGTATTAAAAAACATTTGAAAGAAGGAGCAATTATAAATTCTAGCTGGATTATTCACAACATGTGTTTATAGCTATGATAGATGACAAAGATAAATTCAGGAGCCTTATGCACGCACCAGTGAGATATGTACGCACTATTTTTGCATAATTCAGGACCATCTAAATTTAAATGAGAATCTGAGTAAGTTATGTGGTTCAAACTTTCAAATTTACATATATATATATATATATATGCATATAAATACATATGGATATTTGCATATATGTGTATGTGTGTATATCTATATACACTTCATGAAAAACAGTACTTGGAAAACATCTGATATGTACTAAACGTACATCAATCCTGAAAAAAGGTGAGGTCTTTCCTTCACGTGGCTATATAAAATCTGAAATTGGTTTGGACATACAGTAGCCATACTTCCCTAGCACTTTCAGCTGAAAGGTCTACTTGGTGTTTTATTATAATACTTGAGCTTTTCTTACCTGTCCAGACCAAGTGTCTCTGCCCATCTCTGGCAGAACAATCATTTTCAGACTTAGCTTGTTAGATGAATCAGAKGGAAGAGCTATGGATGTTATCCCTCTGGACTTCCATAAGACCATTGACATGGTCCCCCATAAACCTCCTTCTCTGGATTTGATGAGTGGATTGTTAAGTGGACAAGGTCACATCCAGAGGGGAAGTAGCAGTCAATGCCTCAATGTCCAGAAGGAGATCAGTAACAAGGGATCAGTAACAGTGTCCCTCAGGGATCTGTACAGAGATTAGTCCTGTTTTGTTAAATACACTAAATACAGCATAGGCATTGAGAGACCAGTGAAGGTCCAATAGTTGCATCAGATTGGTTTACTCCAGTTAAAACTAATAACATCATACCTGAGACCAGCCAAAGGAATTTAAAAGGACTTCAATGACCATTGTGCTGTCTTAACAGAGAAGCATGGCAAAAAAAGAAGGAACCTCATACTTTCTTTCTTACCCTTTATGCATGGGAGGGAGCCTCCAGAGAAGGATGCTCATCAGGGATCCATCTMTGTCCATCCTGACACTTTCCAGTGTCAACATTTTCCCTTTCTCTTTTTTCTTTCCTTCCTCATCCCTTTTTTCATATGTCTCCCTCTTCTCCCTCTATCACTCCTTTTATTTTTTTCCCCAAGAGCAATCTTAATAATTTAATCACTGGAATCATATGTGTGCCACCAGATATCTACTCCACTAATGAATCTTTCTGTGTTGAAAATGTCTTAAGAAACTCTGTGTAACCCCATGCATTACCTGCTAGCAGTTACAAATTTTCCAAAGCTCATCATCCTATATTTTCCAGCAGATATTAAGAAAAAAAAAGTGGGTTTAGATTCTATATTGAATTAAATTAATCAAAATATGATTAAGAGTCTTTGAGGACCTTGGCAGTATAAATACCTTCCTGGTAAAAGATACTAAATTAGGATGTTAAAGATATCTAAACATATGAGTGATATTATACCCTTTCCCATAAAGAGAGCAGATATTTTTTCAGCATTCTTCCAAAGAGTGAGTAGTCATGTTAATTTTTCATAACTGATAATTTCTTTGATAGCAGCAGTAATTACATCATCAGCCCTCAGTATTCACTGAGAAATAAGAAAGTCACAGTATTGCAGCTGCCTGTCTTTATCTGTCCCAGGGACACTGTTTATAAAGGAAAATTAAACTTACCAGCTCATTTGTTCTTAATTTAATAACTTAGGTAATTTTAATTCTTCTAACTGCATTATTRCTTTGAAACTACTCCATTTAACTTTATCAAACTTCATTCTCTCACAATGGTTTTTTGTCAGATTCACTTATGCTCATTTYCTCCCTTTATATCAGCCAGGAATGTTGTTTTAATGATTTGATATCTTTACTAGAAATCATTTAAGGTGTTTACACATACAGAAAGGAAATAACCTTCCAGATCTACACCCATGCACTGTATTGCAGTAGAATTCAGTCCTAGTGTAACTGTCAGTAACTTATATAAAATGGCCATACATTTAAATGAAATCCAAAAGTACAAATGAAAAACAAACAAACAAACATGAGCATATCTAAACAGCTTTTAATTCATTATACATTCAAATTACTTACTATACTTAGCAAACATTTCATAGTTACTTCTATAACAGTGCCTTTAACATTTACAGCTCTCTTTGCTCCATATTTCCTCCTTGCTATTTGCACTTTCTTTTTCTCAAGGTGACCATTTTATTATTATCTAATCTAGAGGAGAAAATTAATTCTAAAATTTCTTTACTTTATTGGTTTTACATAGTAATTCAGGAGACATAATTTCTGAGACCTGACAGTTCTGTTGATGTTTGTTTGAAAAATTTAAGTTTTCACCTAGATTGATCTATTAATGCATTCATCTTGTTTTGTGTTGCTTGATTGGTTGAAACATTTGGGGTTTTTTTAAGGACGCATGCCTTTCTCTTCAATAAAAAAATACAGTTTGAGCACTTCAAGCTTTATGTGTATGTGTGATAGAATAGTAATTTTCAGACATTTTTTTTGTTACTGACATTGCTTGATCCTCTAAATGTCAAGCCTTTTCATGCTAGACAAATCAGAAATATTTATACAGTATTSCTCTATTAAGATCAAGTTGCATATATTCTGTTGCTTGAGAAAGAATCCAGTGTTTTCAYATATATCTCCTATAAATTTTTTAGAAACATTTTCATTCTTCAAGTTCTAATAGAGCTAATCACAGCAATTTCCTCTCTTTTCCTAAAACCARCACCTTTCCCACTGACACAGAGCCTGATAAAAAATTGTGTTAAGGACAGTGAGTTCTCMCTGTCCACACTGATATTTTTAATTCCATATTTGGATTAATGAAACTCAGTGTAAATGTTTGCAGTGTTGACAGCTGTATTTGAACTGCTTATCTCAGAATTCCTTTGGAGATAACAGCTTTAGTGCACAAATGATCCAATCACGTTAGGATATTTACTCTACGATGACATAAAGTGTACACCAAACAGGTCTCTTGCTGTCTGAAAGGAAAGATCCCTAACCATGTGTAGCAGAGTAGTTGAAAGAAGGTTCTCAGCCGGGCATGAGAAGCAGGACACAATGATGATGTGGATGATGGTGATTAGAATTATTGCTGGTATGATGTCTATACACTGCCATGCAGTTGCATGCACTACTGCAATGGATTGCAATGTGCTCAGGTTGTGGTCCCCTCCCAAAGCGTCATGAGCGTCAGTGAGATGCCCTTGCTTTCTAAACTTGTCAAAGAAGCCTACGTGTGGCTTGGTCCACTTAGTCTCAGATTAGGTCTAGAGTTTATGTCTAAAGTATTATAATATCAGCAGGTTCAACTAGAAACCTAAAGGTGCCTTGCAGAATTCACAATTAGAAGGCCACAATGTGGCAGCTTTATGATTTTATCTCTGCATTTTACTGAACCTTGGGGCTATTTTACTCACCCACACAGGAGTCAGTATTCCTTGTCCCTGCTAGGATATATCCTACAGGAATCCCTGCTGAGGTGGGGCATCCAGTCAGGAGCTGCCTGCAGCTTTCAGAGGCCAGGTTGCTCAGTTGGCTGAGTCTTCAGCAACCCTTGATACACTTTTGCAGGTTGATGAGTACCAAAGTCAATCACAAACATCTCATTTCCCCCATCTCTGGAATGTATTAATTACACCAGCACTCAGACCTTTCCACCTGCAATAGCCACCAGGTGTTCTTACCTTAGGGTAAACCAAATTGCCTATCAGAGATGACTGAAAGGGAGAGGGTCTGTGTTTGTGCGTGTGTGTGAGTGTGTTCAGAATGACCATGAATGGGAAGACCTGACTATTTTCCATCACAATCACCTCTTTCTGGACTTGGATGTAAACATATATGGTTTGTTTAATTTTACCACATWGGTTTCATCTGAGCATCTAAGAGACCCAGACACAAATAAAAGGGTGCAGGACTTAAAGACACACAAGACCTTCCTAAGTGTCATCCAGGAGTCAGGCTGAATATCTTACACTATTGTAATGTCACTAGGCCCTTAAGAGTTGGCAGCTGAACTAGGTATACACATTTAGTCAGATAAATTTTATTTCTAATGTGGAATCTCAAAGAAAGAATTCTTTCAAGTTCTTTTTTGCAGCAAATCCCACAATTTACCCTTAATCCTTGTCTCCTGCATCTTCTCTGTAGGCAATCCTGTATTTCAGAAATTCATTTGATAATTTAACTGTTCARGTTCCACTCTGACTGAAGAGGGAGTTGAAACTTGATTGGATTGTGCAGAATTAAACTAGGAGGTGTTGCCTGAAGTGCTCTGGCATTTCTTCTGTTGCCTTCAGAACCYGTCCCCGGAGGGACGAGATTTTGTACAGGTTTGGTCTCATTCCTGCAAACCTCGTGCATATATTTCCAAAGCCTTATGGATCCTCAAAGAGCATTAGACATTTATGAATGGATAACTGAATTACATTGTAGAAAATGCAGTCATTGAAGCTTAAAGAGTGACACAGCTGTCTAAATTATTTATTTTATGATGCACTAAACAGCTGTTTATATCTTAGTGRCAGCATTTACATCTCGTTTGGCTTAAAAGGAGCCTAGACATCTAGTTCTGTGACTGGCACATTTTGAGTCTGAATCTGGAGCAGAATCCTGCTTTTCAAACAACAGACACACCAGGACTCTCACAGGCTTTTTTTTTCCTTAATTTGTATAAATCCTTTGTAGCTARCCATTAATGATGTGTCACCTGAAACAAAAACATTATCTCTCCATGTTTTCCATTTATTTTAAGGTACTTCTGCCTTTTGTTCTGTGTTTGTGTAATTTTTTTTTCACCCCATCCTGTTGGATATTTTGTTKTCTGTGTTTATTTTTAATGACTATACAAACCCAGAATCGTGGGACAGAAGTCAGTGAATTAATATCAGCATAAGTGTGATACTAAAAATCCTTTTTGTTTGTGGATTTATTGTTCAGTCATATTGTTTGAATTCTAGATCGTTTTTTCAGAGTTCCAAGACAGACTATTTTCCCCACTAAAACTATAATAGGGGATGATAATGACCAAGTAATTGATAAAATTATGTATCTTGGAGATATGAATAGAATGGTCTACATTTTTTGTTAAAGACAGCACAGAATCAATGTGCATAATTTTCTAAAGCAGGAGAAGGATTTTTATACTTTTTTCCCTTTATTCCTCTRAGGGGATTTTCAAGGTGTTACAGCAATAACTGATGGACATCATATCCATTTTTATAATTTAAAATATTTTTTTACCAACACAGGAGCTGCTTAATGTCATTTTATGACTTATCACCTCATATATTCTTATTGGGGTTTTTCTTCACGCTTCTTTGTTGTTGACCTTGCACATATACTAAGGGCAAAATGATTGTCATTTGAAATTATCTGAAATGACCACAGGCTTTTAGATAGGCAACTGCAGRACATGAGCTGGGAACATAATGTTGCCATATCAAGAAAGGTAAGAGTTATTTTGCAATCCACTGTGAAACACTAAATAAATTGTTTTGCAATGAAGTTGTGCAAATATAATATAAATTGTGCTATGAAAGTATAACAGAAGTTCCTCCATTCTGCTACCTGTTTTATTACACTGGAGAAATCTAGTTTTGTATACATACACAAACACAAACCCACAYACATTTGTTTATATAAAAACTACCTAGATTTTAAAACTAGGCTTTGATATTTTCATTTTTATCAGGAATAAAACACATCRTATTCTGATATCCATTACATAATTTGGTTTTGTCATGTGATAGTATTTTATTCAAAATATAAAAATCATATGCATAGAAAAAAACCAAATATGCTGTAATTTTTGGAGACATAATACTAAAATTACCTCAATTTTCATATATCCAGACTAAAATTATGTCAGTTTTGTGAAAGTACTTGTCGTACAGTAGCATAAATCCTCTTAGAATGGAAATAAATATGATTAGAGAAGTGACCATGGTCTTCTAAAATTGGATGTCTTGGCTTTAATATCCAGATTCCAGCATATCTGATCGACCAGGAAAGAGAAACATCCTACTTTGACAACATTTTAAGCACAGGGCTGGCAGGACACACCAACATATCCAAATGCATATTTACCCCTCAAACAACCTSCTTCCTAGATAATATCAGAATTTCTAACCTCACTTTATTAACAACCAACTTCAAATAGGTTGACATTGATGATAAGTTAGCAACAAGCTGACATTCACATGGCCATGCTCTATTTTTCCGTAATGTGATGTCTGCCATTACATTTAATTAAAATTGAAATTATTTTGGTTTAGAGTTTCTGATTAATTGCTATTAGAATGCTAACAGTGAGGTCCACTATTTTTTCTTGTAACTCAAACCATTTTCATATATTATGAAGAAACAGGTTACTCTGCTGTGGKTATTTTTTAAAGAAGTTAGATATAAAAATTGCTATGTCTATGCAAGAAAATGCCAACAGGAAAATATTAAAATACATAGTAAGAAATTCACTAAAACAACTTTAAAAGTTTAGAATAAATTTTCAAAAAGACATTTGTTTATTGAATCAGTAATTTAATGTGGCCTTGAACTACACTAAGTTTTACTAATATGCAATAAACCAATCTAACAGGAAAATGGAACACTTTAAACTGTAAGTTGTGCTGTTTCATTCCCTAGCTCTTCCTTTATCATGAATTGAAAACCTATTCCTATTAAGTCACTCTTATTCGAGGTTTTTGCGAATAAAAGCTTTGTTTTTCAATGATAAATTCTGCTGAATARTACTGAATAATAGATCTGAATTTTTTTGATTGAAAGATCTGGATTTTTCACTTGTAAATTGTGCTGTCACTAATTTATTTCATGGGTATATCTTAATTCTAGATCCTTAATAAATTATTTAAATCTAACTTGATTTGTATTTCAGAATAATATGCAGTCTATTAAGATCCTTGAGTAAACTTCTTTTTCCCCGAGCATCTTTCTTTTTAACTATATATCAAAGCATATTATAAATTAATCCTGTGAACATTTGTTATATATGCTCTTGGAAAGGWAATTATAATTATAGAGTTTAAAGCAGGAGGTTTACACATACAATAACTTTCATAAACATTAGCAGTTAATCAAAGCTATTTATACAAAATTAAAAAACCAAAACCAAACCAAAACCAAAACAAACCACAAAACAACAGAAACAAAAATCAAAACAAAAACAAGCAAAAAACAACAAACAAAAAAAAAAACCAAAATCAAGAAAACCCTAGATCTTTTACTTACATAAAAAGTAGAAATTCTGAAGCCAGTCACTATTTCTCTTGAGTAATAAAAAGATAAACAAATATTGTTTATTTTCCATCTTGTCCCAAAAATGCTATTTTTTAAGGAAGATCTCTGAAATCATACTTATCCTGTAGCAATTCGTGTTTTCTTAAAAGCCTGTAGTAATTCATGTTGCTTTTTCATTTGAATTACATAATTCCCAACCTGTTATGAGAWATCCCAAAAGTATCTGTGGCTTGAAGTCTTATATGATCCTGGAGAGCTCCAATGTAGTAAATGACTTTTTATGCAGAGGATCAATTCTGAAATGAAGTATGATGCTATTTTAAAAATATTACAAACATTTTGAGATATCACAATTTTARATTCTGAAAGGCTGTGTAATGCATTATCTCAAATTGCCATATGGCCATTTTGCAAAATTCAACAAATTTTATGAGATTTAGAATTTATAAAAAACCATGCAGTAACTATTTTTTTTCATGTGTGTACAATTGCTATTGTGGAAAGTACTTGAAATGGGAYCTACTCCCTTTATGGTTTTAATATTTATTTTAGTTTTCTGTAACAGAAGGAACAACATTTCTACAAGCATCCCACATAGCTAATGGGGAGTGAAGAAGACTTCTACATAAAGATCCAATCCACCAAAGGTTTGATCTGCTCTCCATTGATGTCTGAAGAAAAYATTATTTTTTAACCTCCCTCAAGTATCAAATTTTATTATTTGAAAGTAGATTCAATTAACTATTTCAAATAATTAATAAACTGGCTTATTTCTTGGAAAAGTACTTCACAAACAATTTTGCATCTGCAGCAGTGTTTAGGAAATTCCATATATTTTATGCAAAAGACAGCCTGTTGATTTTTCTGGTTAAGATTGTACTAGAAAATAACTAACTCACCTATATACTGCATTTACTTCATTTTCATCAAAGTAATGAAATCTAAGAAAGCCACATGGTGAGCCAATTTCAGCACCCTCCAGAGAGTTTATGCTTGTGAAATAGCTTATGACTCTACTTTTGTCCATAGCAGTACTACAAAAATTCATCCTAAGTCTCTAACATTACTATTTACTCAACGATATCTGATCCATCTAAAGCCCTTATCCAAGACTTTGTGCCTGTAAGAGGCCCTTGACTATTTCAGTGAAAGAAACTGATGATATCTGCAAAATAAACCACATCTTGTCATTGGTGGCTGGCCCTGACAGATGGCCTTGTTATGGTTCCTAGTTTGGCTTTTATCTTCCAGATGTTGTGATGTGTCCATTGTTCAGCAAAACTTTACACAGAATCACAGAATATGCTGAGCTGGAAGGGATCCATTAAGATGTAGTATATAGTAGAGATAATTCATGCTATTTATGTGTAAAATATTGTAGAATCCAAGCTATGTCTTTGACCACCCTGGCTGGAAGCAGAGTCTTATGTTTATTCARTTAGTTCCTGGACAGCGTTTAGATAATATCAAGTCTGTTAACGTATGAATGAAACCTTCCCAGTCCATGATTGCTGACTTCCCCAGAATGTCAGGGCTACTCACGAGGGACCTGCACCTGGGAGATTGCATCTACCACACTCCAGCACCGGCGCCACTCTGCTGCATGTGAATGCAGGCTCTTCCGAACTGTTCAGACATCCATCTAGACGCCTGGATTCACTTTTGTCTATCCCTGCACATGTATGGATCCAGTTCTACATGTGAAGAGACACAAAGGAACATTCGATAATCTCTGTCTCAGGCAGAACAAACCGTATATAAGCTYACTGCATGAAGCAGTTGGTGTGAACCGCTGGGGAGACGCTGACACTTTGTCAGTCTGATCCAGGTTCACCCAGCACTGACACCAGGGGTTGACACTGCCTTGGCTGTGGTGGGTTTTTTTCCTCGAAATTCTATTTTGTTAATGATCTAATAAATCATTGCTAAATTTTCTTATAAATTTGGTTTCCAATTTGATCATTTATGACAAAGATCATTGAGTCCAATGATTTCCTGACCTTACATAGCACCATCCCCAAAAGTCACACCATTTGCCTAAAAGAATTGACCAAATGTTCTTGTACTCTGTCAGCTGGGCACTGTGACTTTCCCTGGGGAGCCTGTCACAGTCCACAGCACTCTTCAGAYGAAAAACATTTTCTGATAGCCAAACTAAACCTCCCCTGAAACAATTTCAGGCCACTCGATTGGGTCCTGTCACTGGTCGCCACAGAGAAGAGATCAGTGTCTGCCCCTCCTCTTCCTCTCACAAGGAAGTTGTAGCTGCAATGAGGTCTCTCCTCAGCCTCCTCTTCTCCAATCTGACCAGACTCTCAGCCACTCCTCACGGCTTCCCCTCCAGACCCTTCACTATCTTTTTTACTCTCCTTYGGACACTCTCTAATTGCTTTATATCTTCTATTGTGGCRCCCAAAACTGCCCCCAGCGCTCGAGGTGAGGCCGCCCCAGTGCMGAGCAGAGCAGGGCAATCCCCTCCCTTGCYCGTCTGCAATGCTGTGCCCGATGCCCCCCAGGRCATGGGTGTCCCTCCTAGCTGCCAGGACACTGCTGACTCACATTCAACTTTCTGTTGACGAGGACCGCCAGGTCCTTTTCCTCACCACTGTTTCCCATGTSTCATTCCCCAGTGTGCACATCCAGAGTTACCCCATTCTGGATGCAGAATCCAGCATAGCATCTATATCATCCCCATAGAAAATTGCATGTATATCCCAAATATCTTCTAAAACTAAAGCACCCCAAATACATGTTAAGTGTTTTAACAAAAAATCCCAGCAAAAAGAACTAAAAATGTAATCTGCAGTGTAACTGTAGAGTATCTATTCTACTGATATGGAACAGTATTATCTGAACTACTTCTATTCTTATAATGAGAACTAGGCTGACATGCTCCTAATCTTAAATCCTGTTTAGTTATTATTAGAACCTAGGACTTCAGTCTTGATACACCTGTATTTCCAGAAAGCTGGACTTCAAATATTTAATTTTAATTTCTAATAAATTAGTGATCCTTATGTGTCCTTTCAAATAACTCAGAATTTATTGTTTTGCTGTTAATAGGCTAAAGCACATATTGCTACATTTTTTCATCTGCAAGAACTACAGTCTTAAAGTGAAACCTTGAGAGAAATGTGAATGCAAAAAAAAAGGAAAAAAGGAGGGAGTTTCGAAACTGTGCATATTGAAGAACACAGTAATTGCACCARCGTACTAAACGACCTTGTAAACTTGGTTTACTCTTTTGTAGTGAWGTTTCTCCTCCAGAAAAATAATTAAATTATTTTCTTATCTTTTTGCTGAGTTGTGAATATCATTCACTCCTAATTGARAACAAACAAATAAAAACAAGTACATGAAGAGCTTCTAAGAGATCAAAGGCTGTTAGACCTTAAACTTTTTTGATCYCTATGAATAAAGTTTTATATGAACATTTTAGAACATTCTGGTTTGAAAATCAAGCCGTAACCCTTACAAAAACATTCCTTCTAATTATCACAGAGGATGGTATAGTAAGAAGGTGATATGKTAACTAAAATTAAAAGTATTGATACACAAGTAAAAAAACCCACAAAAAATAGAAAAGAGCACTTACACTTCTCTCATTTCAAGGTGATCCAAATTTTTTGAGATGCTTAACGTGAWGTTTTCCTTGGATACTCATCCCATAAATTCATGTAGTTTCAAAGCTATTAAGATACAGTGTGGAAATATTGGAATACATTATGTTGTTGAATCTAAACTAATGTGCAACTTCTAATCTAAAACATAAATTTACAATGAATTAGAAWAAATCATGGCACGTTTCAATTATARTGAGCACAAGAGTATAGACCTATAGCTGTGCTAAAATATCACTCACCCATGCTATCTACATCAAGAGATAGCCCAGTGAAGAGGAATGGATATGGAATCTAAAGCAGTCACTGAAGRGGATGTCACACTGGCACATTTCAGGGATGCTGACTTCAGATTTTGGGAGCTGACWGTCCATTTTTGGTTGGAGTTCCCTGAAGACCCCTTCCCAGCAAGCCTTCTGCTTTTGTTGTATCTGAAAGTAATCTGATTAGTGTACTCCAGGATCATACTGTGGGCTGAAATAAGGCATAGCTAGAGGAGGAAAATAGGGTTGTTTTGGAGAAACACAAAGTTTATTCAAACTAAAATTTAAACTTTTGCCCCCARATTATCCTCAGAGTACAGGCTGTCACTTTTGAGCTCTTCTCACTGTAATTTAAATTTCAAACAGATTTGATCTTAAAATTCAACTGTTGTCTTAAAAACTTTTGCTGGTGACAAAATCTAACTGCTGATTAAAAAAAATAGAATTKTATATATTCAGTTTAAAAACAAGCTTCTTTACAGAAAATAGAAGCCAAATAAATTGCACATAAAATGTCTACATTTTCAGAGATAAAATTTGAGTTAACAACACTTATCTAGAAAAGTGASTTTTCTTCATAATCCTTTGTCACACCTGGGAAGCTTGAGGAAGCAAATGTATCTACATCACACTTGAAAGTGACTTCCATTATACAGACTTCTAATAATGTCACCTTTCCGCTCGATCAGGAGTGTCAGACCTGCCAAARCATATTTGACATGCCATTCTGTCACCTAGGCAGCACAGGACACTTAGTATCTGGACTACATAAGCRTCCTGTAGCCATGGAAGATGAGGAATTAAAACACATATTTTAAGGTGTCAAAATATTTTTTAATGTGTATCTAACAGGCGTCTGCTTCCTGTATTAAACTGTAATCAAATTGTTAATCAATTGGTTAAATAAATACTTAATAAACCAGCAGAACTTAATCATTGTGCATTTCCTTAAGTTGTGAAGTTGTACACATCATTGCACTATTATTAACTAGCTTTACATGATGGTGAAAATTTTCTCTGGTTCCGTRGATAAGGCTCAGTGTCCATATAAGTAGGAAATGCAAGTTCACATTAAATAATCCCTTTAAWACAATATGGAAATAATTTTACAACTCAGTTACTCATAAACAATTTTTTTTAGCCCATTATAAATTTCTTATGCTTAGAAAACAGACTTGAACTAGTATGTAGAGGAGTTAACAGAATTGCCAGGGAAAAGTGTGCAAGTGCAATCACATTGTGTGGCCTGTGGTTACCTGTTGAGCTACCTGATCAAAATAGCATAACACCRCAATAATCCTATTTTTACTGGTTAWAATTGAGCCTAACTTTTGCAGTCAGAGGAGCTGGGGTGCTCTACATCACACTGGGGAAGGAGCACTGTGAGAAGACAGTCTGTGTGCCCTAATGAAAGAGCTCTGGAGTGCTCCCCTGGCAACAGTGGGAAATGAGCAGAGAGAATAGACCAGATTACTTAACATCAGTAGTAATACTTTTTTCCTTTCATAATCTTAGCAAAATTTCAACTTTAAATCTTGTTTTTTAATGTGGCCTTATTAKAATAATTTTGTATTGTGATTTTTTTTCTTGAAATTAGTTCTTTTGTTTATTGAAATGTATAACCATTTTGGGGGTAAATGTATACGGGCATAAACAGAGGCTTACTTAGAAAATAATGGAACTGTCAGATAAGATGGATATAGACTCATCTATGGTCCTGCCAGCCTGTAGGCCTGGCTAACCTTACATCCATTCTGAAGAACAAAATTGAAACTGTTTTTTTCTAAAGAAAAATACATTTACTGTTTTCATTTAGACTCAGTGGGGAGCTTATTTTGACTGATGACAAAATCTTGGTTTTCTGCTTACACAGAAAGTAGATATAAAAGATTTAGCTAAGAACACATTGTATATTCTCCAATTCCAATTAAATTTAATGTGACAGTGGGAAAGTGTCAGCAACAGAGCTCTAGAATTGCTGTAAGTTTGGGTTCTTTTCAAACTCTGTAGTAGCAGGTCCAATTACTGATCCAGTATCAATCATCTTGACTGTGTCCCACATGGCAAACATTTAATTATAGGTAATGAGTGACAAGAAACTGTTTTCACATAAAGAAACATTCYGTATAAATAACTGTTGAACCAAAACATGCAATGAAAAAAAATTGATTGTGGGAGCTCAGTTTCTCTAGTACAACATGAATATTATTCATGGAGTTCAAGGTTTATGATGAAATCAGGTGGTAGTTCTAGTAGCACATCAAATATTTGACAACTGATAGTTATAATGTATTTGATTTTCTTTTTATAATGAAAAGACRTACTTTTAGGAAAGATTCCATAGTTGGCCAATATTTTTTCCTCCTGTGTTTTTTTCAAGAGGTTAAAATTTACCTTTTCTACCTTTCTTCATGATGTACTGTTTTGGACAAATGTATTGTGGTCTATTGGTCTATTTTATACCTCTGTCACAATTGAAGCCACACTGAAGTTCATTGCAGGAAGTCAATATGCTATAGATCTCTTTCAAAAGAAAGGCTACAGGACATCTTAATATTATTATACCTCTTGAACCACAAAATATTTTCCTAAATGCCTTCTAATAAACTGAAGACTTACATTAAAAAAAACAAATCCCCCCCACCAAAAAAAAAATCCAGAAAAAAACCAAAAAACAAACAAACAAACAAAAAAAACCTAAAAAACTCCCCCAAACCTCCCCCCCCCAAACCCCCGTAATATATCCTAGAAATGAAGCAGGAAGGATAAAACTCAGGCATTATTATTGGTCTCTGAAATTAAATGGATGTGTCAATATTTTGTTTGACAGGAGTTTTATCTMTGATATGAATTAAAAAAAATATTAATTTAATTTAGATTTTATATTTTAGCAATTATAACAAGCAATTGCTGAATGACAGCTTTCTGAAGGTCTATTATAATTGTTCAAATATGTATAGCTAAACAAAAATTAAGTTTAAAAAATTACTAAATAAAATAAGTTCTTTAGGCACCAAAAACCACTAAGATATTGCAGTTATTTAGCCATTTTGCAATTGAAATTCAGTTGAATAAAAAAAAATCATGAAAAAAAAAAAGTATTGACCTTAATTATAGAGTGCTTGTAATCAATTCCCTGTATATATCTTTCTGGTCATCATCACCCATCAGAGGATGGAACATGATTCATATTTTCCTTCAGCATTTCTTGCTATTCTTTCTACTTGGTTTATTCCCCTACTCTGTGAAAAACTCATAGAGTGGGSCTCCTCATGTATAAATTTCATTAATCCTCTCTTTTGCTCCTAGCTTTACAACTGAAGAGTTACTGTGCTATGAGGAYGATATTTTAAGTATGGAAGATTAAACCTTCATAGACTCCCCAGTTTCTCTCCCTATTTGCTTTAACAAGACAAGTGATGAGAAAGCAAATAATCCTGTAGAAAAGACTGATTGACTAAAGCAAGTGATTTGGAAGGAAAGAATAAGACCGAATTTACGTAAAAGTTGGGTGCACTAACTGAGTTCTCTTGGCTTCTTCAAGTCTTACACCCATACTTATTTTTCCTTTTGTGAAGTAATTATGAAATTTTTTCAACCCAGACTCTTTCAGATTTTCTGTCCTTTATGTTTCATACATTTTGGTTTTTGCAACTGGATATATACAAACACTTAAGGAAATTAGAGATCACTTTCAATGTAGCATTTAAAAGATGTGCAAGATAAAGTTGGCAAAAAAGGTTATGGCTTTTTACTATGAATGGTGCTATCTTACTGGCCTATTGAATACAGAAATTCTCATGTAGTTGTATTAGTATGATTACTTTTGGATTCAAAACAAAAAATGCTGGTTTTTAGTTGGCACATTTCTACTTTATAGGTGAAACAGACCTTTCTTTTTACCTGTGTTTTTTTTATTGTGAAAACTTAAATTAACAGAGTAATTTAGAATAATCTACCATGTGGTAAATCATGCATTACATTTAAGAATAATGAAATATGCAGATAAAGAATGGGGAAGAGCACACTAGTCCCCATGTAGCACAAGATATCTGAGTTCCAGTTAGCACGTATACACAAACAACATATTTGAAAAAGATCAGTAATAATTCTCTGACAGTTATATTGGCTCCTTTTGAAACATTTCTGTGATTGATGTGAGCATCAGAGGTCAACAACTGAGTTTGTTACCAAAGCTTTTACACAGGTTTTCTGTAGCTCAGGCAGTTTAGCAAGCACTGTTGTTGTTTTTTTTGTCAAGAGACCAGCAGAGATCAACTGCTGTTCTTAGGTTATGAGTTCAGACTACCCTTTTCCAATGCAGTGACTCCTTTTTATATTATTATACATTTCAGAATTAGCTGCATCTTATTCTCATTTTTAAAATTTCTGATACTCATACCTACCTCAAAACTATTTTCAGCATTGTTTGGAAAGTTTAGCTAAGTTAGTTGAATTAGAAACATTTTGGTCTCTCTGCTTTTCATCTCGAGATATGCACAATTAATATACGCAGGACAAAATCATAAACTTTGATTACAAATATGTACAAAAAACTTTTAAAAGATATTTCAAATTTAAATCCTATAACATTTAAGTGAAAATGGTTTTCACTCAATCCAAAGTGCCAAGTCATACTTCTTTACAGATTCTCTGAAGTGCTGCTTTAAGAATGAGGGAAGCTAACTCTACTACAACATTACTTAAAGTCTTCTGATTAAAAATATTTTCTGAAAAATGAGTTTACATGCAACCTTCCTCTAAGCTGAAGAGGGCTTAGAGAGGAGTCTCATCTGCTTAAAATAGTACAAAAAATAAAAAATACTACTTAGAGAACAGTAGTTGTCCCTGACCTCAGGACACCGACTCTTGTTCTGAATTCATTGAGACACAGGCATCCACTCTCTGGGTTCATGCTCTCACTACATGTGCTTATGGTTTTCCATATCCTGCTCTGGATGTCTGCACATTACTCTTGTAGGTACAGTCAATTTCACTACTGGGTGTATGGAACTTCTGGAGAGACAAAAGTACTCTCTGCAGACACGTCCTACCATCAGTTACTGTACTATCTGGACATCCAAACTTTCTTCTTCAAGTTTCTCAAGCAGAAAACTTATTTTATAAGACATTTAAAACCCAACTTGGCCAGAGAAAGAAGCTGTGATTAACACTGTTAATATTTCCAGGCCAGTTATAAAATCCTTTCAGGCCATAAAATAAAATTCTGTGCTTGGAAGTTTTATTTTCTCCAGTGATGCTAGAAAACTCCTAGCCTGAGTTGCCAACGTCTGTATGTATAAAAGGATCAGGAACTCTTCTGAATACTGAAATATCTCAGTAAACATATTAGTAAGAAGCCATGTAGTGGATATAAGCACACACAAGGACCTACTTACTTACATTACTTATATGAACACAGATGGAGCACCTCAATATTAATGTTACAAAATCAAATCGTCAGAATGAGAAAATAAAGGCTCTGGATTTTCTGCAACATTAGGTAGATTTAATTTAACATATTTCATTTTGCTCTTTTATTTTTCKTATTAAAATAAACCAGCATGGAAAGTTATGCAATAGATCTTAGTTTAGTAAAGTGTCATTTACACAAATGCCTAAAGAGATCCTAATTCCATAAGATATTTAAGCAAATATTAATATATTCATATTAAAGGATGTCCATRTTATTTACTTTATGGATTTGCTTTATAGGACAATATATTCATTATTATGTTATATATATTGAGGATCTAATGAAATTTGATAGTAACTTATTCTAGATTGCTGGATGCAGCAAATTCTTAACCGTATATTGAAATTCTTTCMAAAAAAATTCTGAATGCATTCTTCTGATAGGACTACTTGTTTTCTCCCTTTGTTAAGTGTTTTGTATGTAGGAGTATGGCTCTTTGGCTTTCTTGTTGGTTTGTTTATTTTTATGGGCATTTACAATGTGCACATTAAATCTTTAACAAATTATGTTTACACATTTRTCAGTAATCTGWAATGTATTCAAATTGAAAACACATRTGGTGYTATTCAAATTTGTRAGATCTGMCTTGGACAATCTTTGTCCCAAGATTTATGAAAGTGGTTCTATTACTGCATTTATTTCAAGGATGACCACACACTCTTTTACTGTCATTTCCTTTTTTAAGTTTAATTGGTTAAAGATTACCCGGTTTATTTGTGAACTGAAAACCTCTATRATTCTTTAGTTATTAAAGTAACTGGTAGCCTCCCCCTTAACCATTCTGTTATGTCAGGCTTCCTGACAGAATTTATTTTGTGTTTATTATTAAGAGAAAACTGTGATGAATATTTTAAGAGTAAGTGTTGCTTGTGACTGCATGCTCCTACTCAAAAGTGATCAATAAGAAAATCAAGCTGTGAATTTTGCTTTAAAGCAATTTCATGACAGAGATCATGGTACTGGCGTAAAGAAGAACTACTAAATCACTCTTTGCCTTTCTATTTGCTCACCTTTTCAAGACAGCATGTACTTATATCTAGACATTCATCCTGGGATTCATGTCAGAGTAGTTTTACAGGAAGAAGAGGGAAGCTCATGTGTGMAGCTGAGGACTGCAAGATTACTTTTCCTATGGGTATCTCACTGTCACATTTGAGTTTTTCTTGAGTCTAGACATGCTATTATCAGAATGATTGCTGATTCTGACTCACAATGGAATGCTCTTGAACGGGTAGAGGTAAAAGTGCAGTATTGCCTTTTGCCTTATATTTGACACAATATTCGGATCTGGGTTTTAAAACTACCAAGCTACTAAAGACAAAAGCTAAAATGGAATAAAAGAAATAAAAAAAAAACAGCAAAAGGCCTACACAAAAAAAGAGAACATAAAAAACCCACTGAGTTMATTTCTGAGGAGAGACTAAAGGGATAATTTACAAATTTAAAAAGGYGGACATGAGAGTAAAAATTTAAATATCAACAGACCATTAACATGAAATCAAATCATTAAATCTTAGAAAGCTTCACAGTTCATACTCCTTCTACCGCATGACAATATAGTAAGCTCATCAGTTAATAGTTCTTTGGTTATCCTCTTCTTTGCACAATGCAATTTCTTTTTTTCTGATGGAAAGTAAATTTCAGTCAGGGCTCTGCATGGATCAGCAACTCCCTGGGGCTGGAGGTCTCCCCATGTGGCCATAGTTTTGGTACTGGGTGGCCAAGGCCCGTGCCACTGTCCCAGCCCTCTCAGGGGACAGGCCAAGRATGGGTTGGGACACTGGCCCTCAGGTCACTGCCAGGGCGCATATCCAGACCAACAGGGTCCATGATCACCCATGAGCATTGCTGTA
Organism: Cardinalis cardinalis; assembly: GCA_014549065.1. Lineage (NCBI taxonomy): Eukaryota > Metazoa > Chordata > Aves > Passeriformes > Cardinalidae > Cardinalis > Cardinalis cardinalis. Next base: position 1,172,144 of record JACDOX010000048.1, on the reverse strand, counting down.
ACACTGTGGCTGAAGCGGGCATCCAAGGTGAGGTCTCCGGCTTAGAAGCACTTCTCCAAAAAAGGAGAAGCCATTCTTCAGGCATCCTCTAATTCATTTCATAAAAGCCAAAAAATTTGGAGAAGATGGGAGTAGGCTCAGAATCCTGACAAGTTTTTATCTTGGTTTATTTTCTGTGAAAGTTTATTTAAAAATCTGACTTCCTTCCWGTATTTTGAAGAGCATACAAATATACAAAGATATTTCACAAAAGTTAGAAAAACCCACAAACCCCTAACTAATTTTATACAAWACAAGGAAAGAAGCAAAATGTAAAATGAATTCAAAATATTTAAGAGAGTCAGTTTTAAAAACTTAATTCATGCTTCCATAGTGAAAATTTTATTTACTTGGGAATGAAAGACTCTTGACATGAATAAAATTTATTTGTAGGAGTCAAATGTCCACATTCAACTAAATGTAATTGGACAAGCAATTTGATATTTACTTATAGTATCTGTAAATTTTAAAGGCATTTTTAAAACTTTTTTTTTTACTTACATGCAATTTTAGTATGGTTGGAGTACATTCTGCTTTTCCATTAGAAGACTTTATTTTMACAGTATGCTCTTTCAAAACTTATTTTTACTATGACTTTTTCTCTAAGAGTTAGCAGTGCTCAGCCTAACAAAACAGAGTTGCTAAGACTCTTGCCCATAAATACATCAGGAATGTAAGCACCAGTAATCTCCAGCATTTGCCTTTCAATTTTGTGAGCTGGGGCAAGAAACGGTCAGCCACAGAACTGTGGTGGGTTGACCTCAAACTTCAGCCCACCCARCTGCTCTCTGATCCTCCCAACCCAGCTGGATAAGGTGGGCAAGTAATTTGAAAAAGCTCTTGGTACAGACCAGGAGATCAGTTAGCGATTATCACAAAGTGAAAAACAGAATGGACTTGGGATGCTTGGATCCCCACAGGTGGTGGGAGTGTTTTGTGTGCCACATTGCAGGGTCCCCAGGTCATCTGGGTGCCCCCCCCATGTAGTGTGGCAGCACAGGTAGGCCCAGCTGTCTGAGTGCACCAGTGTCAGAAATGCAAAATATCTCTTCATGTCTATAGCCACCACTTCTATGCCTTTCTCCACCACAATAATCTTTTTTTTCTAGAAACAGGTGCTTCTCTGCTAAATGTAGAGAGATATCTGTTCTCTAGAAATCTTTTGTATTACTTATATCCTCTTTAAACATTGTCAAAATATGTATTTCAACACTCCTCTATCTAGAAACCATCTATGAGAACAGCAGATGATTTTGTAATTGACTCATTTGGTGTTGTTAATACCTGCACTTTGCACTGCATTGTTATAATCTGTGAGTTGTGACCTTTTTTTTTTCCTTTCCCTGGAAAACAAAATTGACATTAATTTTTCAAATGTACATATACTTAAATTACAAGCAAGCTCTCACCATAGCTGTCTTTTTCATTGAAGACCAGTATAAAACATTTTTATCAGAGATTTAGATTCTTGCACTTTATAGTTGCATACRGAAAGAAAAAGGGTTTCTTTCTCTGCAGTAAAAGTTAATTTAAGAAAATTTACATTTGTGTTATTATGCATTTATATTAAAACAGAGGCTCACTTTGTAAATTTCCTAGGACCACACATTTTTACTCTAATAAAACTTTAATCTGGAACAGTCATAGCAAAATATTGAGTTCYAAACAGTGATGCTGAAATACCAGTTTTATTCCATATACATCTCTGCTAACTGAAAAATTGCTCTTTTATGGAGACACACAACCTAGTTTTCAACCAAACTTTATTATTCATAGCATATAATTATTGGCTTATGAAAATCACAGCACTATTACCCTCTGTCCCCCTTAAATTTGGTTAGAATTTAGACTAAGCAGAACATGACTAATTCTTTTCTCAAAATTTGTAGCTCAGATACTGAYTGATGGTCTCATTCAAGATGTAGTAAAGCATACACTTATCACTRCAGACAATTAAATGCATCTTTAAAGACATGTCCTTGTTTAAATACAATTCTTGACTCTATCAGGAATATTTTAGATTATGKAAAAAACAAGTCAAAGCAAGGAGAAACAGAAAATTATAAGATTCAGCATTGTTATTTAGAGAGAATGCAGTATGTGCTAAATTATCCTATCATTCATTAACCTTGGTAAATCTACAAGAGTACTTTAAGTTCAACATCTGCTCACATACCTTTGGAGTCTGAGGCTAACCACAAAAAATACAGTAATGCTGATTTAGCAGTTGAATCTCTAAGTTAAGATGACATTCAGAGTATAGTTTGTAATTATCAGAAGCAAATCCCTTAGAAATGCCTGAATATTGAAAAATGCATTTCCATCAATACATCTTTCCGCACGCATTACATCATCCAGCATGAATAAAATTATAATTTTCATAAAGTCTTAATCTAAAAAATTATACTTGGCTACAGTTAATGATGTAGTTTTTATTTCCCATGATTTATACCAGTGTACAGACAGCTTCAGTGCTTCCCTACCAGCGCCTCAAAAATACATTAATATCTTCCTATAATTAATAACAGGGAAAATAGAAAGTGATTTTTTTCAGATGACTATTAGCATAATGAGAAAATGAAACCCTTGAAATCTMTAACAGATATTTAGATACATTTATTCAGTGTATTTCTTATCAGATAATAATTCTTCTTGAGGCAAATAAAGAATTACATCAGGATACCTTCCTCCCTACTCTGTTTACACTTTCTGTATAGTTTAAAATCCATATTGTATATTTCTGCCTGTCAGTTAAAAAGAAATCATACTTTTTTTCCTCCTCTGTTATTTCCAGAATACAAAGTGTACATAGTAGATATAACAGACCGCTTACATATATAACATATAGATATAATAACTGCCTTCATTTAAAACCAAAARCTTCTTCAATCTGCTGAAATGTCATTCTTATTCTGTTCTGATTGTACACATCTTAATGATACCACATCTCTGGCTACAACTTTAAATTTACCTGAGTTTAAGAAATCAAAGTGAAAAAAAAGCCCTATCTTTTACTCTTCGAATGTAAAAAAGGAACAAAATTTCTTGTATATTCTCCATGTCTGCTAAAATCTGCCCCTATTGAAAGCTGCATGAACTTTTCSATTGATTTCACTTCTTCACCAGCCTACAGTCTTTCGTACAGGCATGCAGTGCTCCTGGAATAAATAAGTCTCACATTAAAAATGTTGAGGTATTTTCAAGTGAATGACAGAAGATTTTGGACAGAATCCAAGTGCCTTTTTTTTTCTGTGACTGGTAAAACCAATTCTGACTGACAAGTATCTCAAGGGGAGAAGAGGACATTGGTTGTTACATTGAGGCCACTTTCAAGTCTTAATATTCAACAATGAGTGGAGAWATATCTGATGGAAAACTGCATCATATGCAGAAATGCGCCATTAAACACACTTTTTGCTTAAAGTTATTGTGATTTTTATTATTTCAAGCCTTCAAAAGGAAACRGCAATATCTGCGAATGATAGCTTTTATCATGATAATGCCATATTGTGCTCACTAAACAACAGTTTCATATTTTACTGGGTCACACTGTTGACATTAATGGCAGTGGATTCAAGATTAAGAAGTACATATTCATGAATACCTGCATGACTRGAGTTGAATAAATTATGATTATGAGTAACAGATGCTTGTTTTGAGTAGCTCACAGAAATATGCATTGAAATTTGATGCATTTAAAGTTACTTTTTATTTTGCATATCTCTGAAAATGTGACTGCTGTCCTCAAAATGTCAAAAATGATGATTCTAAAAAGTCTCCTATTCTACACCTTCTGGTGTCATGCTTTCATTTTTCCATTTTACAAAATATATGTGCAAACTTGCTCACTACCTGATGTGATTTATGGGTTTTCTTCTTCAGTTTCCTTTAGCATATCAAATAATGGAGTCCCTAATTAATCATTAATTATTGACTCACTAATTAAAATTAATTAGTATCACAGTATTTTAAACATCTGTGGAAAATTATCTATCTTCTTGAAGCTGTGTATGATAYATTAGACCTCGCTATATCAGCACACATTGTTATATTGAATTAACGGGTTGGTTTGCTCCATTAAATTGAATTGATTTTATAAGTTCTTACCATTATTCCTACATGCTCTTTTGTTCCTAAGCTTTGATCCATAACACCTCTGCAAATTCCTATTCTTTCAAGCAATTCAGAAATGTTACCATACTTTGCTATTAAGTTATTTTATCCCTTTTCACTAAGCAACTTTTTCATTAAATAGCTTTAGACTTTTTTCCAYGGATTTCCCTTTCTCTTTTGTTAGCCTAACAAGTCTCATAACATTACTGCCAGCAGAATAGAAAATCAGAGGAAATTTTAGCATAAATATCCCTAGGCATCTTGTTTTCCTTTTAAGTCAAGAGCATATGCTCTCATTTTAATCGCTGTGGAGAAATAGATGCTTCTTGGGCACAGCTCAGCATCGAAGCTCTGGAACAGAGTCTGTTCAGATCACGCAGAGTAGGGAACTAAAACATAACAGTTGCCTCTGTATTATGCAGCAGACCTTTTTTACTTTCCAACTGGGTGCAGAGGAGAAGGYTTGCATCTGAATGCCAGCGTACACACAGTTAAGGTGCATAACTGGAGGTAAAAAAATGGGCATAAAACGCATATTTTATACATCAAAAGTAGCTTTTAAACAACTTAGATTCATAAACTAAATGGCATAAATATCCTTTTATCTARTATGTCCTTCTAGGCACTCAGAAACACATTAGTGTTTTATCTGTTTCTTCTGTAATTCTGAGAGAGCTTAAAGACCAATCACAACAACATTCAGGTTGTACAAGGCACATACAAATCTTTAAAAAAGAACAGTATGTATTTATTATAACAATATTTATTTATTTATTGCAACAGTATTCATACCTGAACGAACTTTTATCACACTCAGAATATCCATGTGACCAAACAGGGATCACATCTTTAATGCAGATAAAAGAATTTATTCATACTCTAAGTAATGTTTAACAGTGTAATAAAAATACAACAAGCAGATATCATTAATCTAATTGCATTGATATTAACACTTTTCAGTCAAATTGTTAAATCATAGCATCATAACTAGCAATGCAGTTAAAATTATTGTGCACACAGATGTTCTAGCATCTTCCCCTTTTCTCCATTGCAATACTCACCTTTCTAAGCGCCTACAGTCAAAGGACAAAGGCTCTTTTTCCTACCATGCAATTCTTCTGTGAGTTACCAGCACCCAGAGCCCTTTGTCAAGGGTAATATGGTGTCAGTAGTGGTGATAGTT